>CM052360.1:26098908-26698908 GCA_028551475.1 Casuarina equisetifolia
TAAAAAAATGTGTATTGATTTTACTTTAGAGTTCGTGTTTTTATATACAATTAGAATGAACAATTTACAATTGAATTTTGTTTCTCAACGCAGGTGGAATCGGCATCAATGATCACGGGTTAAAGGTGGAACAGCTGAGAGGAAAACGCTGAGGTAGTTTCGGTGGCTGACTTGGCAGGTAGGCTAAGGTGAATTTCAACATGGTCAGCATATTGAATGTGAAATTAGTTTGTGAGGTCTATGTATTTGTGCATTTATCAGGCTTTCGTTCTCGGTATCGAAACTGGTGGACATGTTTCAAGATAGGCCGAAAAGAGGCCTTAGTTTTACGAGGAATGCTGTGTTCCTAGATATCCTCTCTCTCTCTCTCTCTCTGTTTTTGTTTTTGTTTTTTTTTTTTGTTTTTTTGTTTTTTGTTTTTTTTTTGTTTTTGTGTTTGTTTTGTTTTTGTTTTTGTTTTTTTTTGTTTTGGAAATTACGTGCCTAGATATTCAGGGCTTGCAACTTACGAATCTTGGCTTGGGTTGAGAAATGCTAAGGCTGGAGCCTACGTTTTAAGGCAGTCCATTTGGATGTTTGGGGTCGTTTGCCTTCCTGTGAGCCACGCTAACTGTCCAGAAAGCTAACGAAGGCAGCATTCTTCCGAGGTCTGTCATAGATCCAACAATTGAAGTTACTTGGACTTATCCAATGAGTATAACTTGCGCATTTGACCAGGCCCACGCTACTTTCCTACTTAAGTTTCTATGAGTTCTCGTTATTCTTTTATGACATTATTGCAATCATTTTAAATTCGAAGGTTTCCAAAAGGACTCCCTACCTTAGGCCAGGCCTATGGGTTTACGCCCGTAACAACGAATACTGGAAAATTTATTCAAATTTTATGAAGTTCCAGCATGAAACTAGGAGCAAGAGACTATTGGCAACATTGTGACCCAAATTTGATCAACACCGAAGTTACTAAAGGCTGATCAACAAGCGCCTAAAGGCAAAAAATTTTTAGAAAACAAGATCAAAGTCAAACATACAGAAGCATAATAAATTTCTTATTTGAAACATTAAAAATTTTGTGAAGGCAAATGAAGAAGATAAGATAAGATAGAAGAGGAAAGTATGCCACAGGTGCTTAAGGTACGCTTATCCGAAGCTTGACTAATTTTGTGGTTATGGAGGATGTAGAAATAGGTGTGAAAGGAACATGTTGATAACAATGGTTCTTGAATTATTCCTGGTGTGTTGCCATCCAAGATGATAGGAGGAGTCTTCTTCGTAAATCATGCATTCAGCTATTGCACGCGATTCAAGACCACTTGCACTAGACGACACCCCTACTCTGTGAGGGCCATGGATTGGCGATTGTGATGTATGCCTTGAACCTCATAGAAGCTTGTACTATTAGACTGATTTTCATGGGACTCCTTCATAGTTATTTAAGACTAACTGTGCAATGAGTGAGTGCAAACAAGCAGTTAGTGAATATTGGCGTTGTGACATATATTCACCCACCAAATCATTGTTTAGTAGTTTCTTGGAATATGGACGTCGCTTAAAAGTAATTTTTTTTTTAGATATTCATCTTTATTCTTGGACATTGCTTGGAATCAGTTTTCGTTTAGTGTTCATCTCTAGTACGTTTGCTTGAATTTTAATGTAGGGAGTCAAAGAGATTTTAACTAGTCGTTAGCTAGCCACTTAAAGCTATTAAAGTCGAATGGAACCCCAAGCTTTAGGACCAGCTCAACCCTCGTCTATTTAGTTTGCTCCTTTTTTCTTTTTTGACCGTCCGAGTTGCTCGTGCATTTTGATCAAAGCTTGCGGATCTGCGTTAGAAGGATTATCCAATTCTTCTAGTATTCTTAGCCTTAGAATAACTGAAAAATGGCAATAATTTAAAATAATTAAGTCATAATTTTTTTAAAAATAAATTATAGGTTTTTTATGGTGTTTGTAGAAAAAACAATTGAACAGAACATCTTTTTCTACTAATGACAGAAATAACTTTCTATAATTATAAATTGTGTGCAAAAACTCGTCGTTTTTGGGAAGAAATTGGAGCGAGCTTCGGCTAAAGAGGCTTACAAACTTGAGTGATATGATATTTGTTACAGAGGAAAAGTCATTTGCTTCTCTTTTGGCTGCTGATTTTGGGGATTCTAAAAAATAATTATATCTCCTTTGGATGATTGCTATAAATACAAAACCATGGTGCCCAAGAAGATTATGATTTGGGTGTGTCCCCTTGGCTAACCACTAAGCCAAAAAGCATCTGACCTACGAGTCTTCCAAGTCTAGGGTTCAGCAATCCTTTCCTTCTCTCCATTCTTCCTTACATATATTGTTTTTTTTTTGAATCTATTATAAGTAAAATTAATTTGCATATCTCATTTTTTGTTAGGGTAAAAATTCTTCAAACCATCAAATTTTTGTACAGGCCATTGAAACTGGCGGACATGTTTCAAAGATATATCAAAATCAAGATAAGATCAAATGAGAAGAAAGATGAAAGTTACAAGGAAATAGGGCTGACAGAAACGTGTTGACAACAGTGGTTTGGTAGGGTAAGTGTTCGTGGCCCTTGAATTATTCAATGGCGTGATACCCACCACAATGACACGGTGAGACTATTGGAAAAGCACTTTGCTGACAGCTATTGACATTTACCTAATAGCCAGACTCCGCAACCACAATTGATTGATATGGCTAGTAATGCAACGAGCAAGCGCAAGCGTGCAGTAAATTAAATGTTCATAAAATTTTAGGGCTTCCAATTCTAATATTTGAATCCCAAATCGGGGAGTTAGTAGATCTTGATATCAATGGGAGTCGGGATTTAAACACTAGGCTGCTTATACTATACATCGGGATAGTATGGGTTTTTCAACGAAATTGGTGAGCCATGATCATGTGGAAGAAACACCAACAACCTTTTTCTTTGTCCTTTTTTTGTAGCTTTAGAGAGAGACTATGCCAATGGACGTTTCTAACTCCGGTTGCAGATAGACGAAAAGGTGTTTCTTTCTCTTGAAGATCCTTTTGGAGCTTATTAGTTGACCGGGAATCACAGTTGATCTTCGATAAGGTTGGTCTCATTTACCTCAAAAATAATAATAAATTGACCACCCAAAACCTTACTAGGAAAGATGAAGGACCAAGCCAATCATTCTACTACATGGCCAGGATTTATCACGACAGAGTCTTTAGATTATACAAACACCAGAAAACGAAGACCATTGTAGGTTATGAACGCATTAGTTTATCCTGGACTCTCATGTAAGAGACTCCTGATAATGTTTGTCTTACAATCCCAAAATATGGTCATGGGCTGTGTGGATATAACGGTATTTGTGACCTAAAAAGAGGAGCTCCAGTTTGCTGTTGTCTTGAAGAGTACTCTTACTTAGACCCATCTAAAACCTCCGAAGGGTGTAAAGCAGATTTTCCGCTACTCAGCTGCTATTCCAAAGGATGGGAAATGAGGAAAGAGCTCGCAGATTACTCTAACGTTGACTTTCCGCAATTTAATTACTATTTTCTGCACGGAGCTGAGATTGACAAGGAAAAATGCAAAGAACTATGCCTTGATAACTACTTCTACGTTTTGGCCATTCATAATAATGATACTAAAACTTGTTGGATAAAGAAAAATCCTCTGTCATTTGGAAGAAGAAACCTAAATCTCTCTGCAACAGCTCTCCTCAAGGTATCTAAAGGTACTGTTTTACGTAAGAGGTACGTAATTCTCTTGGTTGTACTTGGATGCTTTACTTGCCTCAATATACTTTTCATTGTCACCATTTTTGTGGGTCTTCAACACTTTTACCTGCAAATGCTGAGTTCGATGGACATTACACTCCAATCCGCCATTAGGATTAGAAGCTTTGGATATAAGGAGCTCGAAAAAGCAACCAGCAGCTTCACGCAAATATTGGATAGAGGAGCATTTGGAACAATTTACAAAGGCATCCTCCCATCGCATCCACAGGCTCTCGTCGCTACCAAGAAGTTAGATAAGGTGTTAGAAAAAGGCAAGAAGGAATTCAAAACGGAGGTGAATGCGATATGCCAGATCCACCATAAGAACTTAGCCTGTTTGCTTAGCTATTGTCATGAGGGTGATCACCGGCTTCTGGTTTATGAGTACATGAGCAAGGGCTCCCCTGCTAGCTTCCTTTCTGGGATTTGCAGGCCACATTGGAACCAAAGAGTGCAGATTTCTTTTGGAATTGCAAGAGGTCTGGTGTACTTGCACAAAGAATGAAGCACCCAGATCATCCAGTGCGATTTAAAGTGCCAAAATATCTTGTTGGATGAGTATTTCACGTCAAGGATTTCAGATTTTGGATTCGCAAAGCTTTTATTGGAAGAGCAAACCAGAACACCCACCTATGTAAGAGGCACAGTGGTTTACTTCGCTCCAAAATGGTTTCGGAAGGATCCATCACAGTCAAGGTCGATGCTCATAGTTTTGCGCTGACGTTACTTGAGACCATCTATTGTAAATCTAGTTCATCATTTGCAAAGGAAAAGGAAGAGGAGGCATTGATAGATTGGGCTTATGAATGCTACAAAGGGAAGAGACTAGAAGAGTTGGTAGAAAACGACGAGGAAGCCATGAATGACATGGAGAGACCGGAGAGGCTTGTGATTGTAGCAATCTGGTGCATTCAAGAGATACCTTCAGTGAGACTGATGATAAAAAAAGGTTTTACAAATGCTGGAGGGGGTGGCTGACGTGTATGCTCCACCATGGCCATTTCATTCTCCTCCGGTGACAATTACTCCTTTGAGTGTCGATGGTGATGTGAATAGTTGTAGTTCTTGTGTAAAGCATGGGTGAATTGTCTAGTTGAGAAAGAAAGATGAGTAGGAAAAAAAAAGAATAAAAAGTTTCTAAGTTAATAATGGAGTTAGAATTAGTAATGGGGGTAAAATTATGAATTTGTTTATTTTTTGTTTTTAATTATGTAATTAAATTAAAACTTAAGTCTTGAATGATTAGTGGCCAACAATTGGACTAGTGACAAAATGATAACTTGGGTTTTTTAAAATGTCCTATGCATATTATGCTTAGAAGATCTGTGTTGATGTTATACAAGTGATATTATTTATTTCAATCATTAAAGATTTTAAGAAAGTGAGAATTTTGAAGAGAAAAATTATAAACTTAAGAGATGATATGAGTAAATTGCTGCTCTGTGGTCATAAGAATAGATAATCCTATGCCATATAATTTTTGGTGTCATTTGTGTTACTTGTTTATATGTGTGACTACTTTTAATCCTGTATCTCCCAACGTTTTATTTTTTTTTTCTTGTGATATCAGAAATCCTTGAAATAATTTGTGATTAATTCCCAAATTTTTCCTCCATCTTTTTTGTCGTTTGCTTTGTGTATGTTAAAAATCTGTAAGCGTCCATTTTTGATAATTACAAGCATCTCTTGGCTTGTAATGGCTTGTTTTCTAGAGACACACCAAGAAACCAGATGGGCCAACGTCGATTTCTCAGGAACACATAAATAAGAATCAACCACTCCTATGGCAATATCATTGTGACCATAGAATCCCAAGATACCAAGTCTCTAATTGGCATCTACCTATTCAAACGTCTCGACAAGGAAATACAAACGTAAACATTGAAATTCATGGCAACCTTCAAAACAACTTCACTTGAAACTTCGCTATTCCATCGACTACAACTCTGTATAAGCCGTGATCACCAGTTTTAAGTAAAGTTATCCAGCTCAATACATTTCATGTCCCATTCTTCAATAAAAAATCAACTAACTCTCTAAAAAACACATTCCTTTCCTTTTTCTTTTACTGCATAAGTTGGTAAAACAGTTCAAGAGTGAAGTCAGAATGGACTTCGGATGAAGTGTTAATAGTTTTTGTTTTTTTTTTTTTAATTAACTCAAATATAGTCTTCAACGTACAATATTGAAGTCAATGAAGCATCGTCGACCTGTAAACCCTTCATAATACCTTTTGGGCTGCATTTTTCAGTTTCCTCAGAGCAGGAAGACAAGACTCTCACTTAGACGAGGAAATGGAGGATGAGCATTCCATGGCATGATCATCTGAGAAAGGATGAAGATGCTTTTCCATTGGAATGGTCGTTAGTAATGACTGAGGACGCGGCTGACGCGGCTTATGTTCCATGCTGGAAGCTGCTGTGAGAGGCCCCACGCATGACTAAGTCAATGCAAAGAACAGCGTCGTGTATCAGTTTTTTATCTCTCACAACGGGTCTGCTCCTCTCTCCCTTGTGTGTTCTGTGGCATGTCTTTTCGGAAACTTAATTGGAGGGCAGAGATTTGAGAGGAGACGGTCTTCCAACACTCAAAGGCCTAATCTAGAGGACATTGTTGTAGATCTGACGACGTTTTTTCTTTAAAAGAATAGTGTAGAGATTATTCTTTTGTATCCTTTTTTACGAGGAAAACGTTGCCCCTGTTCTTTATTTTTCTCTCTTTAACAGAGTCGACCTCTTCGTCTCTGAAATCGTCCAACGTTTTGTAAAGATCTTGCCTTAACCGCGTACTCTGAAAATCTACGAGTAAAACACACTGAAGCGGGCTTTCTTTTTGGAACATCGAGGCCTCATTCGAACCAAAGAGTTCACAGTTATATTTGTGATTCCAAGAGGTCTGATGTACTTGGACTAATAATGTAGCATCCAGATCATCCGCTGTGAAAATGCATATCCTGAAGATAGAAAAGTTAGCAAATACTAAAAAAAAAAAAAGCAGGGAAACACGGGCATCGAAAGTAGGTAAACCGCGTCAATGGAGAAAACGTTTAGCTTTCTGCAAGTCTTACAGCCAAAAGGAGTCAAAAAGCACTAGAGCAGTGCTGGTCAATGGGGTCAACCACGTTACTACTACTGGCTGGACCTTTCTTGCAGTTCACTCGGCTTGGGAAGCGAGAAAGTTAAGCCAACTGAGGTTCGTGGAAATTTTCAGCCTCAAGGTCTGACGGATTTCCTGGAAATTTAAGGTTAGCATCCACCAAACATTCCCTTCCATAAATATCTTGCTCTGGGTTCTTTCTTACACAACAAAGCCATAATCATATGCAATGTCTTCTCCCTGTTGTCTTCGTTTTTGTTCTTTCTTGCTTCCATTTTTGTTTCTGCCTCTCCTTCCCACTGTTTTCACCTTCAGCAAAAAAGACTGTCAACAATCAGGTTTGGTTGCACGGGAAAACTCAGTATTCAAGTCACACTCAAATGAATTTGCCTTGGGATTCCATCCTGTTCGCAAGGGCAGCGAGACACTGTTCCTACTTGCAGTCTGGTTCAACAAAATAGAGGAGAGAACAATAGTTTGGTCTGCAAATGGCAATAACCTGGCGCCACATTTTTCTGAATTTAAGCTGAGTGGCAATGGTGAATATGTACTCAATGATCGGAACGGCACAGAATTATGGAGGGCCCGCACCAATGGCACCAAATCCGCTTGTGCAGCCATACTGGACAACGGGAACTTTGTGATTCTAGACAAGAATTACAATCCCATATGGGAAAGCTTCGAAAACCCTACTGATACAATTTTGCCTGGCCAGATACTGAGCAACCGGAGCATCCTCACGCCACGCAAATCCGAGACAGATTATGCTGACGGGCGCTTCCAGCTCCGTGTGCCGACATACTATACTGTGGGGCTTTATCCTGTATATTTGCCAGATGAAGACAGTCGTGGACCTTACTGGGAGACCGAGATACTTAACTTGGAATCTAGACCGGGGTTGTTGTTTGATGGGGACGGCAAGCTTTACTTCGATGATGTGGGGAACACCTCGACCAGCCAAGGCCTCCATTCCATGAAAGACCAAGGCTCAAACCAGACGTTCTACCACCTGGCCAGGATTGATCATGATGGAGTCTTCAGATTATATAAACGCCGCAAAGACAAGAGCGTCGCACATGATGAAAGCTGCCACTCTTCCTGGACTATTTTGAAAGAGATTCCGGATAATATTTGTTATCCCGATTATGGTTATGGTTATGGTTATGGTTATGGCGTAGGGTGGTGCGGGTATAACAGTATTTGTGAGAAAAAAAGTGGTAGACCAGTCTGCAAATGTCCTTATGGATACTCTTACTTAGACCCTTTTGACTCATCCAAAGGGTGTAAAGCAGATTTTCCACCGCCCAGCTGCCAGCCCAATGCATGGGACTCAAAAAAAGAACAAGTAGTTTTTAAAGAAATTCGTAACATCACCTGGGCGTCCGCTGGTTATGTTGTTGATTGGGATCCAAAGATGGACAAGGCGAGGTGTCAAGAAATATGTCTCCATGATTGCTTTTGTGCTGCGGCCATTTATGATGATCATCAGTGTAGGATAAAGGGGCATCCTCTGTCAAATGGAAGAAAGGATAAAGATCTCACAGGAACAGCTTTGCTGAAGGTACCCAAAGTTAATGTTATTCATAAGAAAGACCATTCTACTCTGGTACTTGTCATGGCACTACTCCTTGGTAGCTCCGGCTTCCTCAACATCCTTCTTTTCATAGCCACTTCGGTGGCTCTTTTCTTCCTGTACCGTAAAAAGCGAAGCTCGGTAGACATGGTGAGCACATCCACCCCAGGTGTTAGAAGGTACACATACAAAGAGCTCGAAAAAGCAACCGGCGGCTTCACACAATCATTGGGTAGAGGTGCTTTCGGAACAGTTTATAAAGGGGTCCTCCCATCACATCCTCGGAGATTTGTCGCAGTCAAGAAGTTAGATAAGGTAGTAGATGAAGGCGAGAAGGAATTCAAAACAGAGGTGAGCGTGATATGTCAGACCCACCATAAGAATTTGGTCCGGTTGCTTGGCTACTCTGATGAAGACGACCACCGGCTTCTCGTCTACGAGTACATGAGCAATGGCTCTCTTGCCACCTTCCTATTTGGGATTTCCAGGCCTCATTGGAATCAAAGAGTACAGATTACTTTGGGAATTGCAAGAGGTCTGATGTACTTACATGAAGAATGCAGCACACAAATCATCCATTGTGACATAAAGCCTCAAAACATACTCTTAGACGAGAACTGCACCCCAAGAATTTCCGATTTTGGATTAGCAAAGCTTCTGTTGGCTGACCAAAGCAAAATCCAGACCCAAAGAAGGGGCACGATTGGGTATTTTGCTCCAGAATGGTTCAAGAAAGCATCAATTTCAGTAAAAGTTGATGTTTACAGCTTTGGAGTGATGTTGCTTGAAATCATTTGTTGCAAATCTAGTGTGTCATTTGCCATGGGAAACGAGGAGGAGGCTTTGATAGATTGGGCTTATGAATGCTACAAAGAAAAAAGATTAGAGAAGATGATAGAAAATGATGAAGAGGCAAGGAATGACATGGATAGGGTAGAGAGGCTAGTGACTACTGCAATTTGGTGCATTCAAGAAGATCCTTCACTAAGACCCACAATGAAAAAGGTTACACAAATGCTTGAAGGAGTGGTTGGTGTCTATGTGCCCCCACGCCCTTCCTTGTTTGTCTCTCCTTCACTTCTGATTATTCCATATGAGCATTTGTAATATTAGATAGTATACTTCTTACTTTAAAAATTAGCTTTCTGTCAAAGCTTAGGCTAGTGATTGGGTCCAATCAAAGCTTTTACATATTTCGATTGGGTCATAGTTAGTGGCGTGGCTTGGAGGATTTTGGCTTGCTTATAAGTGTTTTAGTTTGTTAGGTGTGAAGTAAAATTAAGAGCACAGGTCAAATGCTAATTTACATGTACTTCAAACTTGCTTATAAATATTAGTTTGAGAAACCTTATGTCTATATTGTCATTAGATAAATCTTCATAATAATCAAATATGCTAACAATTTGGTGTATGAAAATTTATAATAATAATAAATTATTATCTCGTAATAATTAATTTATCTTAAATCACTTAAATTTTTGGTACTCATCTTGGCAATCAGGACATGTGGAGAGGCTAGAAAGGCTAGTGGTTGTAGTAATCTGGAGCATTCAAGAGGAACCTTCAGTGAGATCGACGATGAAAAGGGTTTCACAAATGGCGGAGTGGGTAGTTGATGAGTATGTTCCTCCACGGCCATCTCGTTCTCTGCCGATATCGGTTGCTCCTGCAAGCATTGATGCGATGCTAATTGTTGCAGGTGAAAGAAAAAAATCCCAAGAAAAAAGTGTGCATAGTATGTTGTAGTGGGTACCCATACACAATCAAAATACGTATCTTTTGACCTAACTGTAGAGTTGAACCAGGGCCAACAGCTTAGTAGTATTATTGGTTTTTGACGTCAAGAAAATATGTGCCACTAAAGTTGATATTTAGTTTTTTATTTTTTAATTCTATACCTAATAGACTTGACTCATCTAAGAAAATATGTGCCACTGAAGTTGACATTCAGCTTTTTATTTTTTTATTTTATAAGTAAGCAGTAGGCCCTTGAACAAAGGTTGGTAGGGTAAGTTTTTCCACCAATTTTGAGAGTAGAACCCACGCAGAAACCCACTGAAAAAAGTTGGAGGCACGACAAATTCTTAAGGAATAATGAAATGATTTCCTTACTGGAAAATGGAAATATTTAAAGATTGAACCCATTTCAAGCTCCTCCTGTGGGTTGGCCTGTGGTGTAAGGAGTTCCAAAACCATTATTTTTCTCAAGATAGTTATAAACGTTTTCTTGAGCAGCAACTACGTATATAATAACACATCCCCCAGTTCCCTCAACCATGGCTGAACAGACTAAGAAGGCTTTTCTGAAGCAGCCGAAGGTTTTTCTATGCTCAAAGAAATCTGGGAAGGATAAGAGGCCTGGGAAGGGCGGGAACCGCAATTTTAAGAGCCTTGGGTTGGGTTTCAAGACACCTAGAGAGGCAATTGAAGGGACATATATTGACAAGAAGTGCCCGTTCGCTGGCGGTGTTTCTATCAGAGGCCGTATTCTTGCTGGCACTTGCCACAGTGCCAAGATGATACAAGAAAAGACTGAAACATTCCAGCACATATTTCACCATGCTTCCGTGTGATAAAAGGCCATGACGTCATTGTTGGACAATGTAGGCCATCGATAAAGATAGTTAAGTTTAATGTTTACTTAGTTCAATGGTGATTCGACGTATTGTAAATCTGTGAGTTGGTTATGAGTATTGTATATTATAAAAAAAGAAAAAGAAAAAAAATGTAGGTTTAAGTTGTTGAAAGTCATTACAGCTGGGTTCCTTGGTGGTGGGAAGTGTGAAAGACTATTCTCCAATTCAATGTGACAGCTAAGCTAGTGGCCCTGCTGGTCACAACGGTCAGTCCGAAGCATCTCTCTCTCAGCAGCGCAAATGGACCAGCAAGCAAGGATGTCGCCTCACTCTGCTCATGCAAAGCCTCAGCGTGAAATAAACCTTCTGACAATAGCTCATGCTCATGCTCATGCTCATGCTGCTAAGAGAGGGAAGTCATTAGATGACTCACTCACAGTTGGTGCTGCTGACAAAGGAAAAGGCATTGTAACATACACTGGCCTCTCCTAGGCCAGCACCTCGGGGAAGGGAGTATGTTGTCTCAAAGGTAAGACGAGCCATCCATTACCGAGCACTGTCAGCACAACAGGAAGACTTGACATTTGATTATGCCGGCTGTTACACACTTGGATCTTTCAGATCAGCCTTTGACAGATAAAAGCGTGAGAATGCAGCTACAGAAGTCACTCCCATAACGTGCAAGTCGGGTACTCAGGATTTCCGTGTTTACACCTGCAAGCATGAATTTTGTGGTTCTGACATGAGCGTGAAAGAAGGGCAAGTCAGTAAGAAAATGAGAGGAGGTGGCCGTGCAACCGACTACAAATGTAACTAAGTCTTAGTGCAAACTTCATGGAAGTTACTAGGATGAAATAAGCGGGTTTTTGAATGCCTGTAAAAGGCATAGCCTACTCATGATTAAAATAAATAATTATCTCATCATTTTGTGGATTTGATATACTTAGAACCGTTAGAGAAATCTTCTCACTTAGTCTCTTTGACAGCTCCTACTAATAATATAACACTCATGCGGTTTCTTAAACATCCTAATTATAAGTAAAATGGAAGAAATTTTAATTAGAAATTATGGTCTTACTCTTAACCCTAATTTTAATCATGTACCTAATAGACTTGACTTGTCTAAGTTAGAAAGTGCAAAGTTGATTTCTTACTTTTTTCTTCTAGTAAGAATTAGGCACTTAAACAAAGGTCGGTAGGATATGTTTGTTGGCCAATCTTTAGACTAGAGCCCGCGCACAAACTCACTGAAAAAAGTAGACAGAGTGTACTTGATGAAGAGTTAATAGTTTTGTTTTTTTCCTTTTAAAACTCAAATATAAGCTTTTATACAATGTTGAATTCAATGAATCATCAATGGAGCTTGGGGAACAAATGTTTAAATATAATGTAGAACTTGCATCATCGACCTGTCTCAACCCTTCATGATATAATGTTCCTGCTTGCAGTCTGGTTCAACAACATAGGAAAGAGCAAAGATGAGAGAACAATAGTTTGGTCTGCAAATGGCAATAAACTGGCGCCATCGTCGTCTGAATTGAAGCTGAGTGGCAATGGTGAATATGTACTCAACGATCCGAGAGGCAAAGAGTTATGGAGGGCTCACGCCAATGGCACCAAATCCGCTTGTGCAACCATTCTGGACAATGGGAATTTTGTGATTCTAGATAAGAATTACAGTCCCATATGGGAAAGCTTCAAAAATCCTACCGATACAATTTTGCCTGGCCAGATACTGAGCAACGGGGGCATGCTTACATCGCGCAAATCCAAGACAGATTATGCTAACGGGCGCTTCCAGCTCCGAGTGCAGACGGACGGTATTGTAGGGCTTTATCCTGCATATTTGCCAAATGAAGACAGTCGTGGCCCTTACTGGCAGACCATGACATCCTACTTGGAATCTCACCCACCGTTGTTCTTTGATGAGGATAACAATATTTCCGTCGATGATTGGAGGATTTCCGTTGATGATTGGGGAAGCACAGTGACCAACCAAGGCTCAAACCAGACGTTCTACTACCTGGCCCGGATTGATCCTGACGGAGTCTTCAGATTATACAAACACAGCAAAAGCAACCGCATCGCACATGATGGAAGCTGCTGCTTGTCCTGGACTATCCTGCAAGAGATTCCTGAAGATGTTTGTACTCTAATGCACGGCAACGATCCTGGTTACGATCCTGGTTACGGTTATGGTTTTGGCGCTGGGTGGTGCGGGTATAACAGTATTTGTGAGAAAAAAGGAAGCAACGCATCTTGCTCCTGTCTTGATCAATACTCTCCTCTAGACTTATCTGATCCAACGAGAGGATGTAAACCAGATTTTCCACCGCCTAGCTGCCAAACTGATGGATGGGAATCAAATGAAGAGCTTGTAAATCTTAAAGAACTTCATAACATCGACTGGCCTTACTCTGATTACAATGTTTTGTCGGGACCGAATATGGACAAGGCCGAGTGTAAGCGAACATGCATCCGAGATTGCTACTGCGCTGCTGCCACTTACGCCAATAATAACTGTTGGATGAAGAGGCAACCTCTGTCAAATGGAATAAAGAGCTCAACTGCCACTGGAATAGCTTTCCTGAAGGTTCCTAAAGGTCAAGCTAAAAAAAAGAAACACCAGTCCATTTTGGTTCTTGTCATGGCATTACTCCTTGGCAGCTCTGGCTTCCTCAATATCCTTTTTTTGGTAGCTGTTTCAGCGGCTCTTTTCTACATAAACCGTAAAAAGACAAATTCGGTAGACATTGCAAGCACATCTGCGTTAAGTGTCACTAGGTACACATACAAAGAGCTTGAAAAAGCAACCGGCGGCTTCACACAATCATTGGGTAGAGGTGCTTTCGGAAAAGTTTATAAAGGGGTCCTCCCATCACATCCTCGGAGTTTTGTTGCAGTCAAGAAGCTAGATAAGGTAGCAGAAGAAGGTGAGAAGGAATTCAAAACAGAGGTGAGTGTAATATGTCAGACCCACCATAAGAATTTGGTCCGTTTGCTTGGCTACTGTGATGAAGACGACCACCGGCTTCTGGTCTACGAGTACATGAGCAACGGCTCTCTTGCCACCTTCCTGTTTGGAATTTCCAGGCCTCATTGGAACCAAAGAGTACAGATTATTTTAGGAATCGCAAAAGGTCTGATGTACCTGCATGAAGAATGCAGCACTCAAATCATCCATTGTGACATAAAGCCCCAAAACATACTCTTAGATGAGAACTTTACCGCACGGATTTCTGATTTTGGATTAGCAAAGCTTCTGTTGGCTGACCAAAGTAAAATCCAGACCCAAAGAAGAGGAACAATCGGGTATTTTGCACCAGAATGGTTCAAAAAAGCATCAATTTCAGTGAAGGTTGATGTTTACAGCTTTGGAGTGATGTTGCTTGAGATCATTTGTTGCAAATCTAGTGTGTCATTTGCCATGGGAAACGAGGAGGAGGCATTGATAGATTGGGCTTATGAATGCTACAAAGAGAAAAGATTAGAGAAGATGATAGAAAATGATGAGGAGGCAAGGAATGACATGGAAAGAGTGGAAAGGCTAGTGATTACAGCAATTTGGTGCATTCAAGAGGATCCTTCATTGAGACCTACCATGAAAAAGGTTACTCAAATGCTTGAAGGAGTGGTTGGTATCTTTGTTCCCCCATGCCCTTCCTTGTTTGTCTCTCCTCCACCGTTAATTACTTCAATTGAGCATATGTAATATTAGATATTATATTTCTTGCCTTAGATGTTCAATAAAAGCTTAGGCTAGTGATTGCACGGTCTAATCAAAGCTTTTACATGTTTTGATAGGGCCATAGTAAGTGGTTTGCTTACAAGTGAAGTGTTTCAGTTTGTTAGGTGTGGAGTAAAATTAGTAGCATAGATCAAATGCTAATTTACATACAAGAGTAACATAATATTTTATCAATTAGTGTTTCTTCTAACTTGCCTATAAATATTAGCTTGAGAAAACTTACGTCTATATTATCATTGGATAAACTCCTCGGTGTATGAAAATATAAAATAATAATGGACCATTATCTCATAACAACTGAATATCTTAAATCATTTAAATCTTTGGTACTCATTTTAGCAATCAAGACATGATTTACCCAATCATGTAGAGAGGCAAATGATTGTCGCAATTTGATGCATTCCAAAAGGATAGTATTGTTGGCTTCTAACCTCAAGGTCACCAATTCAAATTTCCTTGCTTTCATTATGTATTAAAAAACATTTAATCATGGAGTTAAAAAATAAATAGTTTGGGCAAAATAATCAATACACCTATTCGAATAAAAATGTCTTTTTGATATCTAGAGTTTTTTTTTTTAGAATATCCTTTATATATGAGACTTAGAAGATTCATACTAATGTCACGCAAGTGATAATGGCTTTCCAATTCTCGAAGAGATCAAGAATGTGAGAATTTTGAAGAGAAAAATTCAAAACCCCAGAATTAATATGAACAAATTGCTACTTCATAAACATAAGAATAGATGATCTTTTCTATTTTTTTGAAAAGTAAGAATAGATTATCCTTACCCATTAGGTCTTTTGTATTGCTTGTATTAGAGCTGAAGGAATAAGCTAGCTCCAAGGGCAACTCTAGCCATGCATTCAACAAGAGATCACTGTGGCAATCACGAATTCTCTATCACCAAGCGGACCCACACGTTAATGTTTGGAAGATAAGCCTTAACTGACTTTCCTGCTCAAGCCGCCCTTATGTCCCACTGCATTTAGTTTCGTTTATTATATTGATTGAGATCATGTATAAAAGGAATGTATAGTTTATTTTGTAAGTAGGGAAATGAATCTTTGCCTGTGGATACATTTTATTTATGGTAATGTGAAATAGTATAGGAGGCCGTTTGGCCGCGTGATTATGGAGTTTTCTCTTTTATTTTTTTATTTTTATTTTTTAATTTTGTCCTTCTCTTTTTTTACGTTACTTTGTTTATGTCCAATTTCTTTTCCTTCATAGATTAGTATATGATTATGACTTTCGATATAAAAAAATGTATTCGGGAAAAAAGAGTCATTTCCCTACTTAAAAAAGGGAACCATATATTTCTTTTATACACAATCTTAATCAAGACAATAATTGGGCGGTGAGAACAAAAGAACTGCTTAGATAAGGAGACTAGGTTAAGGCTTGTCTTCCACACATTAATGTGGGGTCTCGTCCATGGTAGATAATCTTGATTGAGCGGTGATTTCTTGTCCTATGCGTGCCTGGAGTTACCTCATCTTTAGCTCCAATAGTTTGTTATTGCTTGTTTATGAGTGTGACAATTGCTATCGTATATCTCTCTAACATTTACCTCTTTAAAAATATAACGGTGTCCATTTGTGATAGTGAGACGTTTTTGGGGAGATGGCCATGCTGTAGCCATACCGGACGTCAACCAAACAAAGGGAGATTGACACCTTTCCAGGAATTCTGCTCTGTCCAGCAGACAAGCACGAAAGGTAGCAGGATAAGGGGCTAACGTGTAATAGAATAGGAGTTAGCCGAAAGGGGTATGGTCTTTTTTATGTTTCGTGTACTTGTGTATTAGTAGGTAGTGTCTTTTGGTCCATGCTCTCACACACCTCTGTAACAATGATGTAAGAGAGGAGATTAAGGGTTGGAACAATGAAGCTCATGACAGTCTTTATTGTTCCTATCTGGTGTAGTCTGCCATCGAGGCTAAGGTTTGTGGATTCCCTTAGAGCCGCTATTGCGGTGTAATTTCCATTCTAGTTATCATAGGTCGACCAGGTAAGAAGAAGTATCAGCTCAAGGATTTGTCGGATATTCCCCTTCATCGTACAATTACCCTCTCGGTAACCGCTGCACGCGCCAGATAGGTACAACATCTATCCGCTTGTGTAATAGCTTGTTTTCCAGGGATTCGAGATGGCGCCGACGTTGATTTCTCAGATACACATTAATGGCAACATCATTCTAATCACAGAATTCCATGATACCAAGTTTCTATTTGGCATCTAGCTGTGAAACGTAACAACAACCAAATGCAAGCATAAGCATTGAAGTCCATGGCAATCTTAAAACAACTTCGGGTTGACCTTCGCCCTTGCATCAACTAGAACCGTGTACAGGCCTTGGTCAGTGTTATGGATTGAGCTGATGCACATTTGTTAAGTCTAGGCCCATCGTATTTGGGTCCGTTTTGTGCAACCTTTTGTTGTGAGTGTGAATTGTATAGCTTTGTATGACGGGGGATTTTACTACTTTCGTTTGGTAATTGTATCTTTCTTGAACTTATGACAAATGTATAGAGCTTACATGCATTTCTCTATCGCTTTGTGTTTTATGGTTCTCTGTCGACTTGAGGAAGCTGTCTTCAGCTTGCCTCTTTGTCGCTTTTACTTATTTTTAGAATCACCAACGTTTAGGTAAAGTTATCAAGCTCAAGCCCTTTCAGATCCCATTCTTCAATAAAAAGTCTACTACCTCTAAACGAGATGTACATATTTATTTTCCAAAACATGTTGAGCAAATTTTCCACACGCACAAAGCTTATAGAATCATAAAGAGAGCTTTCGTGGCTCAATCAAAGCTTTTAACTTTTGAATTGGTTCCCACTGAGTGAAGCTGATTTGGTGGACTTAAACTTGTCTGCACGCCAGGGCTCCGGCAGTTTCCAGTATTTCAACTTGCTTTTTGGAACATTTGTCAGTATGTTAAGAGTTTCACAAGGAGGGTATTGGGGCTTGGGTGTTTGTGTGATTATGTCAAGTGTCACAACGAGTTTGGGGACATTATTGCCGAGATGATTTTAAAGAATAAGAGATGTATTATGATAAAAAGTTATATCTAGCAATGAGAATTTATGTGTAGGATGAGCACCACGCTAGAAAAAAAAATTATTAAAATAAAACTTAGATGAAAGAAATGATCATTTAATTTTTTAAATTAATTTTTAAGTTGAACCTTTTAAACCTTTTGACAGTATATTTTTTAAAAATAACATTACATTATTTGTTGATTTATACCAAAAATGAGAAAGTGTTGTCATTTTGAGAGTTTGTGGTCTTTCAAGAGCCAAAAGATTCTACATGATTATGGTGAGCTATCATTATGTTTTAAAAGAAACAATTATCTTAGAAGCTGTCCGAGGATTTCTCCCCACTTGGTTACTTTGATGGCTCCCACTAATAAAATAAAACACAAGGGTTTTCGAAAAGAATTATTATCTTACATTTAAAGTTAGACTTGACTTTTCTAGGTTAATATGTACCGCCAAATTTGGTTTTTAGCTTTTCCTTCGAGAAAGCACTAGGCCGTTAAACAAAGGTCGGTGGTATAATCTGGTCGGCCAGTTTTGAGACTAGAGCCAACGCAGAAACTCACTGAAAAAAGTGGAAGCCACGACAGATTCTTGAAGGGATCATGAAATGATTTCCTTTCCTTTTTATTTTACTACATAAATTGGTAAAAGAGTTTAAGAGTGAAGATAGAATAGACTTCAGATGATGCGTTAATGTTTTATTTATTTATTTATTTTAAACTCAAACATAACCTTCAACATACAATATTGAGTTCATGAAGCATCAATGGAGCTTGGGGACGTACTTACAAATATCTTGTTGAACCTGCATCGTCGACCTGTCAACCCTCCATGATACATTTTGGCTGCAGCTTTCAGTAGCCTCACAGCAGGAGAACAAGAATCTCACTTAGACGAGGGAAGGGAAGATGAACATTCCATGGCATGATCATTTGAGAGGGTCATAGTTACGTTTGTGATTCCAAGAGGTCTGAAATACTTGGGTGAAGAATGCAGCTTCCAGACCATCCATTATAAAAATGCATATCTTGAAGGTAGAAAAGTTAGCAGATACTCCAAAAAGCAAAGAAACGCGTGCAGAGAAAGTAGGTGATCCGCGTCAATGGGGAAAACGTTTCGCTTTCTGCAATTCTTCCTACCAAAAGGAGTCAAAAAGCACAAGAGTAGTGCTGGTCAATAGGTCAACCACGTTATTGTTATTAGCTGGGCCTTTCATTCGACTTGCAAAGCGAGAAAAAGTGAAGGCAACTCAGGTATTTCCTAGAAGTTTAAGTGTAGAATCCACCAAACATTCCCTTCCATAAATATCTTGTTCCGGGTTCTTTCTCATTCACAAACCTATAATCATATGCAATGTTTCCTCCCAGTTGTCTTCGTTTTTGTTCTCTCTTCCTTCTGTTTCTGTTTCTTTCTCTCCTTCCCAGTGTTTTCACCTTCAGCCAATAAGACTGTAAAAAATTGCCGAAATCAGGTGTAGTTGCGCAGGAAAACTCTTCAGTATTCTGGTCGCAGTCACATGAATTTGCCTTGGGATTCCATTCTGTTCACAAGGGCAACGAGACACAGTTCCTGCTTGCAGTTTGGTTCAACAAGATAGGAGAAAGCATAGACGAGAGAACAATAGTTTGGTCTGCAAATGGCAATAATCTGGCGCCATCCTCGTCAAAATTTAAGCTAAGTGACAATGGTGAATACGTACTCAGTGATCAGAAAGGCAAAGAGTTTTGGAGGGCTGACGCCAATGGCACAAAATCCGCTTGTGTAACCATTCTGGACAACGGGAACTTCGTGATTCTAGACAAGAATTACAATCCCATATGGGAAAGCTTCGAAAAACCTACTGATACAATTTTGCCTGGCCAGATACTGAGCAACGGGAGCATCCTCTGTTGGGTATTGGATATGGGATGGAAGAGGAACAAAGGTATGAAAGAAAATTGGGAAAATGAAGAGGTAAGGTTGGTTGAGGCAAAACGTCGAACACGTGGTGGGCAGAAAGTTGAACTCTGAAAAACAGCTTTAATGGAAAAACGAAATTGTTCCTTTTATACAACCAAGCAAGATTACAAAGGGACACAACAAAGGAGATTCAAGAGAGTTGCAATCTCTTGAATACACAAGGACGAACTAACTCATACAACAATACTTTGAGGGAAAAAGAAAGGACTCACGGTTTAGACAAAAAAGGAAGACCTTGGAACTGCCGTTCCTGGAGAACTCTTGCTGGAGGAGTCCGTTCACTCTCTTGCTTGACTGTTTTCTCTCTCTACCCTTGCTGCTCCTTTATGTACTCCATGGTATTTATAGCTTCATAAGGTCGGTGCTTCCTTGTTCTTCAGCAAATACGGACTTCAAGCTTGTGGTTTGGAGAAAGCTTGGTGTCAGAGATCTTTTTTGGTGTCAGAAGATAATTTTCCGGTGAAGAAGAAGCCTCTAGTGTTTTCCGGTCTGTTCTGTACATTTCCGTCATCGGGAGAGTGAGAAGGGAGAGGACGATGAATAGCATTCGTGGGCCATTTACCTTTCGGGCTTTTCCTTCTTATTTGGGCTGAGCAAGTTTAAACCCAACAATCTCTTCCTTAAACTTGATCATGCCCAAATTGTATCTTAGCCTTCTAAACTCTTCAAACTTTAATGGCTTTGTAAATATATCTGCTAATTGATCTTCACTTATGCAATAAGTCAACTTAATGATTCCCTTCTTTACCTGGTCCGAAGGAAATGAAACTTCATTTCAATGTGCTTACTTTTCCCATGAGAGATTGGATTCTTTGAGAGTGATAGTGCTGACTTGTTATCCACATAGATCTCTGTAGGATCCTTCTGTAAGCATTCCATCTCCATCAGCAAATTCCTTAACCATATTGCTTGACAAGCACAATGAGAAGCTGCAATATATTCCGCTTCACAAGTTGACAATGCTATCACAGACTGCTTTTTCGATGACCAAGAAAAGACTGCTATCCCAAGACTAAAAGCATATCCAGAAGTACTTTTCCTTTCATCCTCATCTCTTCCAAAATCACTATTTGAATATCCAAATAAACTAACATCCTTACAATTCTCATAAAGCAAACCATAGTTTATTGTACCTTTGACATACCTTAATATCCTCTTTGCTGCCTTAAAATGAGCTTGCTTGGGAGTCTCCATATACCTACTTACCAAACCCATTGCATACATAATATTTGGCCTTGTATAGGTTAGATATCTTAAACTCCTAACAAGACTTTTGAATATTTGCAAATCTACAGCTTTTCCCATTAAATCTTGTTTTAATTTTGTACTTCCATCAATTGGTGTAGAAATTGGTTTGCAATCAGTCATTTTAAATTTACTTAGGACTTGGTTTGCATACTTCTTTTGTAAAATGAAAGTGCCTGCTTCTCCTTGAACCACTTCTACTCCAAGAAAGTAAGACATCATTCCAATATCAATCATTTCAAATTCTTTAAACATAAAGTTCTTAAAGTCTTGAAACATACCTAGACAATTGCCTGTGAATATCATATCATCCACATACAAGCACACCATCAACATTTCTCCATCCTCATTTTTCTTCGTATATAAAGCATGCTCATAAGGACTTTTTACAAAGCCATTCTTTACTAAATATTCATCAATCCTTGAATTCCATGCTCTTGGGGCTTGCTTTAATCCATACAATGCCTTTTTCAACTTATACACCTTTTCTTCTTGTCCTTCTTTTATATATCCTGGAGGTTGTTCTACATATACTTCTTCTTCTAGATATCCATTAAGAAAAGTTGATTTTACATCCATTTGGTATATTTTCCAACCTTTTGCTGCAGCTAATGCTATAATTAATCTAATAGTATCTATCTTAGCAACTAGAGCAAACACTTCTTCATAATCTATTCCATACTTTTGCTTATATCCTTTTGCTACTAATCTAGCTTTATATTTTTCAACCTTTCCTTCTTGATTTGTCTTTGTTTTATAAACCCACTTAACTCCAATTGCTTTGTGGCCCTTAGGCAAGTCTACTAACTCCCATGTATCATTTCTTTTTATTGCATTTATTTCTTCCTCCATTGCCTTTTTTTCATTTTTCACTAGCTGCAGCTTCTTCATATGTAATTGGATCACATTCAGCTAATAACCAATACAAGGAGTAATTACTTACCTCCAGGGGTTGTGTTTCCTCATATATGTCTCCCAAACTTCTCATCTGTGATGAAGTTTCTCCAGGTCTGCTGCCTCCTCCTTGTCTCAAAGAAGTTTGTTCACTTGCTGCTGCTTCTTGTTGGCCTCCTTCTTTTTGTCTACTTTTGTAGAATAGATCCTTGATTAGTGTGTCTTCTTCACTCTATTTCCATTGTGCTTCTTCGTCAAACTCCACGTCCTTTGATACAATCAGCTTCTTCTCATTTGGATCATACAACTTGAAGGCTTTTGATGCTTTGCTGTATCCTACGAAGATGCACTTGATTCCTCGATCATCCATCTTCTTTCTTCCTGGTTTTGGGACTCGAGCATATGCTATACAGCCAAACACCTTCAGGTCACTTATAACTGGTTTGCTTCCACTCCATGCCTCATCTGGTGTTTTATCTTTCACGCTTTTTGTTGGACAACGGTTGATCAAGTAGACTGCACAATCGACTGCTTCAACCCAAAAACTCTTTGGTAGATCCTTGCTCTTCATCATGCTTCGCGCCATGTCAAGGATTGTCCTATTTTTCCTTTCTGCGACACCGTTCTGCTATGGCGTATATGTTACTATGAACTGGTGGATGATTCCTTCTGTCTTGCAGAAACTTTTGAACAGTTTGGAAGTGTATTCTCCTCCTCTGTCTGATCTGATTGTCTTTAAAGGCTCTCCAAATTGATTTTCCACCATAGCCTTGAACTCCTTAAACTTCTCCAATGCCTCCGATTTTTGCTTTAAGAAATACATCGAAGTTTTTCTGCTGAAATCATCAATGAATGAGATGTAATACCTGTTTTCGCCCAAGGAAGTAACATCGAATGGACCAGCAATGTCAGTGTGGACAAGCTATAGCGGCCTCTTTGCTCTCCAAGAATTTCTAGCTTTGAAACTCCTCCTGAATTGCTTTCCTTTCACACATGCTTCACACAACTTGTCTGGATGATTAATCTTAGGCAAGCCTTTAACCATATCCTTACTTGCAAGTAATTTTAATCCTTTAAAACCGAGGTGTCCAAATCTCAAATGCCAAAGCCAAGACTCATCATTCATTATAGACTTTAAACACTTAACTGATTCAGTTTAAAGGTTAAGTGTAAAAAGTTTATTTTTCTGCATATCTACTTTGGCTATTAACACCCCTTCTGAATTTCTAATGGTTAAACCTCCATCTCTAAGGTTTATCTCATATCCTTTCTCTAATAATTGCCCGAGACTTATCATATTACTCTTTAAAGCAGGTACATAATAAACTTCATTAATAAACTTTTGTGTTCCATCCTTAGCTCTAACCATTATTCTTCCTTTTCCTTCTACTGGTATTGTGGTATTATCTCCAAATCCTACTTCTCCTTTAACTGTCTCATCCAATTCATTAAAAAGCTCCTTATTTCCAGTCATATGATTGCTGGCCCCAGTATCCAAATACCAAACATTTCCTTTTATTGTCTTTTCTTCCTTAGAAGTTAAAAGGACAATTTGTTCATTTCTTGATTCCTCCTCCTTTATTAAGTGTGCTTCTCTATTTAAGTTGGTTCTACACTCTCTACTAATATGCCCAAATTTTCCACATCTATAACATTGCGGTTTATTATTCCTTTGTGTAGATCCTCCTCTATCATTTCTTGAGGAGAAACCACCTCTTCCTCTACCTCTTGGTCCTTGGGCATTAGATCTTTGTTGTTCTTGATCCATATTATTACCTTGATAATTCCTTCCTCCAAATCTACCTCTTCCTCTATATCCTCCTCTAAAGTTTTCTTTATTTCCTCTTCCTCCACTATGACTTGAACTAGTTCTTAACTTACTCTGGAGAGCTTGCTCTAAAGACTCTTCTTCTTCATCTTGTTTCATTCTAAATTCATGTTTCATTCTAAATTCATGTTTCATTCTAAATTCATGTTTCATTCTAAATTCATGGACCTTAAGTGATCCTAATAGCTCTTCAATGCTTAGTTTAGAGAGGTCTTTAGATTCTTCAATAGCTGCTACTACATAATTAAATTTCTTATGTAAAGACTTCAAAATCTTTTCTATTACCTTTTCTTCAATCATACTTTCACCATTTCTCTTCATCTAATTTACTATTGACTGCACCTTTGTAACATAATCATCTACCGTCTCTCCATTACTCATCTTTAATGATTCAAATTCACGTCTAAGAGTTTGGAGTCGTACCTTTCTAGATTTCTCCACTCCTTGGAAAGATTTCTGCAGAATCTCCCAAGCTTCTTTTGCACTCTTTGCTCCCGAAATCTTCTCAAAGGTTGCTTCATCGACTCCTTGGTAGATGATGACCAAGGCTTCTTGATCTTGTTGCCTTTTCCTCTTAAGCTCCTTCTTTGCATTCTTTGACAAGGCTGATATATTTTCTGGTTCGTGGAAGCCATCTTCAATGTAATTCCATAAGTCATGAGAGCCAAGGATCACTCTCATTTGGGTACTCCAATTCCCATAATTGGTTTGGGATAACTTGGGTACTTGGACTTGGACAATGTTAGACATGTTTTAGTGAACTAGGCTCCGATACCACTGTTGGGTATTGGATATGGGATGGAAGAGGAACAAAGGTATGAAAGAAAATTGGGAAAATGAAGAGGTAAGGTTGGTTGAGGCAAAACGTCGAACACGTGGTGGGCAGAAAGTTGAACTCTGAAAAACAGCTTTAATGGAAAAACGAAATTGTTCCTTTTATACAACCAAGCAAGATTACAAAGGGACACAACAAAGGAGATTCAAGAGAGTTGCAATCTTTTGAATACACAAGGACGAACTAACTCATACAACAATACTTTGAGGGAAAAAGAAAGGACTCACGGTTTAGACAAAAAAGGAAGACCTTGGAACTGCCGTTCTTGGAGAACTCTTGCTGGAGGAGTCCGTTCACTCTCTTGCTTGACTGTTTTCTCTCTCTACCCTTGTTGCTCCTTTATGTACTCCATGGTATTTATAGCTTCATAAGGTCGGTGCTTCCTTGTTCTTCAGCAAATACGGACTTCAAGCTTGTGGTTTGGAGAAAGCTTGGTGTTAGAGATCTTTTTTGGTGTCAGAAGATAATTTTCCGGTGAAGAAGAAGCCTCTAGTGTTTTCCGGTCTGTTCTGTACATTTCCGTCATCATGAGAGTGAGAAGGGAGAAGATGATGAATAGCATTCGTGGGCCATTTACCTTTTGGGCTTTTCCTTCTTATTTGGGCTGAGCAGGTTTAAACCCAACATCCTCACATCTCGCAAATCGAAGACAGATTATATTTACTGATAACTCTATTTTTATAGAGTTATTTTATCTATTTTAGGCAATAAATAACTTTAATAACTGTGAGAAAACATCTAAACTCCTTTTTATTTACCTAAATTTATCTTGTTTATGTAGCACAAGGAGGCAAGGAAAAAAGGAATGAATATAGAGAACCTGATGCTTATTGTGTGGTAAAATCGTTATATCAAGATCAAGAGAGTCAAGATGAGCTTGGGCTTTGGATGATTGTTATTAGATTTTCTATTGTTGTTGGGTTTTCTATTTATTTAGAAAACCCAGTTATGTTAGGAATTCAAGTTTCAATTAATTTAGGAGTTCAAAACCCAATTGTTTTAGGTCTCTAAAACACAATTATACTAGGATAGGAGATAGGTCTAAACCTAAATCCTATTTAAGAGAAGAGAAGAAACAAAAGAAAAAAAAGGAGGAAATTGAGCACAACTTAAGAAAGAGGCCAATAATTTAAGGTTTTCTTGAAGAGAAGACAAAAAGGGTGACAAACTTCTTGTTCTTGAATTCAAGATGCCTTCTTTATTTCTTATTACCATTCTTCCCCATTATTTCTTTATGTTTTAGTTTATTTTTATTAGAGCTATGATGTAACCTAATTATGATGGTATGAATCTTATGATTATTATGTTTTGAAAGATATTTTATTTATGTGAAGTTACATATTACGGAGTTTAATGCTTTTAGGTGATTAGCTACCATTTAAATGACTTGATTTGCATGTTAGAAACCGACAGGAAATAACATGCAGTTGCTTATTGTAATATGCAACCATAAATTAAATATGGATAGACATATACCATATTATTTGTGTGACTTTCGATATAAACTGGGAATGTTCATAGATCCTAATGCATTTGGTTTGTTTCAATTCACATATAGAGATATAGTAAATTACTAAACTAAGTAGGTTTGCTATACCTAGACATAGGATAATAAATAAATTAGGAGATTCCGCCATCACATGGATATTATCCCTCTTGGAAGCATAAATAATCAATATTAATACCTAGTAATTATGGTGAAATCATATACTCTAACATATTTCTTGTATTTAGTTTTCTTAGATTTAGTTAGTTAATTTATCATCTATCAATTTAATTTGCTAGATAAATTCTAGGAGTTATTCACCATTAGTAATTAGTTGGTCTAGTAATCACCAATCTCTGTGGGACGATATCTTTCTTATATTATATTACTTGTTCGACATGTTCACTTGCATTTAGAATTTCACTGAACAAGTTTTTGGCGCCGTTGCCGGAGATTGGTTGTTTTACTGCTGATTAATATTAATATCAAATAATTTCTAAGTTTAATCTAGCTTTTATTTTCTTTAAAGAAAAAATCATTTTTTTTATTCTTGAAAAAAAAATCGTTTCTTTTAATTCTTGAAAAAAAAAACAATCGTTTCTTTTAATTCTTGAAAAAAAATCATTTCTTTTAATTCTTGAAAAAAAAAAATTTTTTTAGTTGTTGAAAAAAAAAAGAAAAAAAAAAGTCTTTGTTAAGTTGTTATTGTTGAAAGATTAAGAAACAAGGATGGAGAAAAATGATGGAATACATAGACTTTTAAAAGACTATGCTACACTAATATTTTGGAATGCTACATCAAGCATTAAAAGGCTTGAAATTCAGGCAAACAACTTTGAGATCAAGCCAGCACTCATCCAGTTGTTTCAAAACTCCTTGCAATTTAGTGGGCTACCAAATGATGATCCAAATGCTCACATTGAAGCCTTCCTTGAAATCTGTGACCTAATCAAATACAATGGAGTCACAGATGATGCTATCAGGTTAGACTATTTCCATTTTCTCTTAGGGACAAAGCCAAAAGTTGGCTCTATTATCTTTCTACAGGATCAATTACTACATGGAATGATTTGGCTCAGAAATTTCTTCGTAAGTTCTTTCTTTTTGCAAAATCTGCAAAAATGCACAAAGATATTATTACTTTTACACAGATGGATAACGAATCACTATATGAAACTTGGGAAAGATTCAAGCCCAAGCTTCAAGGAACTTTTGAGGAGATGTCCACATCATGGACTACCCATATGGTTACAGATATAAATTTTTTATGATAGATCTAATATAAATCTCTGTTTCATAATTGATGCAACTGTAGGAGGGTCCTTACACAACAAAATGCCAGAAGAGGCATATGAGCTTTTAGAGGAGATGACATTCAATAGCTATCAATGGTCTACTAAAAGGCTACCAATGCATCAAACAAGTGGAGTCCATGGAATAGATATCTTCACTGCAATGTCTGCACAATTGGAAGTTCTTAATAACAAGATAGACAACCTAAATACTCCAGTTGTGAGACATTAAAGTAGATCATGTGAATTTTATGGTGGAGCATATGAAAGCACGAAATGTCAAGAAGGTAACCTTTATGCCCATTATAATGATTATGCTAATTTTGTTGGGATTCCTAACAGGTCACAAATTGATTATTACTCCAACACGTACAATTCGGGATAACACAACCATCAAACCTTTTCATGGAGTAACCTAAATGAGATGAGACCGCAACCAACATTTAGGCAAATAGAAGAGGCGAAGCCTAATTTAGAGGACATGTTCACTAAGATGATGCAAAACGATGAAGAGAGATTCCAAAGACAAGAAGCATCAATCAAAAGATTAGAGGCATAAATGGGTCAATTGATTAGCATGATCTCAAAAAGACAAGAGGGTCCTTTGCCTAGCGATGTGGAGAAAAGTCCTATAGATACTACAGAGGCAATAACCCCAACATGTGGCAAGCAAGTAGGAGAAGTTGATGTTGACAAAGAGAGTCTCAAAGATAATGGTAAAGATGTCAGCATACAACTTGAGGAGGCACCTAGGAGCAAGCTTATTCTAGAAAATCCTGTGTCTTTTATGCCTCCAGTTCAATCTCCCCAAAGATTCCAACAACGCGTAAAAGATAAGCAGTTTTTTGAATTCCTTGATATATCTTTAAAACTGCACATTAACATTCCTTTTGCAAATGCTCCAGTTCAAATATCTAGTTGTGCAAAATTGTTGAACGAGATACTGGAGAACAAAAGGAAGTTGGAAGTATATGAGGCAGTTGTGCTTATTGAAGAATGCTCAACAATCAAACGACACAAGTTGTCTCCTAAACTATTGGAGTTTCATCCTCCTTGAGCAACAACATTCAGGATAGTTTGGCTGAAAACTATAAAACAAGCGCTTCTTGGGAGGCAACCTAAGCATTTTCATTTTAGTCTTTTGTTGGAAGTTTTGTCACCACCATCTCCACCATCTCCTCAGAGCTCTACTTGGATATGACTTACAATCAGGGGCGTTTCCTTATTCCTTCATTATTATTGCTTTATTTTGTTTTTACATTGAGGACAATGCTTCATTCAAGTTTAGGGGTAAGAAAAGAACCTTTGTGCTAAATTTGATTGAAATTTTTTTTATGTCATGATTACATCTCATGTTGTGAATTCTTGGTGATTCTTTGGAAGATATAGATTTTGTTCAAACCTACAATTGTGGTGTGAATTAAGTGTGATTTTGATTATGTTGATCCACCTATTGAGCACTAAAAGTCCTTCATTTTGGAAATTGTGTGTATTTCTAAAGAACATTCATGTGAAGTATGTGATTTTCTTAAATCTCATCTAGATACTTAGAATTTGTTTGATTTTCTCTTGAGGCGAAATCCTAAGCTGCATCGAATTGAAAAAATGATTTAGGCCATTCTTTGGATCGTTTGAGCCTTTCAAGCTAACCCTATTTATTTATCACCAAACACCCCACTGAGCCTTAATTCTTATCCATTTTTTTAATGACACTCACATATATATAGCCATAAGCCTTGAACAACTTATCTTATTGTCCCACGCCCATGAACATGTTAACTTGTAGGATGGAAGTTTGTTTGAGATGAATAAAGGTTGAAAGGAAGATGGAGCATGGGAAGAAGAAATTGATTACAATGATTAAATGGGCATAGTATTTCATTTTTGCAAAAAAAAAAAAAAGTACAACATTTGCCTAAGAATGGAATCCTCTTATCATTCCTTATCATATTTAAGCCATTCAATGTTTTGAATTAGGCCATTAAGCATAGTAATTGAAATGATTGGCAAGATAAAAGTATAGTGACTACATGTCTAATACTTTTTCTTGTTTTATTAATGCAAGCATGATTGTGGCTTTGTGAGTGTTAGAATCCAAGTGAAATCAAGCATTTTTAGATGGAAAAGAATGAGAAAAGTGATGGTAAAAAGTGACAAGAGTTTTTGATGAGATCCTAGAAAGTAATGTGTTCATGGGTGAATTAAGCCTAAATGACTTTCATCTTACCCCTAGCCCAGCCTTACATTACAAGCTTATAAAAGTCTTATTGATTTTTGATTAGATGATTGGCTTACATTAGTGGAGAGAGGAATGAAAAGCAAACCTATGAGGTTTGGTTAAAGATTTTGAGAGGTTGCATATTAATGTGAATTTATTTGGAATGCATATAGTTGAAAAGATGAGGACTCACATACACACACATGTGGTCAACATAGTTAAGAGTCTATCTTATCTTATGAAATAATTGTGGTGTTTGGATGAAAGCTATATTTTTCTTTGAATTGTTAAGTTGAGCAATTATGAGAGAATATCATGAAAGGCTTTTGTCTAAAACATATATTGTTTATTGTTCGGGCATTTCCAGCTCCGTGTGCAGATGGACGGTACTGTGGGGCTTTATCCCACAAATTTGCTAGCTGAAGACAGTCATGGAGCTTACTGGAAGAACATGATATCCTACTTGGGTTCTCAACCACCGCTGGTCTTTGATGGTGATGCCAAGATTTACATCGATGATGGGTGGAGCACATCGACCAGCCTAGGTCTCCTTTCCAAGAAAGATAAAGGCTCAAACTAGGTGTTCTACTAACTAGCCAAGATTGATCCTGACGGAGTCTTTAGATTATACAAGCATCGTAAAAACAAGAGGTTCAAACGTGGTGGAAGCTGCGTCTTGTCCTGGACTATCATACAAGAGATTCCTGAAGATGTTTGTAGTCTAATGCCTGGTTACAATTATGGTTATGGTTATGGTTATGGTTTTGGTGCTGGGTGGTGCGGGTATAACAATATTTGTGAGAAAAAAGGAAGCACGGCATTTTGCTCATGTCCTCATCAATACTCTCCTTTAGACTCATCTGATCCAACGAGAGGGTGTAAACCAGATTTTTCACCTCCTAGCTACCAAACTGATGGATGGGAATCAAATGAAGAGCTTGTAGATCTTAAAGAACTTCATAAAATCGACTGGCCTTACTCTGATTACAATGTTTTGTCAGGACCGAAGATGGACAAGGCTGAGTGTAAGCGAACATGCCTCCGAGATTGCTACTGCGCTACTGCCACTTATGTCAATAATAATTGTTGGATGAAGAGGCAACCTCTGTCAAATGGAATAAAGAGCTCAACTACCACTGGAATAGCTTTCCTGAAGGTTCCTAAAGGTCAAGCTAAAAAGAAGAAACTGATAAATATATAATGTTTTTAATGATTAGTATTAAGGAAAAAAAATATCTAGCCATAAATTAATTATATTTCATTAGATACATCCTTATTTTATCATTGTTTTTGGGCAGGACCTTATATGATCAAAAGACCAATTTATTGAAGAAGCCCAAGTCACTCATGACAGTTCGTGAATTCATGCAACACCGAGAATAAGCCCGTATGTAGCAGCCCGTGTGTCTTATATTGAGATCCGCATAGCCTTCACGTGACCTAACTTGAAGACCTACAAGGCTTAACGACGTCGTTCACCTACTAAGGAAATAAACAAGCTAAATCAGCCTCAACCTATACCTTTGTCTTTGCACCGTTCTCTCCCTTTTCTTTCTCGAAGACAAAAGAAGGAAACAGTTGCAGACTTGTTGATATCTTCGCCAAAGATTGAAACGTGAGCCAACGGGAAGAAAACCACAAGTTGGATCAGTAGGTGGCGGCTTCTATATAAGGGAAGAGAACCCGTATGAAGAAAGATCATCTCAAGTAGAAACGAATCAAGAACGGAGTTCTTCAAGCGCTATCTCTTCTGAAAGGGTTCCGAATTACAAAGGAGCTAATTCAGGTGCTTGAACCGCTTAATTTTTCACCAGTTCATCTGAATGAATGTATTGTAAAAAGCAAAAAGCACAGGTACCTTCATTTAAGCCATTTGGTTGGAAGAAGACAGCTCGCCTAATGTCAACGGCTTTCAGTGGAGAATCAGGATTCTTGTCAACAAACAAGAAGGTCCTACCGTTTAGATCTCTGAAGATAACTCCAAGTGAGTGGCAAAGGTCAGTAACCCCTACAATGATCTTTGTCAGTTCAGCAGCCTTGCTCTGAGAGTAACTTCCCTGGATGTTGATGCGCTCAAACAAACCCCCGACAGTACAGGGATCCACCACAATGTGAACATCCAAATGATCCTCATAAATATCCTTGACGTTTCCGATGTTCTTCTCACCCGCCAAACGCTTCATTGTATCAATCTCCATCTGAACATCCTTCAGATCCTCCTCGGAAATCAACTTCATTCTAGAGGTTTACTTACAAGCAAAACAGGCCCTCGTGTTTTTCGGTGCATAAAGAAGTAAACCACCGTTGTCCCTGTCCTAATTGACGACCCAAACTGAAAAGACGACGAATTTTCTCGGTTTTATTTTCTCACAACCTTACTCCAATTTTCACAAACGTAAAATTCATTATAATATCTCTAAAATACCAAAATTACAATCTTTTTTTATAACCCACACTCCCACCAAGCTCTGTTTGATATGTAAACTAGAGAGTAGTTATCCGTCCCAAATCATGCACCAGGTCAGTCAAGAATTTAGTTGAGAAGATTTAAACTTAAATATTTTCTTTATACACCCGAAGGGTTTAAAGATTACATTTATTTCTTCATAAACCCTAGGCAAGCAATTTATGCTAGAGACGAGCTATTATTATCTTGTCTTACTTAACAAAAGAAGCGAATTTATTAATCAGATCCAACGACTTTTCTTATTTGATGTCGGACAAATGGAAGCAATGCTTCTCTCCTGGAGTCTCTACTATCTCTGCAGATCCTCCCCACCCACTTTTCTTCAATTCTTGATAGTAATGCTTTCCCATAGACATATAATCGTCCTTTTCATCCACGAAAATCAACACCCTCTCACACCCCAACCTAGCAAGGTCTGCTGCATCCGGTCTCATCCTAGGATCCTCCAACCCTCCATTTACTGGACACATCTCTAACCACATCTGATCATCCTTGGTGGGTCCAAAATATGGGTGGACAAGTACCACCCCGACCACTTTCACTCCAGGTAACCCGATTGACCCAACCCGAGAGGCCAAAGTATGTGAGATGTTCCCTCCAGCACTGTCTCCCCCGATAAAAACTCGTCAGAAATCTGCATGGTCGTTCAACCATGGCTCAGGTCCGTTTCTGGTACCATGGGATGCCACCCACAGAAGCCCGACCCATGAGTCGTCGTAACAAGCAGGTATTGGTCTGGTTGGGAACATGCCGTACTCAACCAAGACTGCAATCACATTAGCTTCCGCAACAAAGGTGTTGAGGAAATTATGGTATAGAGGGCAGAAAGCAGAATCCATGCAGAAACCACCGCCATGCACGTAGAATAGGAGAGGGAGCTCCCGGGTCGTTTCAGCAGATGGGGGTAGACATATACGGGCGGACACCGGGGGTTCGGATGAGATGATGACATCCTTTGTTTGGACTCCGGTGACTGGGTCATCGGAGGGTGGGATTTTCTCAGTGAAAGGGCGACGCAACTTCACACGGCCGTCTTTGTATATGGTGAAAAAGCGGAACTTCTGGGTAATTTCAGCGTCGCTGGAGGCCATTGGAAGAAGCAAGAAGGAGGGACGAAGAGAGTGGCAAGAAGCTGGGATATCGTGGGTTTATTTCTATTGTTAAGGAGAAAGTCCATGCGCAAGATATGTTAGATATTGGGTCATTTATGTTTTTCCTATTTTATCTCTATATTGGGCCTTGGCCCTTTTAGCTTGTATGCCCTTTCTTGGTTTGCAGTTTTGTACAAAAGCAACTTAAGGCACGTTTGTATTCTTTGGCAAGTACATATATGAGTTATCTATTCTTTAGCCTATGGGCGGTGTTCATCACTTGTCCTTTGATTTTATTGCCTTCAGTGAGATCCGTTCTTTTATTTACTAAGAAAATATGATTTGTTAAGTAATGTATAAAAATTAAAAAAATATATCTTTTTAACTTATAACTTAGCTTTTTATATTGGAATTTGAGCTTTTTAATGTGATATTAAAGTTTATATGATTCAATCTAATATTTATTTGTTAGATATATTTGATTTTGACTATAAATATATAAAAATTAGTTTCAAAAACTACATATAAAACATTCTAAACTCATATGCTATTGTAATAATAAAAATAAGGGAATACTATGTAGAGTAGATAATCAAGCTAATGATTATTTTTTGAGAATAATAATTTCAATATTTCATGATTTTTTTAATCAAAATTTCTTTTTTAAAGGATTTGGTTGACATGAAATTTTTTATTTAATACCTAAATATCTTAAATCTACTAAAATGGGAAACAATACTTAATTTATTGATTTTGAGAGAAGTCAAATTCAGTCCGAGACATAAGACAAATGATAAGCCCAAAGAAATGCAGATTAATGAGAGTTTCAAGGGAGCTAATTCTTTTCTTTTACTTAGCCTCTCCAATCAACTTGTTTTGGTTTATTCATATCTTAAAAAAACATGATGCCAGCTACGTTCTTGGAAATTTCAATCACAAGATTCGTATATTGCCTAGGAAGCTTCAACATCGTCCTATGAAAAGTAATGCATATATTTGTAACGTTGTCTGAATTTTTTTATAGCATTGGGATATCCCGTTAGTGAGTTTCTTGCAAGGTATCTAAGGGTTCCTTTCTTACCTAAAAGATTAAAGAATTATGACTGAATTTTTGGTGGAAAGTATTCCTGCAAAAATATGACATTGGACTAACAAGTTTTTGTCATATGCAAGAGGACTCTAACTAATAAAGGCTATCATGAATAAAATAAAATAAAAGAGCTAATTACAAATTTCCATTTAGATTTGTGATTGTTCAAACGCTACTTGGTCTTGACAGGAATCAGCTTGTTAAAGGCCCTGTATAGGGCTGGCGGAAAGAGGAATAAGAACGCAAAGAATGGTTCCCAGTGAAGTTTGTTCGTGAAGGTGGATAATTGCTGTATGTGACTCAACCTTCTCTGTCAAGCTTGAGAAAGGATCTCTCAAGATAACGTGCAAGTACCTCTGCTTCAAATTTAAAATGCGGGGTTTTGCAAAAGCCTAACTGATAGAGTTTTCGGTGGAAAGAAAGATGCGGCTGCATAAGTGATCACTACTTACCTCGGGTACTTCCAACGAGAGATTTTTCCTTTCCACGAAGTAAGTTGCAAGCTGCCGCATGACTTGCTGTAGAAGAATACTCCGAACTGGTGGAGATGGAAGCAGCAAAAGAACTAGAAAAGACAACAGAGAGGAATAGAGGACTGTGTGTGAATCTTGTGAGCACTGAAAACGGATTAAAATACAGTATCTTGAATGTAAAAAGGATGAATGAGGGATTTGGGTAGAGAGCTGAAAGGTTGTAAACTTTCCTCCAGATTGCAGTAATGATATTTCTTCTATTTTGTCGAACCACATAAACAGTCCTCTTTTATTTGATTGCCTGCGTGAGTTTGCTTGTTCCTTATCCCTTGTTGTCATCGATTTATTTGCTATTTAACTTCACTGAACTGAGATTGTGGGCTAAATAAACTAACAAGTCAATCATTTGGGTGTAAAATTCAAACAATCAGCTACAGTTCTATAGAACCACCAAAAGCATGCATTGGTTGAGTCGGCGTAGATTCCAGATCCATCAATCAGCAGAAACCAGCTTTGCATTGAAGAATCTTATTCACTAGATCCATCATAAATGCTCGCCAGCAAATGTTCACTAGAACTTGGCTGCATTTTTAGTGACAAATTATTTCCTTCAGTAACCCCAAAACTAAACAAGAAGCATTACAAAGTAGGGCGGCCAAGGCATCAGGTTGTCCAATCTTGGGGTTGTGGACTCCATTAATGCTTTGAGGGCCCTGATTGACTCGCTGTGATCGGACAAAACGGTTTTAAGTAATTAAAAAATAACTCAGCGTATGCCGCAAGTTCATTTTGACCTGTAATCTGCTTTTCTTGGAAGAGAAGTTATCCTGCGTTTGCTGCAGCAAAGAAGATGTGTAGTTGGTTGCATAAGCCGAAGTCTTTATATGATATTGGGCTTTAATCTTGGGCATTGCAAGTCTCCTGGGGATATCGATGCTTCTCCCATGTCGTACCTCCCAGAACAGGCAAAATCTTTGACCACGGAATACAAAGTTGCCCCCGAATCACGTCGTGTTTCCTTGTGTCTTGTTTTGTTTTATTTCTATATCTTCCCTTCCCTTCTTAGGCTTGTAGTCAGTGGCCATCATACGCCGTTGAAAAACAAAGCTGGTAAGGGAGATCCCGAGGCTGTATAACATGAGACACTAGATGGTCTCAAGCCTTTGAATGTTTTGATTTTTCATATGGTATTCTATCTTGTACAACCTTAAGGTCAATATTACTTAGAGTGTGTGCAAAACGAAAGTTTTACATTAAAATAAAAGATCATTGAAGTAACGTTTAAATAAAAAAAAAAGTCTTTTAACTCCTATATTAACTTTTAAATTGAATTTTTGAGCCTTTTGACATAGATAATCAGTTTTTTTTTAAAAAAAAAAAAAACATAGCATCAGCAGTTCAAGTGTCAAGATAGATAACATCAAAAGAGTAAGTAGCATTTTCTTTTCATTCATACATAACGCTTCCTTTTCAGCAAATAGAGCTACAGTATTTCCTTTTTTCCTAGTCACTTGTTTTGGTCGCTTTACCTAAAAGCCCCTCAAAATATCTCCTGAACATGAGAGGCCTTCTCATACAGTGTAGCTTGTATGGGTTTCTCAGCATTACTTGAATATGCTTGAAAAAAACAAATATCTACACAAGCGGAACAGGTTCAATAATTGATGATAGAATTCGTTTCTTTGCTCTCGAATCAGGGGCTCCATGTCCATCTCCATGCTGGTATGTACAATGGGCAATCCGAGCAAGGTTAATTGCTATTTCCAAGAAAGATTTTTCAAATGGTGAGTTCTAAGTTCGATCTTTATTCAGTTTTTTCCAAGTATCATCAATCATCTGACTTATGAGTTCCCGAATACATTCCTCAGGAAGATCAGTCTCGCGCATGTAGCATGAGATTGAGTTTGTTGTTTCACCTCTCTCCAATTCAGCCTGTATCACAAATAACCCAAAGAAATATTAATGCAAAAGGCGTGTTTTTACGATATACAACCACTTGCCATGATGTTTAAAATTCAATTTAACATGCATACCTTCGAAGTACCCAAATCATTACAAAGTCGAAAAATAAGAGAAGGCCAACGTAGAAGATTATGGTAATCTTTCAAGCCTTCCTGCGCTTCGATTGTGACATATGGAGACATTAAACAATAAGCACGGACTAATTGTAGTGCCCCTGATGATGACAGCCATGCATTTTCGAGGTACTGATTAAATGATGGTGTGTATTTATTGTGTCTCCACTTTGCTTCTTGTAGGAATGTTTTGCATAAATCTGCCCACTGAAATATTAACAGAATAAACAAAAGTTATTTTATTTCTAAAGTAATATTACATATGATAATTCTGATATCATGTCAAAAGACCTAGAAACTCAATTTAAAAGTCATCTAAAAAGTTAAAAGAATAACTCTTTTATAAACTTTACCTTAAGAATTTTATTTTCTGATATAGAATTCTCATCTTGTATATAAGTTGCTAACTTACTGCTTTTGTCAGATATGGAAGAATGTCTACTTCTTTCTTCTTTAATGTTTGATAAACCGTCTCATTAATAGTATTGTAAAGAGCTAAGAAGCATAACTTCAGAGACTGAGGAAGAGATGTCGCAGCAATGATATCCCATCTGAAACAATTCAAACGCATGACCCAATTTAAATAATTCAACGAGAATTTATGTAAATCAATTCAAACACATGACCCAATTAGTGGTGGGCTCTACTATGGAACAAACCTTTGAAAAACGTCTGTAAATTTCTCCAACTCTTCCAAGGTGCCATATACATCGTATACATCGTCAATGGTGGCTATTAATGCAGCCACTTTGTTTGCCCTTTTCGACAATTACTAAATTGAGGCTCACAGACCATTCCAACCGTCCAAAAAAAGCATTATGTTAATCTATCTCTAGTGAAGCCCAGTTTGTTTGCCAAGCCCATTTCTTTCCACCATCTAAATAATCCAAAAAAATGTATGAAAGATTAAAAATTGTGAGTTCAAATTTGCTCGATCAAAGATAAAAGGGAAGTTTGAAATATGGGAATTATTTTGCCTTCAGACACTGCAATATGTCTTACCTGGACATGTCTTTCAGATCTCTTTGGAGCATTGCTTGAACTATATTGAAGTCTAGTGCGGCAAGTTCAAGTAGCTCGGGATTGGCGTCCTCTCTCATTCTGTACTGCTCAATGTACCATCTTGCTTCTAGTCTAAGCATTCTGCGGTGCAATGGTAGCTCCAAAGAGTGTCTTACTTGTTCTTCTAGGCTTTTGCTTGTACCCACTTTCAGGTCCTTGAGATGCGTGCTTGTGAATGCACGTGCCTCCTCTAAGAGCTTTTCTCCTTCAAAACCGAGATACGAAGCCTCCCGTAGACTCATCATTCCTTTAACGTCGTTGCAAAAGCACTCCTTGAAATTGCCTTCTTGGTCCTTGAAACCTTCAAAAACATCTGCATTTTGCGCCAAGGATTAGACCCAAACAGCAACTTGCACTTGTGGCGACAAGAAATTGTCTTAAAATTAATTTTATGTTTAGTAATAATGGTGGCTATTATGATGAGATCTTTAGTATAATATATGCGTACATATATATTCATATATGGTCTCCCGAGAAAATTTGAGGATGTGATTACCTTGGGAGACCTCATATCCATGCTGTCTTTGAAGCCTGAAACTGAGAGCAGTAACGTGGAGGCTCTTCACCCCTTCCGAATGAAGTCTACCCGAAGAGATAATTGAACTAAGGGCTCTCTTTATGTCCTCCTCAAAGCGGTACCCCAGTCCTAAATGTTGGACGTCGTCAATCAATTCAAGTTTGGAAACCAAGCCTGTGTCTTCTTTGGTAAACATGCTTCTAACTTTCTTCTCTAGCGTCTTGACCTTGTCTTCGTATGTTTCAACCTACAAAAAAAAAAGGTCCACAAAAGATATGATACAGCGATGATATACAAACTGACACGTGACTAGCGAATATGTCGTGCGTGGGAAATGGATGGAGAGAACAAAGTTGAATAAATGCTGTCACCATGTGGTCATTCTTCAAGGACTGCACAAAATCATAACTCCAGGTTACTGGCTGGTAATTTGCTGACCGCCTGTTCGCTGTTATTGGTGAAGTTTCTATGCCCACAGAACAACGGACAGGCCAGGTTATGCAAGTGCGTTGGAGAGCTCTTTTTGGGAGTTGTTTATCAAGTTTAGGAGTCACTGAGCATATATGGGGAGAACATAATAGATCAGTTGCCATGGTAGAGATGCTACTGAGTTTTTGTGCATAAAATGCCGATATATATACCTATGTGTGGAGAAACTTTTGGTTATGCCCACAACACCAATTAGTGCACCTATATGTAGAGACCCAGAACTGTCTGTTTCACATACATCCAATTTACGAGGATAAGAAACTAACGTTGTTCAGGCCTTCTTGGCTGTGATTTCTTGGAACAGTGAAGGTTCCAGAAACGGTGAGAACTTAACACATGCGAGGAAGAATGGCCATATATTTTTTCCGTTTGTCTGTACTTGACATACATTTCCCGATTTTGATGAACGATATTTTATCTGTGGCCGCGAATGGGGGTGGTCTTCTTCTATGGCCATGAATCGCAGGTGACGTGCCGAAGCTCTTGTCACATCACACACGTGAAAAAGTCCAATGCTTCATGAATTATGTAACTGGACATGATGCTTGAAAATTTTCTGGCGTTTTTGGCATGCCAAATTATATGTTCCCTTCACTGTAATAAACACAAGCAATGAGGAATCGGTTTTGTACAAGTCAATTCTGTTCGGACAAATGTTGTGGCCCTGAATCGGGGTGGTAGTCAAGCTCTTCTTACTTCATTCCTGTCAAAAAATCTACTGTTTTGCGAATTATGTAATTGCATCTTATGTTTGAAAGAAAAATTTCTGCTATGTGGGACATGGAAAGATCACAAGTTCTTATTTCTGGTAAAGTACCCAATGCCTAACTCAAAATCTAACTAAAAAGTTGGAGAGCCTCCTTTTAATTTAGATTTTAGTCCACGAATCTTATTTTTGGATACAAGATTTTTATCTGCACACAAGTCCTCACAAATTGAGTGTCATTGCCTTAAAGTCACATAAAGTAAAATAAATTTAATTTATATTTTGATATTATATTAAAAATCTTAATTTAAAAGTTATCTCAAGAGTTTAAAAAATGTTTCTTTTATTTAAATTTTATCATAAAAAATGGCACTTCTAATTTAGGATTTTTGTCTTATGCACAATTTCTTTTAAATACTCCCCATGACTTAGCATGGCCAATCCAATCTACATATATCCTCTGTGTTTCATATTTTTCTTTCTTTTTTCCCTTTTCTTATTCTCTTGCTGAATTTGTTGGGATTTTAGGTTTCAAAAATGAAAAAGGGCCATGGGAGACTGTATGATTATGTGGGTTGAAACTCCTTGTCCAAGTAGAAAAAGCAAAACATTACAGACCAACGTAACAAAGGAATGAGCTAAACTATCACAAAAATATAGTATACTTTATAGAAGCTTCCATTGTAATATATGTCATTTTTCCCCATAATCATTACTAATTATCATTCTTTTATTCACGTAAACTCTACGCAACCACTGGCTGGAACCTCGATTTTGCAACGGGCCCATATTGACATCCTATACCTCTTAGTCGGGTATGTATCTGTATGCTGGCCGAACTTGTTCTTAATCAACCCCCGCAAAAGTCCATTGCTTCTAAGGCAAGTTATTTGAAGGAGACCTTGCTTGAACGTGGCGTCCATTCGTTTCGGAAGGTAATGAAAGAATTGTCTTCTTCACTGTACTATGTATTCATCACCACATACATAGCGCTTCACGATCTACTGCGAAAAACAAAATCTCAGTCCAGCCAGCCTCATATCTATGCGTGTCCCTAATTATATTCGGTTTTTCTTTTTTATGAACAAAAATTTACCTTTAGTGGGACATGGTTTAGTACGTTGGCCGGACCCTTGGTCTAAATCAACCCACTGAAAAATCTGTTACTTTTAGAATCATTTTCTTGCTGGACATTGAATCATTTATTCATTGACAAATACTTAATTCAGTTGAGAATAAATATTATTTAGGATCAAAATATCTCAAATTTCAACACCGAGTGACTTCATAGATGTGTGTGTGTGTGTGTGCTTTTTTTTTTTTTAATAAAGAAAAAGAATGGTATACTTTATTTCTGTCACACTGAAAAGAATTTCTTTTTCAGTATACTTGAATTCATCACCCTAAACAATGTTTCAGAAAACTTAAGGAAATGTGGAACCATCAAGACATAGTGTAAAAGAAAAACCACCAACATGGCCAATGACAGCCGAGATCAGTTATGCTCAAAGGTAAACATAATTTGCGGTAGCTAGAAGGAGATACACGTAGAATGGGCTACTTCCTTAGTAGTTCTTCTTAGCATTTTACAAAAGACAAGACCTTACAATTGTACAGCAAAAGTTGTCGGGTCTATAGCATTATATTCTTTCAAACTATCCTTTTGCTACTTGCAAGGAAATTGCATAGAAGCTTAAGGTAAAATTGCAGTCGATAGGACGGTGCTTCCATGCAGGTCGTTCTTTGAAATGTGGACGAGGTAGCTGGGTACTGGAGTCTAATGCTGGCGTGGCTATCTCTGGCCATCTGGTTGGGCAGAACGTTCTGGTCAAGTCGAGTTCACGACACCTCCTGATTCTATTATAGCCATGATTTGATCAGCAAGTTGAGATGCGTTGATACTAGTAAGCTCAAAATGCCTAACATTAATAGTTCGCATTATCCAAAAGTTAGTAGTAGAGAAGCTCTAAATTGGACTTTGGGTTTTCTAAAATGTATTAGTTGGGATCGATCAAGGGGAAAGATCTATTCTTTTTTCTATTCTTTTTGTTATTTTTCGTTTTGTTAGGTAAATGGGGTTTGGAATATTGGATGTCAAACCTAGGACTTAAGTCCTAGGTGGCCAATGATTAGTTATTAGACTACAGACCTTTTGAGAATTTATTCTTGATTAGGTGTATAGAGAGGAGAATATTCTTCCTTATGATGTTAAATTTACCTTATAGTCATTACAAACCGAAATTTTTCACCTCATTTTTAAAAACTTTACCAGGTGCACAATACTTGAACCAAAACACGTTATATAACAATGTGTTGGGGTCAATTTTACTTTACTAGGCTCATGGTTAAAAGTCCTCAAAAAGTTAAGGACATTTATAGAGTTTTGCATTATGCAGGGTCAGCAATGCTTCTAAAAGCCAAGGAGACCTCTATAGGCCACTTAGATGTGGTCCCTAATAAACAATCACTTAAATCTTCTATGGCTAGATAAATAATCTCAAAAAGATATAAGAGTAGAAATATATTAGAAGTAGAGATAAGAAGATCATTAGGTTAAAGTTAAAGACTCATCTTATATGTTAAAATGAGCTCTCACAACTAGTTACAAATTCAAACTGTAGCACCATTAAAAGCTACTTAGAGCTGAAGAAGAGAAGAAAAGACTCTATACCTCTTTGGAATTGCTATGAAAGCAATATGAGGTTATGTGAATGACTTTATAGCCATTGAAAGGTTCCAATATAATTGGAGATGTTTGTTGGAATGAAAAACACATCTTAATTTTACTTATGACTTATTCTTTTTTAGAAGGGAAAATAAAAGCCTTATTCTGGTCCATATGATATGTCTCCAAAAGTTGTTATCAATACCTAGACTTCAACCTCATCCAATGAAAAGCAATGCATATATTTGTAATGTGGTCAGAATCTTTTCATGGCATTGGGATACCTTTTCAATGAGCTTCTTGCAAAGTATTTAAGAGTTCCTTTTTAATCTAAAAGATTAAAGAATTATACTATAAATTTTTATGGAAAGGATTTTTGAAAACTACGATGCCGGATCAACAAGTTTTTATCATATGTAAGAAAAGTTTAGCTAGTAAAAACCATCATTAAAAAAAAAAGAGTTGATACAAATTTCCATTTCCATTTAGATTTGTGTTTGTTTTGATTGATTTGATTTTTTTCAACTCTTCACTTTCTTTTTCTTTTTATAGAATAACGTTGAAAGAATATAATAACTACAATGAAAAATGATTAACAAAGAAAATAAAAATAAAAACCAATTAAAGAGTCGATTCTCTTGTGTTTTCGACAGGACAATTATAAGTTTGTATGAAATAAAAAACTAAAAAAAGTGTTGATATTTGAATTTCTTACCTAATACCTTACCATAATTGTCCCTAATTATGTGTTTGTGTTAGGTAGAATATTATGTAATTATTGTAATTATTATGTTTTCCTTGTATAGATTAGGTTTACAGCATATAAATGTATGCTTGCTATTGTAAAGAAAAAATCAATACAAACCAAATATTTGCTTACCTGTCGGCCTCTCTCTCCCACCATCTCAAAATCTTACATGGTACCCGAGCCTTGTTTCTTTTCCTGAGATTTTTTTCGCTTTCGCACGGCCATCAGTGACAGGTGATTCTCAATACCCCTATCTTTCCCCGTAATTGTCCCTTTCTTCTGACTCCTTTTCCTTTCCCATGAATCTTCATTCATTCCCACTATCCTCCCTTTCCCGTAAGTCGCTTTGGCTTTTTTGTCCGTTTCTTGCTTTTTCGTCCATTTCTCAGTTTTTTTTGGTCTATTTCGGCTTTTCATCCGTTTCTTGCTTTTTTGTCCATTTATCAGTTTTTTCGTCTATTTCAGCTTTTCATCCGTTTCTTGCTTTTTCATCCGTTTATTAGTTTTTTCGTCTATTTCGGCTTTTCATCCGTTTCTTGTTTTTTCGTCCGTTTCTCGGCTTTTTGGTCCATTTGGCTTTTCATCCATTTCTTCACTTTATCATTCCCTTTTTCAATATTATAGTTCTGCCATTCATAATTACCGAAACCCTAATCTCTCGTATCTCCCACTTTTTAGCCCCTAATTCTCTAATTTTTCAGTTTTCTCATATCCCCAATTTCGGAAAACCCTAAACTTATTTTTTCACAATTTTGCCTTCATTCCCAATCTCCCAAATTCCCCAATTTCTCATAACCTTAGCCTTAATTTCTTTGATGGCTGCCGTTGGAGCTCCTTCCTCTGCTCTTCGCGACCCTTATCACCTTTCTACTGCTGATCTCCAACCCGGCAGCATTGTTCCTAAACGATTAGTTGGCGAATCGAACTGGAGCATTTGGAGTGACCAGATTCGCACCATTTGTCTCGCCCGCAACAAGCTCGGCTTTCTCACCGGTGAGCTTACTTGTCCAGACGGTAATGGCGAAGATGCACAACGATGGGCCCAAGCCCATGCCGCTGTCAAAACTTGGCTAGTACACTCTGTTGACTCCGATTTGGAGAGCATGTTTTCTCGACTTCCGACCGTGACGGATATTTGGCGAGTTCTGCAAGAGAGCTTTGACAAAGTCTCCACTACTCAGAAATTTGGCTTGCAACAGGCCATCAATGCACTTCAGCTTGCTCCTTGCGCCACCAGTGCTGATCTCATGGCCTTTTATGTCCGCCTGACAGACCTTTGGGGTGCACTTGAGACACAGCATGCCCCTATCCGATGTTCTTGCGGCAAATGCGATTGCGAAGTTAACTCGCGTCTCCGGGCTCATGACCAAGAGGATCGTGCACTGAAGCTTCTCCTTTCCCTTCCGCCGAAGTTCCAAAACCTTGTTTCTTCCATCCTCAGCCGCGAAGAGCTTCCTTCTTTGGAGAAGATCTACTTTCTAGCCAAGCAAGACGTTGACCAGCGTTCCCAACGCGATGGCCGCCACAGTGCCGGCGACGCCAGTGCCTTCGCGGCACAATCACACGGGACTACACGTCGCCCTTCTACTAGGTTGGGCGACAGGGCTCTGCAGCTAGGCCCAGGAGGTTGGCCCACTAACTCACGACCCACTCCTCTAGGCCCTCATCACCTATCTGGGCCACAAGGGCCCAAGGATCCTACTCCTTCCTTAGCCCATCAGCGCCCTTTTTGCAATCATTGCAAGAAGCCTGGGCACGTTCAGGAGGCTTGTTTTCTGCTTGCGGGCTACCCCCCAGGTTGGAAGTCCAAACCCAAGGGTAGTAATCGCCGCCGCTCTAGTGATGGGCGTACCCAAGCCCACAATGCTTCTCTTGATGGCCACGGGCCCCACAACTTCAGTCATGGGCCTCCACCGCCCCTCTTTAGTAGGCCTTCTTATTTTGGTAACCCCTCACCTTCTCCTTATCCTAGTGCAAGCATCTTAGGTCATCCACCTCCAAGCCCTGGCAGCATCTATGGCGGCTCTACTGGACTCAATTTGACTGCGGACCAACAACAAAAATTGGTGACACTTATCAATCAGATGGGCACCTCTGATCCTAGTGCCAATTTCTCTGGTAATTCTTCCCTTTCTCATCCTTTTTCATCTTTATGGATTATTGATTTTGGGGCAACGGACCATATCACATGTAATTTGTATATGTTAAATTCTTTTTACCCATGTGCCAAACCCATCCACATCACTCTCCCTGACAAATCCCTTAGTCCAGTTACTCACATTGGTCACTATAAGCCTTATCCCTCCCTTAATCTCACTCATGTTTTATATGCCCCTCACTTTCGTCATAATTTATTATCTATTCAAAAACTAACCCGCGACAATAATTGTGTTGCCCTTTTCTTCGATAAATTTTGTCTCTTTCAGGACCGTACGACTGGGGATCTGATCGGGCTCGGCAAGGCTGATCAGGGCCTATATTTCCTATGTTCCTCCATTCCAGCGCAATTTACTTCAGTTTTTTCAAATTATTTAGCTTCCTTACGAACTACTTTTTGTACTCCACTAACAATTTGTAATTCTGTTTTTACTAATAATATTCAGTACGTTTTTTTGCATCAACGCTTGGGTCATTCCTCACTTAAAACTTTTCATTCTCACGGACGATCTTTTTCTTGCCCCTATGATTTTCAATGTTTTATTTGTCCTTTAGCCAAACAAACCCGTGCCTCGTTTCCCTCTCGTCAACACTGCACCACCTCCATTTTTGAACTCGTCCATATGGATGTTTGGGGTCCTCATCGGACCCCCACTCATGATGGTGCTCGTTACTTCCTCACCATTGTGGATGATTTTTCTCGAGCTACTTGGACCTTTCTTCTTACCTTTAAAAGCCAAGTTTTCTCCAAAATTTAATATTTTCTCTTTCTTATCTCCACTCAATTCAATTTTGTTGTTCGCCGCATTCGCTCCGACAATGGAACTGAATTCTTTTCTTCTGAATGCCGTTCGTTTCTTTCCTCGCGTGGCATCCTTCATGAAACCTCTTGTGTTCATACTCCCTAACAGAATGGAGTTGTTGAACGGAAACATTGGCACTTGCTTGATGTCGCTCGTGCTCTCATGTTTCAAGCTCACATCCCTCCTCATTTTTGGGGTGAATGCCTCCTCACTACCACCTATCTCATTAACCGTCTTCCTTCCTCCTCTCTTCATGGCCTTATCCCTTTTGAAAAACTTTTTGGAAAACCCCCTGTTATTGATCATCTTCGTGTTTTTGGGTGTCGCTGTTTTGCTTCCACCCTCGGTACTCATGACAAATTCAGTCCTCGTGCCCTCCCTTGTATTTTCATAGAATATCCTTCCTCTCAGAAGGGTTACCGTCTTTACGACCCTGCCTCTAACAAATTTTTTGTTAGTCAAGATGTTGTTTTTCAAGAGAATAATTTTCCTTTCTCTCTTCCAACTACCTCTCCTCTGATCACGCCTGCCGCCCCTTCAGTTCCTACTGTGCAGCTCAATGAACCTTATACTTCCTCGTCCCTACCAGTTGATCTCCCTAACCTCCCTGAGCCCCCTCTCCCCAACCCTACCACTATTTTGGATGATATCATTCCCCTTCCCCCTCTCCTGTTCCTGTTCCTGATCCAAGCCCAGATTCCTCTCTTCCCACTACCCTTGATACCACCTTACGCCGTTCAAGTCGACCTAGTCGCCCACCCATTTGGACCTCTGACTACATATGTCCTACCCTTCCTTCGACTTCTAACACCTCTGCCTACCTCATCTCTAATTATGTCTCCCTTTAACAATGTCACCCACTTCATCAACATTTCATTGCCTCCATCTCTGCCATCCATGAACCTTCCACTTATCATGAAGCCGCTTCTAATCCTAATTGGATAGATGCTATGAACCATGAACTCACTGCTTTAGAGGCTAACCACACATGGGATGTGGTTCCCTTGCCCCCTAATTGACGTCCTATTGGGTGTAAATGGGTGTACAAAGTGAAGTATCATGCCGATGGTTCCATTGAGCGGTATAAGGCCCGTCTGGTGGCCAAGGGCTTTAATCAACGTGAGAGCATTGATTACCAAGATACATTTTCGCCCACTGCGAAGCATGTCACAGTTCGTCTCATCATCACTATTGCTGCTGTTCATGATTGGCCCCTTTACCAGATGGATGTTCAAAATGCTTTTCTTCATGGTGATCTTTTTGAAGAGGTATATATGGAGCTTCCCCCTGGATTTTGCAATCATGGGGAGCATCTAGTCTGTCAATTGCGAAAATCCCTTTATGGGTTGAAGCAAGCATCCCGTCAATGGAATGCTAAGTTTACTGGAGCATTGATTGCACATGGTTTTGTCCAATCTTATCATGACTACTCCCTATTCACTAAGGCCAGAGGTAACTCTTTTGTGGCATTACTCATTTATGTTGATGATATATTGATCACAGGCAACAGTCAGGCAGCTATAACAAATCTCAAACGATATCTTCATGCTACCTTCTTCATGAAAGACCTGGGTCAATCAAAATTCTTCTTGGGAATCAAAATAACCCGTTCTCCAGAAGGCATCTCACTCAGCCAACGTAAGTACACATTGGAATTAATCTCTGAGGCTGGATTGGCAGGTTCGAGACCGTCTGTAATTTCGATGGAACAAAACAAGAAGTTCACAAGCATTGAATATGATGTTAGTTCAGAAGAGAAAACCGATGACCTGCTTCTTACAGATCCATCCACCTATCAGAGACTGGTTGGAAGGTTGATATATCTGACTCTCACTCGACCTGATATCACTTTTTCAGTTCAACTTCTCAGTCAGTTCATGCATAATCTGAAACAGTCCCACATGGAGGCAGCACTGAAGGTAATTATTAAATACCTTAAGAGTTGCCCAGGTCTTGGCCTTATGTTCCCATCCTCATCCAAATTTGAGCTTAGAGCACATTGTGATTCAGACTACAGTACATGCCCTATGACAAGAAGGTCAACGACCGGATTTTGCATAATGCTTAGAGATTCCTTGATTTCGTGGCCGTCCAAGAAACAACCAACTGTATCCTTGTCATCAGCAGAAGCAAAATATAGAGCCATGCAAGTAACGACATGTGAGATAGTATGGATTATAGGGTTACTCAAAGACTTTGGTTTTCAGATGCAACATCCAACACTATTATATTGTGATAATGAAGCAGCAGAGAAGATAGCAGCAAATTCGATCTTTCATGAGCGTACAAAGCACATTGAGGTGGAATGTCACTATGTAAGAGAAAAACTTCAACAAGGAATAATCACAACTTGACACGTTTCTACCAAGGAACAACCAGCTGATCTTTTGACAAAGGCACTTTGCAGCAAACAACATTGGCATCTTCTCTCCAAGCTCGGAGTATTTGATCTCTTTAAATCTCCAGCTTGAGGGGGAGTGTTGATATTTGAATTTCTTACCTAATACCTTACCATAATTGTCCCTAATTATGTGTTTGTGTTAGGTAGAATATTATGTAATTATTGTAATTATTATGTTTTCCTTGTATAGATTAGGTTTACAGCATATAAATGTATGCTTGCTATTGTAAAGAAAAAATCAATACAAACCAAATATTTGCTCACCTATCGGCCTCTCTCTCCCACCATCTCAAAATCTTACAAAAAGAAAAAGAAAAAAAACAACAACAAAAAGTTGTTATCCTAAAATATGTTACGACACTCAGAAAAGGTGCGATGTTATCTCTATAAGAGATGTGGTCCTATATTTATACATAAAGAATGGAATTCATTAAAAAAGAGTAAATTATCTTGTTTTAGGATCTTCACAAATTATCTACAATTATTGGTTTCTCCCACTGGTGAAACACATGTTGCTAAACAAACAAAGTAATGAACAAGATCAGAACAGAGTGAAGTTGGAACCATGGTATTTGAAGATCCATCATGCTATTTCCTGATTCTACGTGGTTCCAAGGCTTGATCACGATTACTGAGTTGTGTAGCAGAGTGCATGCATGGCAAGCTGATGGGCTGCCATCTTGGACATTTGGCCCTTCCAGTGTTGTGACTTGTCTTAATATCAGCGGAGGCAGGCCCTTTACTATTACAACTTGACTGGTTAGTACCTGTTTCACATTCTGAATAAAGTGCAGAGGCAGCACGTTCTGGGTTCACAGTGTTGGTTTGGTCAACACTGTTGACGTAGCCTATAATTATCTAATTCTAATTGATCTTTTATGAAAACTGTTAATCATTGATGAACAATGAACCAAAATGATTGAAAAGCCTCGCATTCTATACATGCTCGTAATTAACAAAATAGTCCATGATTGCATTACCCTCTTAATGGATGTGTTGCACTTTCGTATATGTGGGAATCATGGATATACTCTTTTTCTTAGCAGGACTATTTCCTTAATGCAATCGGACCAACCAAAAGACATCACTAGGCCTACCTATTCTCTTAATAAAAAACTTCAGCCTTTGTACTCACTTGACGGCTTTCCCAATTGTTAGTCTATATCATGTACCACTATTTATTAAGGTCAAAGTGAAGCCAAAGAAAGCTTCTCATAATATGACATACTCAATAAGCGATCCTATGGTAGGAAATATATGTGGAATGTACGAAGAAGATCATACATACCATTAAAGCTGAGAAAAACAATGGACTTCGAAGTCATTATACACGTTAACTAGTCTGGCGCTTAGTTGCAGGACTCAGGCTTCTTTTCACCGTCCTGGAGTCCATAGCCAATCCCTTCAGCTTGAAACAAGCATCTTCAAAAGCATCCGAAAAGTCACAACCTGAAAACATGATAGGTTCTTAGGATTTTAAGTCACAAGCTTGGAAGGATCGCCATTGAAAACTCAGTCTACCAACCATTTCCTTCTATATATGTTGTTCTTGGTTCTTTCTCAAGCATATGCTCATAAAGCATCCAAAAATTCACAGCCTGAATACACGACAGGTTCTAGAATTTTAACTCGCTAGCTTGGAAGGATCGCCATTGAAAACTGAGCCTAAGAATTATTTCCTTCTACATATGTTGTCCTTGGTCCTTTCCCACCCGTAAACCCATACTCAAGAAATGTCTTCTCCGAGTTGTTCTCGTTTGTGTTCTCTATTGTTTATGCTTCTTTTTATCCTACCCACCATTTTCACCTTCAGCAAAGAAGACTGTCAAACAAAGCCGACTTCTTTAGTTGCACAGAATGAATCTCCAAAATGGATGTCGCCTTCAAGTGAATTTACCTTGGGATTCCACCCTACCGATGATAGGAAACATTTCTTGCTTGCAATCTGGTTTAACAAAGTGGAAGATCGAAGAATAGTTTGGTCTACAAATGGGAACGAAGCAGCGCCGCTGTCATCTGAATTTAAGCTCAGTAGCAATGGCCAATTCTTACCTAGTGATCCGAACGGCAAGGAGTTATGGAGGGCTAAAACCAACGGCACCAAATCCGCTTGCGCAATTATTTTGGATTGTGGGAACTTTGTGATTCTAGACAAGAATTACAACCCTATATGGGAGAGCTTTAGAGAGCCTACGGATACAATTTTGCCTGGGCAGATACTATACATGCCTACCTTCCTCAAGGCTCGTCGGTCGGAGATAGATTATATTGATGGGGATTTCCAGCTCCGTTTGTAGGATGACGGCAATCTGGTGTTTTAACATGTACCATCACCAGATGAAAATGTTCTTAGAGCTTATTGGGCCACCATGACAGTGTACTGGAATTCACAGCTTATCTTTGATAAGGCTAGCCACATTTACATCAAAGATGAGGACACATTGATGGTCCGCAACATTACTCAAGATGAAATCTCAAACCAAATGTTCTACTACATGGCTAGGATCGATTTTGATGGAGTCTTCAAATTATACAAACACATTAAGAGGGAGGATGTCACAAATGATGGGAGTTGCACTCTATCATGTACTACCGTGGAAGAGATTCCAGATGATATTTGTCTTACTGCCCCCACTGATGGCCATGGAAGGGGCTGGTGCGGATATAACAGTATTTGTGAAAAGAAGAATGATAGAATATCACTTTGTTCTTGCCCCATAAAATACTCCTTCTTAAACGCATCTGACCCCGAGAAAGGATGTAAACCATATTTTCCACTTCCTACTTGCGAGGCTGATGGATGGGAAACGAACAAGGAGTTTGTAAAATTTGAAGAACTTATACACATGACCTGGCGTTTTTCCGATTACAATTATCATTCAGGGGTTAAGATTAACAAGTCAAGGTGTCAACAATTATGCCTTGATGATTGCTTCTGCGCTGCGATCACTTATCACAACAATAAGTGTTGGATGAAAAGGCATCCTCTTGTAAATGGAGTGAAAAGTCTACCTATTGAAGAAATAGGCTTCCTAAAGGTCCCCATGAGAGAAGTTAAGAACAAAAAAGACCAATCAACTTTGGTTCTTGTCTTGGCAATTCTCCTTGGCAGCTCTGGATTCCTCAATATCCTTCTTCTTGTAGTTGTTTTACTGGCTTTGTTCTTTGCGAACCATAAAATGCGAAATTTTGTAGACATTGCAAGCACATCCACCATGAGCATCAGAAAGTACACATATAAAGAGCTCGAACAAATATTAGGTAGAGGTGCTTCCGGAAAAGTTTACAAAGGGGTCCTTGCATTGGATCCCAAGAGATTTGTTGCAATCAAGATGTTAGAAGGTGTAGCAGAAGAAGGTGAGAAGGAATTCAAGGCGGAGGTGACGGCGATATGTCAGACCCATCATAAGAACTTGGTCCGTTTGCTTGGCTATTGTGATGAGGGCGGCCACCGGCTTCTAGTTTATGAGTACATGAGCAATAGCTGTCTTGCCACTTTCCTATTTGGGATTTCCAGGCCTCACTGGAACCAAAGAGTGCAGATTGCTTTTGGAATTGCAAGAGGTCTTATGTACTTGCACGAAGAATGTAGCACCCAGATCATTCATTGCGACATAAAACCTCAAAACATATTATTGGATGAATACTTTACACCAAGGATTGCTGATTTTGGATTATCAAAAATTTTGTTGACCAAGCAAAGCAAAATCCAAACTCAAAGAAAAGGGACAATTGGGTATTTTGCACCAGAATGGTTTAAGAAAGCATCGATTTCAGTGAAGGTTGATGTTTACAGCTTTGGTGTAATGTTACTTGAGACCATTTGCTACAAAACTAGTGTCATTTTCTATGAAAAATGAGGAGGCGTTGGTAGACTGGGCTTATGAATGTTACGAAGAGAAAAAAAATTAGAGAGGATAGTAGAAAATGATGAAGAAGCTAGGAATGACATGGAAAGGGTAGAAAGGCTAGTGATGATTGCAATTTGGTGCATTCAAGAGGATCCTTCACTAAAACCCTCGATGAAAAAGGTTACCCAAATGCTTGAAGGAGTGGTTGGTGTATTTGTGCCCCCATGCCCTTCCACATTTTTTTTTCCTCCACCGTTGATTATTTCATTTGATAGTAAGTAATATTAGATACTACACGTTTTGCTTTAGAAGTTGTTTTCATCACTAGAGATTGCATGGTTCAGTTGGAGTGTTTTTACATGTTTTGATTGATCCATAGTGGTGTGGTTTGGAAGACCTTAACTTGCCTACAAGTGAAGGTTTCAATTTGTTAAGTATGATGTCAAAATTAAGAATACAAATAAAATTATAGTTTTGTATTTAAGAGAAAAATTACAGTTTCATCCATTAGTGTTTCTTCCAATTTACATATAAATATAAGCTTTGAGAATCTCTCTGAATTATAATAAAGATGATAATTCTTGGGTGCATGAAGATCCAAAATAATGACAAATTATTACCTTGTAAACATAAGGATTAAGTTATTGTGGATTACATAAAGTTTTTGTATTGGTGTGTATTGTTTAGTGCATGATCTATGGTAATCTCCCAACAATCAAGTATGAGAATTTTTTGTCATCTCCCAACATCAGAGGCAGGAGTAGAACGACTTATCGGAGGTGATAAAAGGAAACAATTGGGTGGTGGGCTCGGAAATGGAGGAGGGAGAATGAGTGTGCTTTTATGGGGAAGAGGATAACCAAAGTATTTTATCACAAAACACTGCCAAAACAACTAAAAGATTACAGCCTTTACTATCAAGCAATGGTAAACCCTTTTTCTCCTTTCGTTTATTCCCCCATAATAATTCTTGCCAAGTATTTGTCCCAGTTGATACATTCTGGTGGCTAAGAATAAAAAAAATAAGAATTGAAATGATTCACCTACAGTCCAACTCAAAAAAAAAAAAAAATTGTTGCCAACTCTCAAATAGAGCACAAGTGATTCTTATGCCCATCTCTGCAATCAAAACATGATTCACCCAATCATACAAGGAACTAGCATACAAACTAGGGGAAGACATTTCAAATTTCCAAAATAATTGTGCTAGTAGTGCAAAAAGTTCAAGGGTCTTGTGTGGAACTATCTAGAGGTTGGTTTAAAAGCTAAGTTAGCCCAAACGATTTGGTAAGAATTGCATCTAGCACGAGGCCTTCATCAATATTCAACACGTAAGAAGTGCTCAAAACCTAACCTAAGAATTCCCCAAGTGACAATCCAATAATTATGGACTAGAAATAATTGAACGTTTTCCAATAATAGGAACTACTTTTTTCTTATAAATTGGTGAAATTTCACAATGTCTAATGTGTTTTGAGATGAAAGTGGAGCTATGGGTGATTATTCAATAATCAACCACTTAGTCTATGAGAAAAAAAATGGAAAAAAAAAGACTTAAGTACACATTTGCATTTCAATTTGTGTTTATTTTGATTGATTTGATCTTTTTCACTTTTTACTTTCTTTCTTTCTTTCTTTAGTTTATAAATAACATAGAAAGAATATCCTAACTAGAATTTTTAAACATAAAAACAAAATAAAATAAAAACCAATTTAATAGTCAATTCTCTTATATTTTTTACAAGTGGATACACTGAAGAATTCTTTCTTTCTTTCTTTCTTCCTCTTCTTTTTAGATATTTCAATCTTTATGTCTAATAATAAGACCACATCTCTCGTAGAGAAATCATCGAACCTTTTCAAGTCTTTGGCATTTATGTATGTCATTGGCCCATTTACTATTCTATCAAGTACATACTAGGTATCTCATTTATTGAGTCTTTGGTCTTTGAAGAAATCCTCTTCTTTGAGCCATCTTTGTTGACTTCTTAAGTCTTTATAATTGTTGTGTGGCATGAAATTTGACTAACTTAAAGAATCTTAAATGTTATCAAACATTTAGTTCAATTGAGAGTAATTATTATATAAAACCTCTTTAATTTTAGATTGGAGGTGTAAGTATAAAAATAAAAAAAATAAAAAGAATATTAAATGTCATGAGACACATTTGGTTTACCTTTTAACTAATCATTATTCATATAAAAATTTTAGATACACACCACTTTCTATGGCAATTAACTTTTATTTTATTTATTTATTTATTTATTTATTTATTTATTATTTTTACACTCATGCACATGGGAGATGTGAAGGGGGCAATAGAACACCTAATTAGTTGGACTCGCCTTTCAAGGAGCTGGCTTACCACTAAGCCAAGGGACTGGCTTACCACTAAGTTAGGGGATTTAGAAATTCTCCGTGCTCCTTTCATAAGTGTCATTAATTTTCACATGTTCCAAGTCCTATATTTAGAAATTCCATTGGTACACGCATATTTGATTCGTTGTGCTCAGCGATAATCAAATATTGCTCCAAGTAAAGTCTAATGCTAGTCTGATGCTAGTGGGAAAGTTCCTTGACGCTGCACTCGAGCTATCATAAGGCCCAAATAAGAGCTACTTCGTAAGAGCTGCAGGTCTTAGTATAGCTGAACGGACAGCCACTCGTCCTTTAATATTGAGGTTCAATATGTGCATTTGACTCATGAAACAGGACCCTAGTTTAAAAAAAAAAAAATTAACATGATATCAAAGTTCATTACTCAAGTTAATAGATCTTATTGTGATATATACACCATTTACGAAAGAAGAGTGTTGTAATTTTGCATTACTTGCAATATGTTGTAAAATCCTCTATGTATGAAAATATTATCCCCTTAAAAACTAATTTCTAAGACAAAATGAGATTTTTAACAATCCTTGTTATTATACATCTAAAATAAATGATATAGTCATTTAGTTAATTAACTCAATAGTAAGTTAGTGGAGATCCTGACCATGAAATTTGGAGTTGAGCGAATATGTTGTAACTCCTTGAGTGCATAAGTTGAGCGAATATGTTGTAATATTTAAAAATAAAATAAAAAGCAACATATAAAAGAGTTTAAAATAACCTACAAAATTGTACTTTGAACTACCTCACTAAGACTATTTACAACATAAAAAGAAAAAAAAATTATCATGACCATAACAAATAACAAAAACTTATCTCAATTCTGCATTTCGGCCTTCAACTTCCAGCACCTTTTCTTCCCCTTCGTTACGAAGCTCTCGAGCTCCAGAGGGCAGGTGCAGTGGCAAACTCATCAAACAAAGGAAATCCTAAAGGAAAAATAAAACTGCTTTACATCTGTAAAAGTAAAAGCGTGGTCTTCTTTAACCACCCAAGTGTGGCCTTCCGAAGGCGTTTCATGGGTTTCTTGGAGATCACATGGTCAACAGCCACGACATATTTTATCACACCATGAAAGCCAAGCTTCGATCCTAATAATAACAGACCCAGATTTGGGAAAAGTCACCCGGGATCACGAATCAAGGACATCTCTCTTTCAAACTCACGCAATTTGAGATTTCCACATCTGGAATAACCTTGCATGTTGAAAGGTCCAAGCTTTCAGATTATGCCTTTGAATATGCCATAGGGATCTAGAATTTTGCAACGAAAACCAAGACATAAATGCATGAAAAGTCCAAACGGTGTCGTTTAAGAAATCAACTCAAATGAAAAGCATAAATACGAGATAGTCAAATAAGGACTTAATGCAAAGAAGCTCATTCCTCTTTAAAGTGGAATAGTATGCAGGCATGTATTCCACTCTATAGTCAATGTTAAGTATGGGTTTCGTGCTAAGAGATAATACATTTACTCACAAACCACTATTAGTTACAAAGTTTGTGTACAAAATATTATCTTTAAACTTGACTTTTAATAGAATATCAAGAAACTTATTTCTCTTTGAAATCAACTTGTAACACTAATGATATATTTTAAGAAGATTCTCAAATAAAACATTTTCTTTTTTACGTAGTAGAGGTGCAAGAATTTGGGTAAAGATTTCGAGGTGAAAAATCAATAATTCTGTAATTAAGCTATTCCACGTGGATTCACCCGAAATAGTCAAGCACTCGTTTTGTAAGAGTTGCTTCAATTGAAGACATTTCCTTCTATATATGTGGTTTTGGGTTCTTTCTCACCCACAAAACCATATTCATTCAATGTTTTCTTCCAGTTGTCATTGTTTGTGTTCTCTCTTGTTTCTGCTTCTTCCTCTCCTACCCACTGTTTTCACCTTTAGCAAAGAAGACTGTCAAACAACACCGGATTCATTACGTGCCCAGCATGAATCTTCACCATGGACGTCGCCTTTGGGTGAATTTGCCTTGGGATTCCGCGCCATTGGTGATTAGAAGCGTTTCCTACTTGCAGTCAGGTTTGATAAAGTGGAAGATCGAACAATAGTTTGGTCTGCAAATGGGAATGAACCAGCGCTGCCGTCATCTGAGTTTAAGCTGACTAGCACTGGCAAGTTCTTACTCAGTGATTCAAACGGCGAGTTATGGAGGCTTAAACCAACGGCACCAAATTTGCTTGTGCAGTTATTCTGGACAGTGGAAACTTTGTGATTCTAGGCGAGAATTACAGTCCTATATTGGAGAGCTTTAGAGAGCCCACTGATACAATTTTTCCTGGCCAGATACTGCGCGTTCCGACCTTCCTCAAGCCTCGCCGGTCAAAGACAGATTATGCTGTTGGGGATTCCCAACTCCGTTTGCAGGGGGACGGCAACCTAGTGCTTTATATTGTTCGTACGCCAAGTGAAAATGATATCAGAGCTTATTGGGCGACAATGACAACGCATTGGAAATCCCAGCTGATCCTTGACGAGGCCGGCAGCATTTACATCAAAGATGATGAGGTGAACACAACAAGAAACTCCAGTGTTGCTCAAGATGATAACTCAAACCCAATGTTCCAGTTCTACTACATGGCTAGGATTGATGATGACGGAATCTTCAGATTATACAGACACCCCAAAAGTATGGGCAATGAATGTGATAGGAGCTGCAATTTATCATGGGCTCCCGTGAAGGAGATTCCTGATGATATTTGTGCTTCCTTCAATGGTTATGGTAACGGAGGTGGCTGGTGCGGATACTACAGTGTTAGTGCGAAGGACGATAGAACAACACGTTGCTCGTGCCCAAAAAGATTCTCTTTTGTAGATCAATCTGAACCCGAAAAAGGGTGTAAAGCAGATTTTCCACTTCCTAGCTGCCAGATTGGTGGATGGGAAACAAACAACAAGCTAGCACGTCTTGAAGAATTTCGAGATACTGACTGGCCAGACATCGATTACAATTATCATTCAGGGGACGAGGCGAGTTGTCAACAATCACTTATGAAAATAATAATTGTTGGATGAAGAGACATCCTCTGCAAAATGGAGTAAGAAAGGCGAATTTCACTGGAAAAGCCTTCCTAAAAGTTCCTGAAGGAAAAGTTAAGAAAGACCAGTCAACTCTGGATCTTGTCATGGTAATTCTCCTTGGCAGCTCTGGCTTCCTTAATATCCTTCTTTTCGTATCTGTTTCTGCAGCTCTTTTCTTTATACACCGTAAAATGAAAAATTCAGTAGATGTTGCAAACATATCTGCCATGAGCATCAGAAAATACACGTATAAAGAGCTCGAAAAAGCAACCGGTGGCTTTAAACAAATACTGGGCAGGGGTGTTTCTGGAAAAGTCTACAAGGGTTCCTTGAATTGGATCGCAAGACACTTATTGCAGTTAAGATGTTAGATGGCATAGCAGAGGAAGGTGAGAAGGAATTCAAAGCGGAGGTGAGTGCCATATGAAAGACCCATCATAAAAACTTGGTCCGTTTGCTTGGTTACCGTGATGAAGGCAGCCACCGGCTTCTGGTTTATGAGTACATGAGCAACGGCTCTCTTGCCACCTTCTTGTTTGTTGGGATTTCCAGGCCTCATTGGAACCAAAGAGTGCAGATTACTTTGGGAATTGCAAGAGATCTAATGTACTTGCATGAAGAATGTAGCACCAGATCATTCATTGTGACATAAAGTCCCAAAACATACTCTTAGATGAGAATTTCACCACAAGGATTTCTGATTTTGGATTAGCAAAGTGGAGGAACAACAAGCAAAGCAAAATCCAAACCCAAAAAAGAGGAAAAATTAGGTATTTTGCACCACAATGATTCAAAAAAGCATCAATTTCAGTGAAAATTAATGTTTATAGCTTTGAAGATCAAAAAAGCAAAACTACTATGTCATTCGCCATAGGGAGCACAGAGGAGGAGGCATTAATAGGTTGGGCTTATGAATGCTACAAAGAGAAAAGATTAGATAAGATGGTGGAAAATGATGAGGCTAGGGATGACATGGGAAGGGTAGAGAGGTTGGAAATTATTGCAATTTGGTGCATTCAAGAGGATCCTTCACTGAGACCCACAATGAAGAAGGTTACACAAATGCTTGAAGGAATGGTTGATGTCTTTGTGCCCACATGTCCTACCTTGTTTGTCTCTCGTCCTCCACTAATTATCTCTAAGTGTATGTAATATTAGATACTGTACTTCTTGCTTTAGAAATTGATGTCAATAAATTTTAATCGAAGCTTTTACACGTTTTGATTGGAAGATTTTAACTTATAAGTTAAGGGTTTTGTTTGTTAGTTATGTGGTCAAAATTAAGAAGATGAATAAAATTACAGTTTTATATTTAAGAGCAAAATAAAAGTCTTATCAATTATTATTTCTTTCAATTTGCTATTAAATATAAGCTTTGAGAATTTCTTTGTATATACTAAAGATGACAACTCTTTAGTGAATGAAAATCCAAAAAATGATAGATTATTACTTCATAAAGATTGATTTGTCGTGAATCACATAAATTTTTGGTATTTATTTGTATTTGCTATGTATTGATTACTAGATAATCTGCACTAAGCTCCCAACAACAGTTATGAGAATCCTGTTATCTCCCAAAACATAAGAAGAAGCAAGAGGAGACAGGCATTGATAAAGGAGACAGTTAGGGAGGTGGCTTCCGAGTGGAGGAGGGAGCATGAGTTTGCTGTCATCCATTCATGTTGTCATGTCTATAGCTGAATATGAATAATGCTAGTCCAAATATTATAAAAAATTTAGCTCTCTTGACAAAGATCATCATCCATTGGACAAAACCAAGTGGTAATCTCATTATTTTAATTATCGTAACTCAATGAGTTTTATCCTTTCTTAATATAACCAACTTGTAACAAGGGTTGTAATTTTTAATGCCCCCTTCACTCTAAGCTTGAGAACGCCGCAAAAATTTAAACAACATAGGACATAAACAATTTTCACGTTGGCTAAACTCTCTCTCTCTTCTCAGATAGCTTAGCTGCTTCATTGATTTCTGTAAATTTCCTTCATGACTTATCAAAATCCCACCTTATTAACATATTTCCAATCTCAATGAATTAAAGTTAGAACTGGACGGTGGCCGGAAAACCGTGAAAAGTTGCGGCAAGGGAGGAAGAAAGAGGTTAAACAAAAATACGATTTTATTGATGATTCTCGTCTTACTTACAAACCTAATCAAAAAATTGGTTTAGACAAGTTTTAATCAAAATTATAATTAAAAGAAAACAACCTGTGCGAAAGAGGCGGCGCTGGGCGTGAAGCGACGCAGCAAGACGACATAATTAGCGGTGAGTATGTTAATCTTTTGCTTCTAGAAGAGCAAGACTTTATCATGCAATGCGACTACGTAGAGACACCACCAATAGACAAATGAGGTTCTAATCAAGTCGACCTTTTTGAACTTGAATTACATAATTGAATGGTTCTTAATAATAGTGATAATTTTATTTTTATAAAGTTATTTTAATTATTTTAAAATATAAATTTTATAAGATAATATTTAAATTTTTATATATTTATGTAAATTTATGTTATTTATGTAACAAATCTCAAAAGAGTATAAGAAACAAAAAAAAAAAAAAGAAAGTTACAACATGACACGTGAAGAATAAAAAGAAAGGAAGAAAAGTTACAGGAAGGCAACGTGTAAGAAAGAAAAGCTCGCGTGTAGAAGAAGTAAAAAAAGACAAAAAGGATAAGAAAAAAAAATAAAGGAAAAGGACAAAAAGTGAATTATCAAGGAAGAATTTTAGGCACGCTTCCCAAGACAGCTTAAAGAGGGGAAAACGTAAAGAGAAGGAGGCGCCGCATAAGAGAAAAAAAATAAGAGAGAGAGCGCCGCACTGGAGAGAGAAAAGAGAAAAAGATGAAGAAAAATGGGTGTGCCGCCAGCACCAAGGAGAAGAAAAAGTCGAGAAAAAAGAGAAAATCAAGGAAGAAAAAGAAAAAAAAGGCACGAAAGCTTTCCTTTATTTTTTTTTATCATTCTTGAATTGTAAGAATTCTATAAGAATTCTTATAAAGAAAACAGTGTGGTGATAACTTTTTTATTTTTTTATTTAAGATATTTTGTTTAATTTCTATTATTACTTTAATTTATTATTTCATTATGTTCTAAACTTTTTTTGTTAGAGCGAAAATATAGTTTAATTATAATGATGTGAATTTTATAAGTTTTTATGCTTTGTAAGATATTTTATTTATGTAAATTATATATTATTATGTTTAATGCTTTTAAGTGATTAGTCACCACTTGAATGATTTGATGTGTATGTTTGAGACTAAGAGATAATAATATGTAATTACTTATTATAATATATAACCATGAATTAAATATGGATAAACATATACCATGTTATTTGTGTGACTTTTGGTGATAAGATGATCGAAAGATTTATTGTAAATTAAGAATATTCACAAATCTTAATGCATTTAGTTTGTTTTAATTCACATATAGAGATATATTGAATTAATAAACTAAATAAGTTTACTATACCTAGACATAAGATAGTAAATAAATTAAAAAATTTTGTCATTACATAAATATTATCATTATTGTAAGTATAAACTATGAAAATTCATATTTAATAGTTATGGTGAAATCAAAAGCTCTAATATGTTTTTCCTCTTAATTTTTCTACTTGGATTCAATTTTAATTAGTCAGAGTTTTCATTTTAGAAATTTTAAATTTTAATTCATCATCAACAATATTTTGATTTGCTAGATAAATTTAAGAATTAATTCATCATTAGTACTTAATTAGTTTAATATTCACCAATCTTCGTATAGGAACTACTTTTTGTTGTGAACTGGTAAAATATCACAATTTCTACAGTGTTTTGATATGAAAGTAGAGCTATGTTTGATTAATCAATAATTAACCACTTGGTCCACATGGAAAATTAAAAAATACTTGAGTACAAATTTCCATTTAGATTTGTGTTTATTATGATTGATTTGAATTTTTTTTCACTTTTTACTTTCATGCTTTCTTTTCTAAATGACATTGAAAGAATACACCAACTACAACAAAAAGTATATATAAAAAAAAAATAAAAACCAATTTAAGAGTTCAATCTCTTATGTTTTTTATGGGCAATCATAAGTTTCATACAAACCAAAAATAAAAAATTGTTATTAGATTTGAAAAGGTTCGATGATTTTTCTAAGAGAAATACTGGTCCTGTATTTGGACATAAAGAATGAAATCTTAAAAAATAGTCAATAAACACCGAAATCAGTGGTGAGTAGATGTTGCTTAGGAAGAGTTTAAAAAAAAATCTTTAAAGAAAGGAATTCTCTAATATACCCAATTATCTTGTTTTAGGATCTTCACACACTATCTCATATTATCAGTTTCTCCCACTTTTGGAACATCTGCTTGTATTTATGTATGTCCCTAGCCCCTTTTCTATGAAATATGTACGAGGTATCTCATTTATTGAGTCTTTGGCCTTTGATGGACTTACCTTCTTTGAGCCACCTTTCTTGACATTTTGAGTCTTATAATTGTTTAGTAGTATGAAATTTCACTAACTTAAAGAATCTTAAATGTCGTGAGACATATTTGGATTACCACTTAACTATTCATTACTTCTCACATGTTCCAAGTTCTAGATTTAGAAATTATTTTGCTACATGCAGATATGATACACTGTGCTTAGCAATAATCAAATACCGCTTCAAGTAAAGTCTACTGCTTGTCCGATGCTAGCGGGAAAGTTCCTTGAAGCTGCATTCGAGATATCGCAAGAGCTTCGAGAAAGCTGCAGAATTCAGACAAGCACTTTTTATTTTAACGCTAAGGTTAAATGCGTGCTTCTGAGTCATGAAACTTGACCCAGATTTCAGTTTAGTCACCCTATACATCCTAACCATAACAGACACAGATAGCCAAAAGTCACCCAGGATCAATCAAGGGGATCTCTTTTTCAAATTCCTGCAACTTGAGACATTCACATCTGGAACAACATTCCGTATTGGAAGGTCGAAGCTTGAAAGTTATGTCGTGGAATATGGAATAGGAAAAGTCCGAACCCTGTTTCTTGAGAAATCAGCTTAAATGAAATTCTTGGCTCTGTACAAGATGCTCACAAAGGAATCGGTGCAAAGAAGCTCGTTCCAAGGAATAGTATGCAGACTATATTCCATTTTATAGTCAATGTCAAATATGGTTTCTTGACTGCTTGGTATCTGATGCACGCTCTGAATCAAGTGCAGGGTCAGCACCGCCCGTCTTCCCTGGGTTGGTTTTGTCAACATTCTTTGTGTAAAAAGAATTTATATCTGCCTCTGTTCATATCTCATTAATGAGTCTTCGGTCTTTGATGAATTGATCTTCGTGGGCCACCTGTGTTAATGTTTGTGTTTGTTATGTGTAAGATATTTGTTTGTGGAGACCACGTGTCAGATGTTTGTGGTGAGACTGGAATCTTTGTTGTTGTATTTTGAGGTTATATCATAAAGAATGGGGGCCAGGCAGTCGGGTTTATTGCGTAAAATTATAAGTTTCAGCACCCTTTTGATATTATAGGTGTTAGCGTCCCTTAGATGCTAAAGGTCTGAGCGCCCTTTAAATGTTGAATCTTTACCTTTACCATCACGCAAAATCGTAAGCAAGCCACCAAGTTACAATTAGCCTTTGCAACAAACCAAGAAAATAATCCTAACATCGCCCTATATTGACACAAAAATGAAATGAAATTTCTCAAAAAAGAGAGAATTCTGTCGTTTATCCAATTATCTTGTTTTATGATCTTCGCAAACTATCTACAACTAGCAATTTCCCCCACTGGTGGAACACCTATTACTGAACAAAGTAATAAACAAGATGACAACAGAGTGATGTTGGAACCGTGGTATTTGAATATCCTTCATGCTATCTTCTGATTCTCCGCGGTTCCAAGGCTTCACCACAATTAATGAGTTGTGTAGCAAAGTGCTTGCATGGCAAGTTGATGGGCTGCCATCTTGGACGTTTGGCGCTTCCAGGGTTATCACTTGTTTGAATATCGGCCGAGGTAGGCTCTTTACTCTTACAGCTTGACTGCTCGGTATCTGTTTCACATTCTAAATCAATTGCAGAGTCTGCACGTTCTGTGTCCACTAAGTTGGTTTGGTCAACATTCTTTGCCTAAGAAAAATTCGAAGCTGTCCCTGTTCATATCTCATTGAGTGTTTGATCTTTCATGAATTGATCTTCTTGGGCCACCTGTGATGACTTTCTAAGTTCTGTAATGATCGAGTGGTGTGAAATTTGACATATTTGTGCCGAACATCGTAAGGGACGACGATGATCGTGATGAAATTGGTAGTTGGACATGGAGGATTCTTGGAGAAGAGCATAAAACCGAGAATATGCGGGGGATTCTCGAGGACAATATGGGAGACTTCAAGCTGTCGCGGAGCATGACATGTTGATTCTCAATGTCTTCTGAAAGGCGAAGTGCAAACACAAGCTCCTTTGGAGATAAGTACGTAGATGCGGTCAAAGAATTGAAAAGAAAAGGACAAAGGAACTTGACACATATTTCAGTTTAGTCACTTGTCCATCTGATATGTCTACATTGCGAAATAATTTTTGTATTAGAATTTCTCATATTGTTGGTAATCTTTTGTAGAATTAACTATATATAAAAGTATTATATTATTTCTTACAAGGTGAATTTGAAGAAAAAATTAATATTTTAACACCATATTGAAGTTCACTATTTAAGTCATTAAATCTTGCTATGACCTATAATTCAAATACGTGATTTTCCTTATCTTATCACTAATGAAGGGAGAGTGTAGTAATCTTAAATCACTTGTAACAGGATGTAAAATTCTCTCTATATATGAAAAAAAGTATTTCCTTATGAGTTAGTTTCAAAGATAAAATGAAGTCTTTAAGGATTTATGGTATTATGCTTCTTGAAGAGGCATCCACATCTGGAATAACCTTGCGTATTGGAAGGTCGAAGCTCGAGTAATATTTTCTTTTATTAGTGGTGGTGCGACGACTTGGACAGAAGACTTTGTGGTCAGAAGTCTTGAATATACCAGGTAGTCAAGCACCGTTTTGTTTACTCAACCCCCTAAAAACGCAAAACCCGAAAGCATTTCCATCTATATATGTCGTTCTGGGTTCTTTCTTTGCCACAAACCCATATTCATGCAATGTCTTCTCTGAGTTCTCCTCGTTTGTGTTATCTGTTGCTTCTGCTTCTTCCTCTCCTACCCACTGTTTTCACCTTCAGCAAAGAAGACTGTCAGTCAACACCGGCACCATTGCTTGCACGGAACGAATCTTCACCATGGACGTCTCCTTTAGGTGAATTTGCCTTGGGATTCCACCCTGTTGATGATCAGAAACATTTCCTGCTTGCAGTCTGGTTTAATGAAGTGGAAGATCGAACAATAGTTTGGTCTGCAAATGAAACAGTGCCGTCATTATCTGAATTTAAGCTGAATAGCGCTGGCGAGTTTGTACTTAGTGATTCAAACGGCAAGGAGTTATGGAGGGCTCAAACCAACGGCAGCATATCTGCTTGTGCAGTTATTCTGGACACTGGAAACTTTGTGATTCTGGACGAGAATTACAGTCCTGTATGGGAAAGCTTCAGACTGCCTACTAATACAATCTTACCTGGCCAGATACTGCACATGCCCACCTTCCTCAAGTCTCGCCGGTCAAAGACAGATTATGCTGCTGGCGATTTCCAGCTCCGTTTGCAGGAGGATGGCAACTTGGTGCTTTATATAATTCGTACACCAGATGAAAGCGACATTAGAGCTTATTGGGCGACCGGGTCAATGAACTGGAAATTACAGCTGATCCTAGACGAGGCGGGCAGCATTTACATCAAAGATGAGGTGAATACAGCAAAAACAACTAGCATTGCTCGTGATGATAACTCAAACCAAATGTTCTACTACATGGCTAGGATTGATTATGACGGAATCTTCAGATTATACAAACACCCCAAAAGGAAGGGCAATGGGAGCTGCAGTTTATCATGGGGTATCGTGCAAGAGATTCCTGATGACGTTTGTATTTCCTTCAATGGTTATGGCAATGGAGGTGGCTGGTGTGGATATAACAGTATTTGTGAAAAGAAGAACAGTGGAATACCACTCTGCTCGTGCCCACGAAGGTACACTTTTATAAATGCATCTGACCCTGAGAAAGGGTGTAAACCAGATTTTCCACTTCCCAGTTGTCAGGCTGATGGATGGGAAACAAGCAACGAGTCAGTAGATTTTATAGAAATTCCAAACACTAATTGGCCATACGCTGATTATGATACTCGTAAAGGGCCAATGATCAACGAGGAATCCTGTAAAAAATTATGCACTGATGATTGTTTCTGCGCTGCCATCACTTATAAGGGTCATGAATGTTGGTTGAAGAGGCATCCTCTAGCAAATGGAGCAACACATAAAACTATCAATGAATCAGCCTTCCTAAAGGTTCCTAAAGGAGAACTTAAGATTAAGACAGACCGGTCATCTCTAGATCTCGCCATGGCGGTTCTTCTTGGCAGCTCTGGCTTCCTCAATATCCTTCTTCTCATTATTGTCTCAGCGGCTCTTTTCTTCATAAAAAAGCAAAAGCAAAGTTCAACAGACGTTGCAAGCACATCCTCCTTGAATGCCAAAAGGTACACATATAAAGAGCTCGAAAAAGCAACTGGTGGCTTCAAACAAATATTGGGTAGGGGTGCTTCCGGAAAAGTTTACAAAGGGGTCCTTGCATCGGATCCCAGAAGATTTGTTGCGGTCAAGATGTTAGAAGGCTTAGCAGAGGAAGGCGAGAAGGAATTCAAGGCGGAGGTGAGTGCGATATGTCAGACCCACCATAAGAACCTGGTCCGTTTGCTTGGCTACTGTGATGAGGGCAACCACCGGCTTCTGGTCTACGAGTACATGAGCAATGGCTCTCTTGCCACCTTCCTGTTTGTTGGGATTTCCAGGCCTCACTGGAACCAAAGAGTGCAGATTGCTTTTGGAATTGCAAGAGGTTTGATGTACTTGCACGAAGAATGCAGCACCCAAATCATTCATTGTGACATAAAGCCTCAAAACATACTCTTAGATGAGAACTTCACACCAAGGATTTCTGATTTTGGATTAGCAAAGCTTTTGTTGGCCAACCAAAGTAAAATCTACACCCAAAGAAGAGGGACAATCGGGTATTTTGCACCAGAATGGTTTAGGAAAGCATCAATTTCAGTAAAGGTTGATGTTTACAGCTTTGGAGTGATGCTGCTTGAGATCATTTGCTGCAAAACTAGTTTGTCATTTGCCATGGAAAGTGAAGAGGACGAGGCATTAATAGATTGGGCTTATAACTGCTACAAGGAGAAAAGATTAGAAAAGATAGTGGAAAATGATGAGGAAGCAAGGAATGACTTAGAGAGGGTGGAGAGGTTAGTAATTATTGCAATTTGGTGCATTCAAGAGGACCCTTCACTGAGACCCACAATGAAGAAGGTTACACAAATGCTTGAAGGAATGGTTGATGTCTTTGTGCCCCCACGCCCTTCTTTGTTTGTCTCCCCTCCACCATTGATTGCTTCATTTAAGCATTTGTAATACTTGATATTGTACTTCTTGCTTTAGAAATCATTTCAGGTGAAAGCTTATTAGGCTACAGATTGCATGCTTCAATAGGAGGTTTTACATGTTTTAATTGGTCCATAGAGACTACTGTGGTTTGGAAGATTTTAACTTGCTTATAAGTGAAGAATTTGAATTTGTTAATTGCAGAGTCAAAATTGAGAACATGAATAAAATTATAGTTCCATACTTAAGAGCAAAACAATAGTTTCATCAATTAGTGTTTCTTCCTATTTGCCTATAAATAAGCTTTCAGAATTTTTCTGGATATACTAAAGATGGTAACTCTTTAGAAAAAGAAAATCGAAGATAATGTATAAATTGATTTATCATGATCCACATAAATCTTTCATACTTATTTGTATTTGTTGGAATATTGTTTGCTGTATGATCAGAACTAATCTCCCAACAACAGGTATGAGAATCCTATTATCTCTTAAAAAATCGGAGGCAAGAGAAGAGCCTTGATTTGATAAAGGAGACAGTTAGGGAGGTCGGCTCCAAGTGAAGGAGGGAGCATGAATGTGCTGTTATGAGCAAAAAGATAACCGAGGTGATTTATCACAAAATATTGCCAAAACAGCTAAAAGTTTGTAGTCTTTACTCTCAGCCAATGGCAAACCCTTTTTCCATTCGTTTATTTTTACCCATAGCAATTCTTGCCAAGTACTTGACCCACCTAAATAAGATTTGAATAATTCCATCAACAGCTCAACTGAAAAAAAAAAAAAAAAAGGTTACTAACTCTCAAACAGAGCACAACCAAGAGCACAACCAAATGGCCCTATTGCACTGGCCAATCGCCATGCCCATCTCTGCAATCAATGACTCCCAAGCATACATGAAGCTGGCATACAAACTAGGGAAAGGCACTCCAAACTCCCAAAACAATTACTTTGGCAGTAGAAAGAGTGCAAGTGTCTTGAATGAACTCATCTAGAGCTTGGCTTAGAAGCCAAGTTGACCTAAACTATTTGGCTAGAAATGCATTTGATACAAGGCCTTGAAGTGCTCAAAACTTAACAATAGAATTAACCAGGTCATAATCCAAGAATTATGGACTTGCCACATATATGAATCCAACTTCTGGAACAAGGTTCGCGTAGAAAATGCCTACTTTTATCAAAAAAGTAAAAACAAAGTTACAACCTTCTTGAATAATTCTTGAGTTCATTTTTACAACCTGCTTGACTGAGACCTCCAAGCATATTCATACAAAATGGCATTACCTCTCTTATCTAACACAAAGACAGAAGTCTAGTACAACAAAAAACAATTCACAAATATTACAATTATGACTGAATATATTCTCTCACCCTCATAGGAAAATAGCTACTACAGCAGCAGCAAGCATTCCCGATCGTGAAAGCCATTTAAACCTGCCCAAAAATCGGAATGACATTTTTGTCAACAATTACTGGGGCAATGAATGGAGAACCAGATTACAATAAAATGCAACAAATAAAATTGAAACTCAGAAATTGTGACACTAAGATCTCTAAAAACTAACATGAAAAGAAAAACAGCCAAAACTAAAGACAACAAAGCTCAATAGCACAAGCTCGTCAAAGAAACAACAAACTCCAGGGGAGGCCAAGAAAAACAACAATACTGTAACTCAACGTGATACTGCATTCCACCATGTTGCAGGAGGGAAGCACAAGTACATAGTAGTATACCTAACACACAAATCTAATATCGATTCAAACAACTTCAAAAAAATAAACTGCTTATCTAACGTTCTGCCCACAACTCCAAAAGAGTCACCAGTAATATAAGAGAACAAACAATACAAAGAGGATGAGTCCCACTAACCATAAAGCTTCAACATCTCAGAGGGGACAAAAGGCAAATTCTACTACTAAATAATTAACTGAGAAGACGAGCAGACATAGAGAAAGAGAGAAATAGTGTGCCTCAGGCCTCTACTTAATCCTCACATCTCTCTTAATGAAATAAGAAATGGAATCAAGAAAATCATGCCCATAGAAAAGGGGACAACAAAGAGATAGGACACGCACCTCAAATATAATGAACTGAAAATTGTAAGGTATAAGGGTCAATCTCGGAGACCAAGTTCAACTTCAAGGTCATCGTCCTCTTCAAACAACTTAAGAAGACGCGCATACTGCTCTTCTCTCTTCTTCTTTTGCCACAACTTGAAAAGGGAAAAGGAGACCACCGCGAGGACCACAAGCACAAGGATTACAATGAGAACCGTAGATCCAGTGCTACTTCTGGAAGCAGCATGAGTATCAGTCTGCGTATCATCTTTCAATATTCGTTGAGTCATCAGAAAAGCCTGAAAAGAAACACCAACTATAAGACCCTAAGTAATCACTGAAGACAAAGATTCTTAGCTTTCAAGTACAGTATCGATTAAACAGTCGTAAAGACTGCATAAAAACCCAATATTTGTTCTATATATGCATTAATTGCCCTGGTGGAAGTAATTTTGAAAACAAAGATGAAGCGTGAAATAAAGTCAGTCAATATAGCCATCGACTCAACATTTAGCTCATATCCTAAACACCGAAATGGCTAGCTCTTTCCTGGTTAGGATTATCTAAATTCTCTACGATAATTCCAAGGAAGAATTTTTTAATACCCTAATAACTGTTCCGAATTACACGGTTTAGATTTACAACCCAAAGCATACATTTTAGTAAGATACAATGGATTAAGGGAAACACTAGGGCAAATTTGAACGGATAGATACAGAATCAACAAAATTTACACCATTTAATTAAAAAAAATTAAAAGATTAGATTTCTTAAACAATCTACCGTGGAGTTAATCCACAAAAATAAAGGAATCCAACCTTTCTGACCGACTACCAGAATATTAACCACAAACACTACGCTTAATTGAATACATTTGATGCCAATGATCCCATAGCAATTGAAATAAGCGAATCGCTACGAATTCAAACAAAATACAATCTTTATAAGTCTTTTCAGCTCTAAAAGTTCCTAAGTTACTTTCGGACACCAAGAAAGCAGGACAACCCATCCTTCAACTTCCTTTGTTTAAACAGCAAATTTGAAATTGCAATTAAAAAAATTCAAATTTTAGCATGAACAAAAATAACAGTTTTTCAAAAAACAAAAATCTGAGAGCAGCTAATGTTATTTGATATAAGGAACACAAAGCAAAAGGTCTGAAACAAATTGATTTCCTTCAATTTAATCATAAAATTAATAGAATTCAAAATAAAGTTGTACGAAACGGAAAGAAACAAGATCATGCATGAAATCGATCTCACATTCCAGGATCATCAATATTCAACCAATTTTCGCAAACGAGAAGTGAAAAGAAGGGATGGGCAAGAGATCTGAGAGACGAACCTGAAGAGAATTGTGGAAAGAACGAAGCGAACAACACAGAGAATAATCAAAACGCAGCGACTTGCGTATTGAAGTTTCAGTCTCTCTCTAACTTTTTCCCCTCGCGTTTCTCGACAGCTCCGCTACGTTGTCGTTTCTTTGGAAGTAAAAATAAATTGAAGAGTCAATTATTGTTTTTTTCCCTTTCAATTTTTCTTTGAATTATTTCGCTTGCCAAGCACCTTTTTGCTGGGTCTTAATTCTTTTCATTTATTTATGGGAAGATTATAAGTGCCTTTTTTGTAATATCTTTTATTTGTAAAAATGAACTACCTATTTCTACTTTGATATTTTTAAATAATGAATAAAATTCCAAATTAAAAGAGTGTAAATTATTGTTTTGTGAATCTCAAATCATGTAAACGTGTTCTTTATATGAAGGTTTTATATATTTGTTGCTTAATAGCTTGAGGCCTCATTTGTGTAAAAGGTTTCAAGTTCAATACTCATTTTTGTTATCTTTTACCAAACTTAGAAAAGATATGTCACCAAAATGCAACATTGAAGCATTGCGATGCTTTCTCCATAGAAATACTGCTTGTGCTAGGAGCTAGTAGTGCTCAAAGAATAAAGGAGACCAATCCGTGAAGGACAGAACCCATGAACAATTTTTTGTGCAGCTTGAGTTCAAATAGTAGATCAACAAGCCATGGCTGGAAATGGATAGGCTAAACCACCATCCATTTACTTAAAAAAGAGCAAGAAAAGGACAACTTTGCGCTTCTTCTGATCCAATTTTTGCATAGCATTGACATACAAGCAAACATCTAGTGCAAGAGAATCTATTATATAGGCGTCTAAATCAGAACCGACTCAAACAAGCAGACAAAAGAGTATAAATATGATAGAAGGTCACCCACAAACAAAAAGGCTAGACATCAGACTGTTTAGTACAGTGTGAAGGAAAACTCTAACACAAAAAGGACACAATTAAACACATCTTTATAGCTAGGGAATGGATCATTCACTTGAAGCACTTGGCATCCAAAAGAGGCTCTCCCTCGAATGGCTCATGGTCTTCAATCATTTGACTGACACGCTCTTTTTGGGCTTCATCTGAAAGATCTACCTTCCTCCATTCATAAAGCTCCATGTCATAGCACTCATCAAGCACAAATTTTGGGATTTCTGGCCCACGGAAGAGCCACAGCCCCTTCACCTTGAATGGGGGGTCTGAACCGATCACTAGCATTTTTCCAAATGCATACTTGCGAGCTAGATCCATCCTCTGAAGAAATCCACCGACCTTGTTCATTGTTACAAAGGAAACAGTATTCTCATCATTGTACTTGTAATCACAGAACCAGAGAGAGTATCCCTCAGGATCGTACATGTCCCAGAACCCTGTGACAAACATTAAACAGTGATGAAGAGCAACTTATTCAGTGCAAATGACTTAATTAGTATCACATAGGGAAATAGCCCAGATTGATAATAGTCTTCAAGGTCAAAAGAGCAAAAGCATCGATAAGATGTGGAAATGCTTGCAGATACCTAACAATTTCTATAACTCGGTTGTTTGAGTTAATGTATGAACATAGGGTAAACCTACCTCTTTCTTCCAGCATATGCATACCACTAAACCATAGTGACCTTAACAAAGGTAACTCCACAGGTAATACAAAACACTCATTTGGATCCCTATTTGCAGAAAATAAATTGATGGCTATTGACACCATCTTTGTGAAATTTGACAGATGCTATAATCAGAGGATGAGGAAAAAGTAAAAACGAGAGACAATACCTTTAATAGCAACCTCACGGAAGTTAGTTTTCGTGTTTGAGTACAGCCTCTTCCACTCATCTAGTATCATCTTACTTGGGGGCAGCAGGTCAAGAGGATTTTTAGGTTTGGGCTTTGGTGCCTCCTCTTCCTCACCAGCTTCTGGCTTGGAGTCTGATGGCTCCTTTTTGGCTTCTTTCTTGGGTTCATCCTTGGGCTTTGGTTTAGCTGCTTCTTTTGGCTGAGAAGGCTTCTTAGCAGGTGGAACAGGTGGAAGAGATTCTGTCTGCTTCACCTCACCCAGAATCTTCTTGAAATTGGGTTGATTAACTAAAGTCCAAAAGTATCGTTCCACATGAGGAAACTCGCCGGTAAAGCTCTTGGTCATGAGGCGCGTGAACCCATTGAATAAGTTGCATGTCAGAATGATATCAGCCAGCGTCACAGTATGCCCAACAAGATAAGTGTTTGAAGCAAGATAAGTGTTGAGAGCATCTAACCCTCTCCTCAGGGCAGAAATTGTAGCTTCCTCAGCCTTCAAACAAAACAAAGTGCACAAAAAATAAGCACGTAACATCAGATGATACAACTTTTTATGTTTTTTCAGAAGACACTTTATGTGCGACTCTAACCTGATGTTACATCAAGTTGTAGAAAATGCAGGGAGATGGATATATAAATGACATACCGGAGGAAGGTATACAGCACGTCCCATTCTCGGTCTAAGCCAAGCCACAAGATGAGCATCAATTTCCAATGATGAGAAATCAATCCACTGCTCTATATGAGCCTGACAATTCAACCACACAAAATGAGCATAATCCAAACGAACACAGGTGTGTAAAGACAGAGAGAGAGAGAGAGAGCAAAAGTAGCAACAAGGGTCTTACGTAATCAATAAGGGAAGAACCATATAGAGGATTGTCAGGCTTCATGCGAGTAACTGCAACAACAAATAAGGAAGACTATGAGTTCCAAACAATAACTTTCAAAAGAACCCAAAAAGAAAGGAGAATCTATAGTATTACCATAACGTGCTATAGCATTGCTCTCGAAGATGGGACCGTCAGGTGTTTCCAACACGGGAACCTAGAAGAATAACAGACGTGATACCTCCCTCAAACTGTAATTTAAACAGCACATGTGAATTGGCATGAATACTATAGCACAGAAGTGTACCTTTCCAATAGGGTTCATCTTGAGAAATTCAGGAGTCTTATTAGAGACACCCATCTCAAAATTCTCGACCAGCTCCACTTTCACCCCGCTGTACTCAGCAGCAATAAGTGCCTTGAAGGCATTTTTGTTCGCCTTCCCAGCGTGTATGATCTGCAACGTAGATCAAACAGCCTTATCAGCAAAGGATGATCAGCTGACAAAAAGTGATTAAGAAACGAAATTGTGATCGGTTGGTAGATTCAAAGGGGATTCCTGCAGAGGCATATGCACAAAAGCTGTTCACAATTATAACTATCCAATGATAGAGACCCAACCAATAATCTGATTGTACTTCGTCTACGTCACTCTTCCATCCTAAGAGCCAAAAATTGCTTTCTGAGCATTACAATTAAGAAGAAAAAAAATTCCAATCCAAATTCGGTTTCTTTCATTTCCGAATTGGTATTAGAGCTTAACTCTCAACAACAGAAAAAAAATCGATCGAACTTAAAATTCACGAGAGAAATCGAGACATTGCAAAACAACAATGACGCTACACCATGCAGCAAAAGATGCAGAAAGCAATCAAATTCCTCATCAAGGTTTCTGATCACTAGCACCGAGGCTGACAATTCAATACTCCCCACCATTTCTTGGCAAACAAACACACCAACACCACTGCGAACGCCACAAGAGAGTACATAAACCAATAAAAATTCATAATTCGGACTCACCAGAGCCATCTCTTCACGGAAAAACGTTTCGCTCCAATCCCAGATCTAAACACAAAACCAAAAACAAAAGCGAACCATTTAGCAAAATTAACTCCACAAAACTACCCGTTCGATCAAACAGAAAAGAGCTTCAAAATTCGAAGAAGTTTCAATCACAGGGAGACGAGAGTGAGAAACCCACAAGAGAGCGTTCTTCCGGAGTAAGCTGTAAGGAAGAAAGAGGACAAAAGGTAACAAGGTAGGGTTTTTGTAGGAAGCGAAAATGCAAAAGAGCCTTGAAGCCCACAGGTTCTTTGGGCTGAAAATTGGTTAAATCCCAAAACGGGCTTCGTTGACCTATAATTAATATATATATTGTTGAGTTTAGTAAGGCAAACAATCCTCATATACTCAAATGAAATTAACTGTTCAATCTAAATACTTGGTGCATAGTTGGATATAGCATTTCATGTCCATCTATTACTCAATTTGGGTCTTGTACTACAAAATTCTTTGTAGGCATAGCATGTACGAGGTGCAAGTAAGCTGGCTCGAATGCTCTAACCAAGTGAATAACCAATGCTTAGTTAAGATTAAGATGATACAATTAAGTCATGGTAATTATAACTTTTGGTTTAGTAGTAATAATGGAGGATTCTTATGAAGTAAGGAGGATTACATTCTAAACACTATTAGCTTCTTTTTTTTTTTTTTTTAAGAAACAGGAATGGTATCATAACAAATTTTATTAATAACAATAAGATTGGACAAAATAATTATATCTTAGATAAAGACAAAACGACAAGATATAAATGTATGAGATAGATAAACAATAATAACTTAGTAATTGAACTACTAATATGTTTACACTTTGTTAAAGTATCTTAAAGCATTAAGATAATAAATAGTGAGTTAATGATAATAGTAATAAGTAATGATTCCATGAAATCTTAGTGATTAATTTTCAAAATATTGATTGGGATTTGAAAAATCTACGTAATCAAAAGCTTTAAGTTCAAACAAATTGTAATCCGGGCTAAGCATAATAAATGCGGGTTTTATTTATTCTTTCCCTTCTTTATTTACTTAGAAGAAGATAAAACATTTAATATTTTTAGTCGCTTTTGAGTCTAAAAAAAATAACTCTTTGAGGATTTTATCACATTAACTTTTTTATATTTTACTTAATATTTTATAGACATATATATAAACACGGGTTAGATTTTTTCTATGTTAAGGTAATAAATCTTAATTGGTTATTTAATTTAATATAGAGATTTCTAATTTAAGATAAGCATAATTTAGTTAGTAAAAAGATGAAAAATTGATAGGTGTTAGCATTTTCTTGTACATATTTGCATAATCATTCATTCTTAAGCACAGGAAAGGCTCTAAATAAATGCTATTACTAATATTGTTACGATTAGTACAATAATATCCAAATTATTTTAGAAATTCATCAAATATTTTTCCTATCTACTTATATACACAAATTTTGCATGAATTTTCATAAAATGGTAAATTTTTCTTTTTAAAGTAATGGACAGGGGCAGTTTAGTCATAAAGTACAAATGTGGAGGGTGAATTGGGTACAAAAATCTCCGACAACGAAACCGGTTCGGAGGTTCCAACCCATCTTACAGTAGGACTTGTCGTTCAACTTCGCCATTTCTTCTTCTTCTCCTTCTTCTTCTTCGGGATCGATTCTTTAGGAAACCTGTGTACTTAGATTTTTATTTTTCATTTGAAGGTTTTAGATTTCATTAGAAAGGATAAGGAAAAGGATGGCGAGGAGACCGGACGAAGAATACGATTACCTGTTCAAGGTGGTATTGATCGGCGATTCTGGGGTCGGGAAATCGAACCTACTTTCCCGATTTACTCGCAACGAGTTCTGCTTGGAGTCCAAGTCCACCATTGGCGTCGAATTCGCCACACGTACTCTCCAGGTCTCTTTCTCTCTCTTCGTATCTCTCTCAAACACATTCACAGATGCAGACACTCTTTAAGCCTATTTATATGCAAACATATGGTTGATTTCGATCTGGGTTTGCTTTAAGTTTAAACTTTTTTCGACTAACCTACGGCAGATCCGCTTTCATGGGAGGTTTTCGGGTACTGGGGTCCCTGGGTTTTTCTCCAATTTCAAACGCAATTTCTGTTCTGGATTTGTGTAAGTGGGATTGGAGAGCTTGGAAGTTTTGTTCTTGGTTTGAGCAACTGTGAAGCTGGGTTATTAAATGCTACAGTGCATTTAATTTCGCTGATTGTATTAAATGCATGGGGTTTTGTGTATTCCTATAGATATCTAAAGACATAATCATCAGCTCTTGAAGTTGGAATTTTTCAGGAAACGGATTATGTCATTTGAAATGATGATTTCCTGTGGCTTCATGGTGTTTGACTGTACTAGCTTCTTCATAGTATTTTGAGTGATTATGCTTCTTGCTGTGTTTTCATGGGGTTCATATTTTGTAGATCTCATTGTTAGATGACCTGCTTCAAATTTTTTCCAATCGTTTGAATGTCATTTTAGAAACATAGAGAACTATATTTTGAGCCTGATGTTTTTATGAGCATGATGGGATTGGGGAAGAGGCTTCCTAGAACTGAACAATTGTTACATCTTTGAGTGACTATCATCTTGCGTTGAAGTATGAAAACAGGATAGTGTTTCCATGTTTTGAAATTTCTATACACAAATTCGTAGAGGCCACATAACAAGAAGTTTGAATTTGTACCGATGAATATCTGTTATTAAGCAAACAGCAACTTTTCAACTTTCGTTTTGATGTTGATCTGAGAGTTCATTGGAGATCTAAGACTCTAAGCTTATTTGAATTCTGAACATTTTGGGTTTTTAGTTTTACTTTTTTAACACACACCCGTTGTCGAATCTGGACCTCATAGTCCTAGGCTGCACCTGCTACCAATTGAAGACACAAGGTGGTATTTCGAACACTTGTAATTGATGTTGCACTGAATTCCTGATTTAAGTGGAATGTTTTCCGAAGAGTAGGAAATTTCAGTGATTCTTGCTTTCCAAATTCAGTAATATCTATCAACTTTCCTTGTTAAAACATGTTATCAAGTCTCCTGGATACTTTCAATTGTCCCACTGTTGTGAGAAACCAGCTTCAATGGCGTCTGCTTACACAAGAGACCTTGTCCTTTTTCTCAGGTTGAGGGAAGAACCGTTAAGGCCCAGATATGGGACACGGCCGGCCAGGAGCGATACCGGGCAATAACGAGCGCCTACTACCGGGGTGCTCTCGGAGCGCTTCTGGTGTACGACGTTACGAAACCGACGACATTCGAGAACGTGAGCCGGTGGCTGAAGGAGCTGAGGGACCATGCAGATTCCAACATTGTCATCATGCTCATCGGCAACAAGACCGATCTGAAGCATCTCCGAGCAGTGGCCACTGAGGATGCTCAGGGTTATGCAGAGAAAGAAGGCCTTTCGTTCATCGAAACATCTGCCCTTGAAGCAACCAACGTCGAGAAGGCTTTCCAGACAATTCTCGGAGAGATATACCGGATAATCAGTAAGAAGTCGCTTTCTTCAGAGGAGCCGGCGCCGGCGAACATCAGGGAAGGCAAGACCATCGTCGTTGGCGGATCAGAGGCCAACGCCAAGAAGCCTTGCTGCTCTTCATCCTAAGGATGCCACAATTCCCTCTCATCCTTTTGGCTTTTTTTTCCCATCTAGTGGGTTGCTGTTCCAATTTTTTTTTTTTTTCAGGGCTTTGAGAATATATTTGAACTAAGTTGCTATCAGGATTCATAATGATGTCTTTATGCGTGGGCTTGATACAAATTTTCTGATGTTTTCAATTATATTTATTATAATGCATTTTTAGAAACTGTCAAGAAAACTTGCCTTGCGTACAGGAAACTGATAGAAATTAATTTTTCCCAGAAGAGAAAGATTGAAGAAGGAATATTTAACAGTTTTGATAGATCCATCTGAGTACAGTCAACAGAGTTTCAGTGTCTTAGGATATTTTTAACATAAACGAATATGACTAGATTGGCTAACCACAACAGTTGCTCTTCTGCTGGATCGGCTGCCCCTTCATTTGAACAGTCCCTGTAGACTTGCTTGCAGTTGGTTGGCTGCCCATTCTGCAATGAAAAAGTTAATAAGCTTAACAGCGAAGAAAAAGAGGATCGATAAGTTTGATGATATAAAAGCTCAAAGGAGATCAGAAAAAGGAGTGAAATGGCAAGCCAGTTGTCAGGATCAGAACATTCCATTATCCATCTATTCTATTTTAATAATCCTGCAAGGAGTTGGAAAAGCCTAGGTCCACAATCTATTTAAAAGAAAATCACAAGATGGATGGACCCAGCATATCTAATCTCTAACCCAAAAGTAGAATGGAATAATAAGAAACTAACAAAAGACATGGTTGTTCATAGTTATTTTTCTAGGCAGATTTTAAAATGTGCAATATGATAAAAGCGTGAAGTCAAAGTGATTATTATACTGTTAGGAACATGAAGGAAGATTCATGCTTCTGATTCTGCATTTACTGCTATGAAGCTAATTATTATATTGTATGATTTGCAATAAGGTAAGGAAGCAAGGAAATGATGATTAGTGCTTTTACTTTTTCTTGATCTCGCTAGCCATGGTTAAGAAAGCTTGCTCCACATTGATCGAGTCTTTGGCACTTGTCTCAAGGAATGGGATCCCAAGCTCGTCTGCAAATGCCTGCATTTTTTTAGGCACAGGAACAGAATGAAGTTAGACCCCAACAAAGCAGCAAGAAATCATTGTGGTTTTCATTTCCGGATGGGGGGTTGGGGGGAACACTTGATTTGATGTGCTTTCCAGATATAGAGTATTTTAATATCATTTCCAGCTATAACTCGAATCACAAGGATCGTGACCTTATCAGAAGCTAAGATCTATAAAACAACACATGAGGTGCATCTATAAAATTAATGATGCATGTCACCCAACCAGACACTTAGCATATGTAAGCTTCAACCTCAACTTTACTTATTAAAGGATGAAACCTTCGAGGTGTAACCCTTCTGATATGGTGACTGTGGAAGTGGGTTTTACCTGAACCTTGAGGAGACAGTAAGAATCCAAGATGCGAGAGCAGAAAGGGATAGAATCGAGCCATTTATCTATGAGATATTAATTTAGATAACTGGTGAAAAGAATAACAAGCAAAGTGGCCACCATATAACATAAAAAGACATAAGCTTCACTGTTGTTTTCAAATCTTCTAAGGAATAACAAGGAACCATTCAGCAAAATACAGATGCTTGCATAATACACATAGTAAACACACACGCAAAATACAGATGCTTATGTGTGCATTATTATGGGCATCTGTCTGCAAATACTCCAACTTGGCCGCTAAAGTCCCCAAGGATGCTCAGTAAGCAGAAACTCCGCGTAAAACAAGGCAATAGATAGTCCTAGTCAATAATAAGAGTCCAGGCAACCATCATACTACATACCTTTCCTGTCTGCGTATCCACAACCTTGCTGTCAACCAAATCACACTTATTTCCAACTAGAAGCTTGCAGACACTGTCATTTGCATATCTATCAATTTCATTCAACCACTGCTTGACATTGTTGAAGCTCTCCATCTCAGTAACATCATAGACAATCTGTTGAGCACCAGGACATGTAAGATTTCTCAAGCGGTAAGACAATAGTAATAATTGGAAATAAAAAACTTTGTTAGCTAAAATAAATCATTCCATGCTTCTTTTTGGATCACAGAAAAGCAATGGATGCATATGATAGTCAAGCACAAAGTTGAAGTACATGAGATGAAGTCAGCAGTTAAGCGTAATCTTATGAAAATATCTATCTCCAATCTCCAATTTTAAGTCAAATTCTTAGAGATGAAGAAGGGCAAGAGAACTGAAGTAACATTGAAAGCTCACAGATAGAATTGCTAAGAGACATGGAATGAAAAACTAGCAAATAAGAGTTCTGGAAATAAATTCAGATAATCTGATCCAATGTCGTGGGAATAATTCCAATTTAAGTTAGAAATCAATGAACTAAGTTTCCCAAACAATAAGACAAAGGGTAACAGATTCTCACAATTATCCCATGAGCTCCTCGATAATAACTGCTTGTTATAGTTCTGAACCGCTCCTGTCCGGCAGTATCCCACTAGATACAGAAACAAAAGCAAAATAATTTATTAAAAAAAAAATCACTCATTAGGTGAACTACAAACTAAGAACATGCCAACCCAACGTGACAGAAAGCTGTAGTTCTTTGATTTGTAAGTTCCCTTAATACAAAAGGTGTAAGCAAACCATGAAGAGGAGGCAATCAGGGACATGGAGATTTTAAGAGATTTCTGTAAAATAGGACTTCCCATTTTCATAAAAAGCAACCAATAATAAAGAGATACGAAGGAGCTCCACAAAAATCTTCCCCTAGGAATACAATTAATAGAATTATTTTAGCATTTCAAACATTATTCCAGCATTTCCCCCATTATATGCGAAGAGACACCTAGCGTAATTGCATTAACCCTTAAGAAGGCTAAGGACTGCAAATAGAAGACAATTCCACCCCAATGCATAGCAGTAGAATTTTATTTTTTATTTTTTTATTTAAAAAAAACTCTTAAATGTAGAAAAGAAAAGGCTTCACTCACAATCTGCAGCTTGATTGTCTTTCCTTCCAACTCCACAGTCCGGATTTTCTGAAACACCACAAAATATCTTTGGTAATGACGCATAAACAAAGACCATAAACACACCCACACAGAATAGAGACAGCGTGAGAGAAAGAGAGAGAATGACTTACAAAATCAACTCCAATGGTGCTTATGTAGCTGTCAACATAGGAATCATCCTGAAAATGAGAAAACACAACCAAAACTTCCAACATCAAGCACTAATTACCAAATAATCACCCCAAAACCCTAACATTTCTTCACTAATTTTCTTCACTACTTCCAGAAACCGAAATTAACCTAAAAAACAACAAAAAAGAAGCAACAGAACACATCAAAACCCGAACTCACCGCGAATCTGAGAAGGAGGCACGATTTTCCAACAGAAGAGTCTCCAATAAGCAAAAGCTTGAACAAATAATCGCTAAAAGAAAACACAAACTAATTATAAACACACACGTTACGAAAAGCGAAGAGAATGAGAGGGAAAATAGGCGTTTGGAGAGTAGGAAAATCGAACTCACTATTCGTTGCTCATGATTGCGTTCGGTGGAATGAGATCGATAGAGACGAATCTTTGAGTAAATTCTCTCTCTGTTTGAACGCACGAAAGGAAGACAGAGAAGTGAAAGAAAAGTGGTGGGGGGACTCACCTGTCACGTCCCTCTTGTACTCCATTGGATGCTTTGGGATTATTATTTTACTCTACATTTTTTATTTTTTATTTGTTTACTTTAATTTACTTCTCATTTTAAAGTTAACTTGGTAGATTTGATCTTTTTCACAAATCTTTAATCTAATTCACAGCCATAATAAAAGTACACTAACTTCATGAGTTTTGTATTAATTAAAAATATAATTGATAAACTCAAGATACTTGTTTTATAAGATTTTTCATACAAGTCATTCTAAACAAATTAATTTCATCTTATAGGCTAAATATTAATTGTAAGGATTTTATGAGATTGAATCTACATTAGTGATCATCACGTTCGAAGATTGGCTTATATAGCAAGCTTGGAAATGAATCCAATTTAAAAATCCACCATTATTGAGTCCAACTTGGCAAATCATTTCAAAATAGTCTAACTTACTATTCAATAATTCCAACATCCAAGTTTATGTCCAACCCACGTGCAATTTGATGTGTAGCTTTAATCTCATACTTGTTTGGTTGTTGATAAAATTGAAAGTTTTTCATTGTGAATGTATCTTTTAGGACATGTTGGTTCCTTTTTTTTTTAAGTGAAATTATAAATTTTTAAGTGAGATTTATTAATGAAATATGAATCTACTCAGTTATCATTTAAAATTATTTTAAGCAAAATAAACATTGTTATTCCTACTAAAATTATATAAAGCATAACTTTCAAGAGCTTTGAACAAATTACAATTTTTTACAAAAATATTTTACATTACAACGTTGGCTTTTATTGGTCAAGTAATTAAATAATTTTAGCCATTCATGTTTAAATTCTTTGCATTTCAAGTGGTATATTTAAAATAAATAATTTTAGTTTGTAGTAGAATTATTCACAATTAAGACCATAAAATTAAGATAACTATAAACTATAAAGCATTTCAATCACACCTCAAGTAGTTCTCATAAATAATTGTTTAAGAATTCAATCTCATCCAAAAGTCAATTAAATGATCTTTTTCTTTATAAAAGAAGAGTTTAAGTAACTAGAGATTCATGTTACACTTCTTAAAGATGTTCCCTCACTTCAAGTATACAACAACACTTTTCATACTTGTAAAAACCAAGATGGCTATAAGGAAAATAAATTGTATGATGAATAAACTTTATTTATTATCAATTACAAGCAATCCACATAAGAAAGTTTGTAGAGAATTTTCAAACTTTATATACAAAACCCTATTTTTTAAAAAAATATTTATATACAATTACTTTCCTTATTTGTCTCGGATCTTGAAGTACGATTTTCTTTTTTTGTCCAATGTGAAACTCATGTCCTCCAACTTCCCTCAAATCAAGCTTGTAATAATACTTTTACATAAAGATCATAAGCGAACAAGTACCATATTTAATAGTAGGAAAACCTTCCATTTTTAACATTAATAAACTCAATTCAAGGTGCCGCTGTAAGTTTAATGAAACAGCCGTTGGATTCCTCGTACGCCTTTATTTTCACCGTCTTCTGCAAATCCGAATCATAAACCCGAATCCACTTCTTCCTCTTATTCTTCTCTGTTTCTTATTCTTCTCGTCGGTTGTACGCAGCGCTGCTGTCGAAGAGCCTTTAATATAACATAAATCCATCTTGTTTGGTCTCAAAGAAAACCATTCTTTCTTCTGCTTCTTCCTCTCATCGGTCAACGACTGCCCAGGCCTCCTTGTAACGCTCTTCGCGTATCGCTTCTGAGCCGGAGGTACGATCTCCTTGCTGTTCTTCTCTTATTGTTTGTTGATTCTAATATTTGCTAGAGCAATTAAGTTTTGACAATAAGTTACGATTTTATACTCTGTTCTTATACTTATTCGAGATATGATTATTATGTTTCGTCTTGTTGTTATTAATAAAATTTGTTAAGTATTATCCATATTTTATATTTAGTTATGCATCTTAATCTTTTTGTTTTTCATAATGACTTGGAGCGATAAGGTTAGCTGCATTAATCAACTCCTAAAAAGAAGAGTTTCGGTCAAAAGGAACTTGCCATCTCAGTTTCTTGAGGATTGTGGTATGCATAAAGAATGATGTAGTACATGTCGAAGAAGATTGTCGTATACTCCATAGAGAATTATTTACGGGCATTAAGTAACAACAGTCTTAATTTGCACGTAACTTAACCCTGTAAAACACTCAACGTGTGTTCCTTTTCCAAACTATGAAGCATCCACAAAAAGGCAAACGAAGAAAGAAAGAAAAGAAAGGAAGTTGGTCAGATTGTTAAATTCTTCGTTTATTGATTTTTTTTTTTTGGGTTTTTTGTTTTCGTACTCTATGGTTACGAGTTGGATTAGATATGCATGATCGATGTCATTTTGGGTTTAACTAGATAACTGCTTCTTAGTGTCCAGATAGTTTGGGTTTGATCATTTGATGTTGTTAGTGGATTTTTCCATTTGTTCATCAATCCGTAAATGTGTCCTTTTTTTTTTAATTAAATACAGTATTTAGTGGAATTATTAGTTGGTGTCTTGTTTGGGATTTTTCATACACTAGAGGTAGAAGTTGGGTTGGAATCTGCATGATTTATATCATTTTGGGCTAATCAGATTAGAATTTGTTAATGTCTATTTGGTTTGGGTTTGATTACTTAACATTTTTAGTGGATTAACTTCTGTGTTTAGTAAATTATATTTAGGGTCGATAAATACATGGTTCAGTTAAGAATAAGTATTTTTTAAAATTTTTTTGTCTTAGATTTGACATTGAGTGTATGTATATATATAAAATTATCAATTGGGTTTTAGCATCATTTTGTTCATATTAGTTTCAACATCTTAATCTTTTGGGCCTTGTTACGATTATATGTAAGTGAATTAAGTACCATATGTAGTGAATTATTAACGGGGCTTTCAACATCTTTGGCTTAAGTTGGATTAGAATTTCGGTGGTGAGACATGATCATCTAGTTTAGGCTAATCCTTGTTTATTACATGATCATTGTCGCTATCATAATTCTTGTGTTCTTAAATTTTTATTGAAAAATTGAGCAGCCGTAGTATGTTTAGCCATGGTTTCTTGTTCTTTGCAGTCTCCATCGGCCTTTTGACATGGCGTCAGAGGCTGGGAAAAGCTTCGCCAAGAGGGATCGTCTTCTACAGATTGAGCGGGAAGTTCGAGAATGGTGGGAACAAGAAGATATCTTCAGGGCTGAACCAGGTGAAAGACCTCCTGAACCAGGCGAGAAGTTCTTCGGCAACTTCCCTTATCCTTACATGAATGGGTATTTGCATCTCGGACATGCATTCTCACTCTCAAAGCTAGAATTCGCCGCTGCTTTTCATCGACTGAGAGGTGCCAATGTCCTCTTGCCTTTCGCTTTCCACTGCACCGGCATGCCCATCAAGGCGTCGGCCGATAAACTTAAACGTGAAATCCAACAGTTCGGGGATCCGCCGACTTTTCCCCATGAATTGGAGGAGGAAGAAGACGTCACAGAAGAAGCTGAGGATGCAAATGGCGGAGCACCGCCGGAGAAGTTCAAGGGAAAGAAGTCCAAGGCTTCGTCGAAATCAAGTGGGCAGGTGTTTCAGTGGGAGATTATGCGTAGTTTTGGCCTTTCCGATAGCGAGATATCTCAGTTCCAGGATCCATATAACTGGTTGGAGTACTTTCCTCCATTGGCAATGGAGGACCTGAAAGCCTTCGGGTTGAGTTGTGACTGGAGACGCTCCTTCATCACCACTGACAAGAATCCTTTCTACGATTGCTTCGTGAGATGGCAGATGAGAAAGCTAAAATCCATGGGGAAGATCGTGAAAGATGTCAGATACACTGTGTATTCCCCTCTAGATGACCAGCCATGCGCGGATCATGACAGGGCAACTGGTGAAGGAGTTCAGCCTCAAGAGTACACTCTGATAAAGATGGAGGTGGTGCCGCCATTTCCCCCTAAGCTAGGGGCTCTGGAGGGGAGAAGAGTGTTCTTGGTCGCTGCAACTTTGAGACCTGAGACGATGTACGGACAAACCAATGCATGGGTATTGCCTGACGGGAAGTATGGAGCCTTTGAAATTGACGACAAAGAAGTGTTTGTTCTTACAAGAAGAGCCGCCATGAATCTTGCATATCAGAAGTACTCCAGAATCCCAAAGAAACCCACATGCTTGCTTGAGCTTACTGGGCCTGATTTGATCGGGCTTCCGTTAAGGTCTCCTCTTTCCTTGAAGGAGATCATATATGTTCTTCCAATGCTCACTATTTTGACAGACAAAGGAACTGGGATTGTCACCAGTGTACCGAGTGATGCTCCTGATGATTACATGGCCTTGCATGATTTGAAATCAAAACCAAATCTCAGGGCGAAGTATGGCGTGAAGGATGAATGGGTATTGCCCTTTGACATGATTCCCATCATCAACATCCCCGAGTTTGGAGATAAGGCTGCAGAGAAAGTTTGCCAGGATCTGAAAATCAAAAGCCAGAATGAAAAAGAGAAGCTTGCGGAAGCCAAGAAGTTGACGTACTTGAAAGGATTTACCGAGGGAACACTGATTCAAGGTGAGTTTGCAGGGAGGAGAGTCCAGGAAGCAAAGCCATTGGTCAGGAGCAAGCTTTTAGAGATGGGCATGGCGATCGTGTACAGTGAACCTGAGAAGCCAGTGGTCTCCAGGTCTGGTGATGAATGTGTTGTGGCACTTACAGATCAATGGTATATTACATACGGGGAATCAGAATGGAAGAAGAAGGCCGAGGAGTGCCTGTCCGCCATGAATGTCTTCTCTGATGAAACTCGGCATGGCTTGGAGCATACTTTAGGCTGGCTAAACCAGTGGGCATGTTCACGATCTTTTGGACTTGGGACTCGTATCCCTTGGGATGAAGACTTTCTTGTTGAATCCCTGTCTGATTCCACCATCTACATGGCTTATTACACCATCGCCCACCTGTTACAGAACGGCAACATCTATGGATCTGATACATCTCTCGTAAAGCCGGAACAGATGACTGATGAGGTCTGGGATTTCCTTTTCTGTGACGGCCAGCTCCCAAAGTCATCCGATATCCCTTCACCCATGCTTGAAAAGATGAAGCAGGAGTTTGAATATTGGTACCCATTTGATGTTCGGGTGTCTGGAAAAGATCTCATCCAGAATCATCTGACCTTCTCCATCTACAACCACACAGCAATCATGTCCAGAAGACACTGGCCTCGTGGCTTTAGATGCAATGGGCATATAATGCTGAATTCAGAGAAAATGTCCAAGTCTACAGGGAATTTCAGGACCATTCGGCAGGCAATTGAGGACTTCTCTGCTGATGCCACACGGTTCTCTTTGGCTGATGCTGGAGACGGCGTTGATGATGCAAATTTTGTATTCGAGACCGCTAATGCTGCTATCTTACGAATTACTAAAGAGATTTCATGGATGGAGGAAGCCCTGGCTGCAAAGTCTTCTCTGAGAACAGGTCCCCCATCTACTTATGCTGATCGGGTGTTTGCAAACGAGATGAACATTGCTGTCAAAATGACTGAGCAGAATTATCAGAATTACATGTTCCGGGAAGCTCTGAAGACTGGGTTTTATGATCTGCAGGCAGCCAGAGATGAGTACAGATTCTCATGCGTTACTGAGGGAATGAACTATGATTTGGTCACTCGTTTTATGGATGTACAGACACGGCTTATAACTCCGATATGTCCTCACTATTCAGAGTATGTTTGGCGGACAATTCTGAAGAGAAATGGTTTTGTTGTGAAGGCTGGGTGGCCTGCAGCTGATGCTCCAGATTTAACCCTCAAGAGCGCCAACAAATACTTGCAAGACTCGATCATTCTGATGAGAAAGCTGCTTCAGAAACAAACATTAGGTTCAACAAAAGCTTACAATAAGGGTTTAATATATGTGAATGAGCAATTTGAGGGATGGAAAGCAGAATGCTTGATGACACTGCAGAAAAAATTTGACAGTCAGACTCGTACTTTTGCTCCAGACCAGGAAATACTTGATGAACTGAGGAGTACTTATGTTGGTCAGGCTGCAGATTTCAAGCAAACCCAGAAGCTATGTATGCCTTTCTTGAAGTTCAAGAAGGATGAGGCAATTGCACTAGGATTTCAGGCTTTGAATTTACAGCTACCATTTGGAGAGTTTGAGGTTCTCCAGGAGAACTCTGAGTTGATCAAGAGGCAACTTGGTCTTGATCAAGTGGAGATTCTTTATGCAACTGACCGTGATGCTCGTGCTAAAGCTGGTCCTCTTGTTTCGCTGCTAAATCAGAATCCTTCATCGCCTGGAAATCCAACTGCCATCTTCTTGACTGGATAAAACATGTTTCAACCCTTATTTAACTTATGTTTTCGTTAATTTGGATTATAGTTACCTACTGTATCTAACTTATGTTTTCGTTAATTTGGATTATAGTTGCCTACTGTTTTATTGATACAATGAGTTTCGTCTAATAGAAAACAAATTGCCTCAAATGAAGCTTTAAACCAAAATCTATACATCAATCATGAATTAAAATTGGGTTTTAAGTATAAAACTCAAACGAGATTTGCATATCTAATTGTGTCTAATTGTGGTTATATTTTGTATAATTTTTGGCTAAGATCTGAGTTTTTATTACTCTTATTGTGCTAGCAAATGAAAAACCTGAATAGACACTTAAAATATGATACGTTTTATTAACTAAAGAAAAATACACATCATAATAAAATAACCATTATATCTTTAAATATCTTAAAGATCTACTATAAACCTAATTTCAATATATGCACAAACTCCAATGCACATATAATAAGTTAGAAGGAAAACTTAATCAATTTAACTTATAACATGTTGAATCAAATAGTTCCGACTCAATGTCAAAATATGTCTTATATAACTAAACCAATATTTTTTATATTAATACATATCTATAAGAGAATTAGTTTATCCTCATTGATATAAGCCTAAATTATATAAGCTTATATTTTTTGCTTCTCTCTTTTACTTTTGCCTTTTTATCAAAATTTAGTCGAAATTTGTTCTTCGAGAAGATGAAATTGATGGGAGGTTAGAAGAAGGAAGATGGATTGAACTTGATCCGGATAAGAAGTATCTCAGAATGCAATGACAAAAGGTACTTATAAAGGTGAATTACATCTTACTCTAACAAGCAAAGCATTCAGCGAGGATAGGAAGGAAGCAGGGGAAGACATACACATAATTAAAGAGAGCACTACCGCGATTCATCATCACAATCAACGAACAAAGATCATAAGTTTACAAACTTAAGTACAGCACAAAGCAGTAAGAGAAGCCTACGAAATATTAGTTAGGAAAAAAAAAAAAAAAGAAGCAGAAAGAAGCCTAGCTTCGGTGGTATTCCCTTTAAGTGTCATAAGGGGACCTTTTTTTTTTTTATACCTTTATGAAAATATAAATTCTCAATAAAAGCTTTGGGAAATAAAAAGGAGACATACCAAATAGGATTGAAGTCCAAGCCTCATAGCTTGGCAGCTCAACGGCTCTTGAGGGGATCATCACATAAGAGTTTGAGACACCTTTTGCTAAATTAATTCCCTAAAATTCTCTTACCCTAATTAAAAAGATCAAAAGACAAGAAGCATAGAAATCTAATCCCTAAAAACCTTAAGGAAATGTTAGTTAGGCTTAGGTAATTATATGTTACCGCATAGATTAAGTATGTGTTATCTTACGTATTTTATGCCTAACTTTTGTTACCTTAATCGACAACATAACAATGTAAGTCTTGTAGCCAATTTTGAAGAGTTAAGGTTACATATTACTTTTTATATTTATTTGAAATATGATTATCATATTCAATTTTATTATTATTAATAAGATTTGTTAGGGTTTTACCTTTATTATATATATTTATTATATAAAAAAAACTAAAACCCTATAATCTATATTTAAGGGAAAGCTCTGGAGCTAGCAAGTCCTTGGAACCATGCCTTACCGTCGCCGGGAAATTGATTTAAACGGCGATAATTCGCTGTAATAATTCCGAACCCAGATTTTATACTTCAGCTGTGGTTTCTCGTTCGTCTCTGACCTAAACCGATTAGCACCTTCTTTCCGGCCTTATAATAGCCGGCTTGTAGAAGAACCTAGCCAGAACTTGTGGCCCGCTTCGGCTTTTTCTTAGTACTTGCCGGTATGTGATCGAGCCTCTAATTCGAACATCTGATGGAGCTTCCCTTATATTTCATTTCTTTGTTTGGAATAGGCTTCGACCCTCGAATAGGGAATAATGACAATCTGCTTATCATTTCCTTCCAATTGATGATTGCATTTTGGAAAGTGAGTCTTCCTGTTGACGATTTTGAGCATTCAACTGGACTGCATTAAAGTTGTCTAAATTGGATGCTTATAAACAAAAGTGTCTTCCACTTTTCTACCGACTATCCATTTATTTTGGAGAAAAAATGAAGCAATTGAAAGATTATGGAAGCTGCAATTCACTCCAGAAAAGAATTAATCTATAAATTCGGAGTGTGGATTACCATTATTAGTTGTACAGTTAGGAGTTAATCATGCAATTGCTTGATATGGTTATTAGGCTCTTCTTGGATTCCCACTAAAGTGGGAGTTGGTTTGTAAACAAACTAGTAGGATTCTAGGTGTTACGCACACATAGTTTGTTGGGTTGGTGGACCGTATTAATTTCTTTGGATAAAAGTATGAGAGTTAGACTTTGTAAAGCTTTATTGCTTGTCAAGGCTTGTTTTGATTTACCGTGTTCTTGGGCTCTGATTTGTACAACCTCGTTGAGATATTTGATTTGTGGGATTTCATTCTTGAGACTTGTTTATATGGGGACAGTTTGTTTGCCCCTATAATTTTCCTTTGTAATGCTCTCTTGCTTTGTTCATTAATAGGTTTTGGTACATAATGGATGTATATGAATTTGGTTTGGATTTATAACTCTTCAATATCATTGTGGATCTCACATGGGGCTGATCATTAGCGTTTTGAAATTTTCTGTCGTCTGTATTGGTGATTTGCAGCAGCAGAGAAGTAAACTTTCTACGATTCTTTGTTGCTGCATCTTTTTTATTTGAACTATCTGTGTATTGTCTATCTTGGTTTTTTCATCTTACCTTGATATAATTATTGTGGTATCAGCCTTTGTAGCGCATTCTGTGTTGCTATATTGTTTTTCAGACTTAACTAGGATTTTACCATTGACTGCATCTTTTGATTTTCCCAGTTGGATATGCTCGCGGGGTCTTTTTTTCCCACCTTTTTTAATCAAGATCTAACTCTTTGTGGTTGGGAACACAAATGATTAGTAGAGTTATTATACCAGCTACTTCTGGGAGATTAGTTGGTTATGTTGATAATGATTTATTGATTTTAGTGAAGTTTTAGAGTTATAGATCTTGTGACTTCATTTTTATGAATATTAAAATTTTGAAGTCATTATACTTTCTAAGATTTCCTTTAAGGTTCCGTAATAGAAAGTTTTTATCAGTATGCTTTGAACCCAAATTAGGGATATGACAATAAGATGTGTTACTTGGGAACTTATGTTTTGCAGTGCTTTTAGGCAGATGGCATTTAGAGGACGAGGACGGGGACGTGGATATGGAGGTGGCGGCGGCTATGGATTTGCTAAACAGGAGCCATTTGAACTCTTCCCTGTAAGTTAGTCATTCTGCTATTATCTTAACCTTGGATCATGTTTATTTCAGTGAGCTTAATGAAGTTATTGATTGTTTGCAACAACAAAACCTGGACTAATGCAGTGTTTTCAAATTCATTTAGTACTTACTTTGTGAAATTTTTATCTTTCCGATTGCAGGATATCGAATTACCTGATATCAAAAGTGTGATCAAGGAAGAAAATTTAGTGATGGAGACTATGAAGTTACGATACTTTTGGAAAGCATCTGCTTATTATCTTGAGGAGATTGTCGACCAGAGTAAGCTTATAAAACGTATATATGTATCTGTATATATAGGGTTTAGGGTAATGTGACCATCAAAATATCAGTTTGGTTGAGACTATTGTTTTTATCCTGAGAAAGTTCTTCATATTACCCAAATATTTTATCAAATTTGTAGTTAGATGCTTGTGTTTTTAGTGTATTAGGTTGTTTAAAGTGTGCAGATATAAATATTATATTCTATGACTACTGGATATGAAAAACCTCCAGAAGTAAGGTTCAGACAGTGTGGCAGAAATTGCTTCCTCTTTGCAGAAGAGAAAATTATTAAAAGGTGTATAATCGTAGCTTAGAATAAATAAGTGAAACAGGGTTCATGGACTTTAACATCAAGAAAGAAGCTGTCACTCACATGACAATTTGTGTGACAAGAGCCTTCCTGATTCACCTTTATGTATGATTATTCAAAAGCACTATCTGAAGGATCAAGGTGTGTCTGATATCTGCTATTTAATAAAATTACATCAGAGGTTCTTAGAATTAAGGGCTTGTCTTTTGTGTTTGTGCTAACATTTTTCTCACCATGTATGGGTACATAGTATTGCATTTCAGAAGGGTGCATGAGGACTCTCTCCAAGATGGATGGATTTCTTTCTTAAAGATTCATATGTGTCATATTCTATTGGACCATGAATGAAAAGATTTGTTCATTTAGAATGGGAAGTTTGCGTGCTTGCTTTTATTTGTTTTGTACTGGAAGCTAGTTTAGCAGAATAAATCTAGGCAAGCTTTTGTGACCTTATAGTAGAATGAGAACCGTCTTGCTTTTTATCTTACTTCATTGTGGCATTTCTCTTAAGATTTGTCTTACATTGGCAGGTTATTTCATTGCTGTAAACTGAGATTTGGTCTGAGTTGAATTTTAAATGGTTCCATGTTTTTGTTTTATGAAGGCTACGATCAATTCTGACAGCAATATGACTACATAAATTCCTGCCTTTGGATATTTTCCTTGGAGGCCAAAATGTGTTACCTTTATTTCTACTAAATTCTTTGTAAACTGGAATATCCACAGATCATGAGTTTGTAAATTTAACTTTTTTTTTTTGTCCACAATATTGTCAGAATAGGATCTCTGAGCAAAATATATTGCTGCCATTAATTTTTTTCACTTCTTTCCTGCTATTAGAATGCAAAAGTGCAGACATAGAAAGATATTCTGACCGCACAAAACCAAAGACCACAACTCGTGATTCTCTTTCATACATTTTAGAGCTCAAAAGATTTCCTCAAGAACTTGTTGGAGGTGAGTAATCTGAACAATTTACTGAAGTGGATAATGATTGAAGACTGCATAGCTTTTTGTTGTAGCTATTTCACTTGGATTTTATGATTACTTAGAAGACCTTTCTGCTGACTTGATGAAAATTTCCAGGTTCAAAAGGGCAGCAGCCTCGCAGAAAAAAAGTTCGATGGAATCCGGAGTCAGGTTTGATGAGATAGAATGCCTTCTATTTCCAACTTGATTTAATATGCTTTGGGTTCTCTTTCTTTTGGAGGTTTGCAAGTCCGATATGTCCAATGCAGGTTTGTTCCTGGTAGAAACTAGTCCGGTGGTAAACGTTCTTTACTGAAAAAGAGAAAAGTCAGATGAAATGGTTTACCTACTGTAAACAATGGATTTGACGTGTTTGCTGCTTGATGTTGCACTACTTTTATGTGGGCTTAGTTGAACTAAGTGGCTCTCATATTCATGGATCCAAGAAATCTTAAACTTCAATATTCAGGGGTATATTGAAAAGTTTCAGTTTCTGGATTTGTTTTAGTGTCGGTGTCAGAACTTGTTTGCATATACTCCCCCTTCTCCATCAAGTGAAAAGGACAAAAGAACAGAACAAAATTCCTTAGTTCTCTGATTTATTAGTAGAAGAAAAATGTTTTCTTTTGACAAAGATATGAGTATCCTTTTGAGAATGTAGACTTCAAGTTGACACTTTTTAGCTAATACTAGTCAATTAGCTTGATAGAGGTCTTATAAAAAACTTTATCTGATATATCAGTGTTGCCATATAAATTTTTCATAGTGTGCCTTTTTATCATTTAGTATCAACTGCCAGTAGGCCTTCTTGTTATATTAATGGGTCTGTAGGAATTACCTATCACTAGCATATTGATTTTTTGCATATGAATTAAATTTTGATTCATTTAAATTGATGCAAAAGGTAAGACTTGCGTGTCCCCAAGCATTAAGTTCATTAGATCCGTGTGCCTTTTGCACTTTTTTATGTATCTTGGTTTTAATTAAATGTGAGTTGTCAGTTATGAAGTCATCAATTTGTTAATATGAAGGTCAGAATGCACAAACTCTTATAGATGCATTTGGGTGGAATTTTTACATTTGATCATCTGTAGACAGTTATGTTTCATAAGATACTATGTTGAACTGAGTAAAATGTTTCTGTGACAGAGCTGCAGAAGCTTGATTACTTAGAGAAGCTCGAACAAAGGGCTCAGGTAAAGCATTTCCAGCTTCTATTACTGTTCTGCCTACATGGTAAAAGATAGTTTTTACCAACACTTTGCGAGAGGGGTATACCTACCTTTTATGCTCTTTACTGGTGGTTATATTTCATGTTCAGGCATATTTATGTTTGTGCTTTGTCGGTTCTCAGTGGTCACAAACAGTTCACAATCTTCTATCTTCTAGAGACTTTTATGTTGCTGACTCAAGTAATTTTGTAGGGCCAAGAAGATAAAGATGGAAAGGAAAAGAAAGAAGGCGAAGATGAGGATGAAGATGAAAATCTGGAAGGAGACATTGAGGAAGAAGCTAGTGATGATGATTATTATCAGGTTCCTAAAGAACAATATTACCGAATCTTATACATTTGTATTGGTTTAGCTCATTTCACGGGTAAATTTTTCTTCATAAAAATGAATTTTTTTGAACACATATGTTCTTTGGAACATAATTACCAATGAACTATCAACCAAGCTGCTGTAAGGATGTGGTTTATGAGGGCAAATACATTTGATCTTTTACAATAGGCAAACCATATGTCTGAAGAACACCTAGTGCAGAATCTCTACATACAAGGAAACTCATCATAAGGGATCATCTGTAATAGGCTAACCATGGTGACACCATCAAATTTCAGTAAAGATTTCGTGAGGCAAATATGGGGAAGATTACCTAGCTGTGATGAGCATTCTCCTTTTCCTTTATTCTACTGTTTCTGTATAGGGCATTAGGTTCCCTTATCAGCTTATCAAATTGTTAAGCTGGGTTTTGTGGTAAAATGGAATCATCCTAGGAGAAGAACAGTGTGCTGCTGCTTAAACATTTCAAAAATCTATCTGATAGTTGATATTTGTTGGTCAAAAGTCATTTATATGAAACATCAGTCTCGTGATATCAGCTGGCCTTCTGATTCCCTTTGAGTGTTGGGAGAAATTTGGTTTAGCTATTGGATATGTTATTTACTGGATGACGAGGCTGCAAAACACTCAAAGAAGTGTAATTTTTTTCTTCTCTTTTCATCTGTTTCTCTCTTAACTTCTGTTTTTGTTCTTATTCTCTGGATTTTTCTGCTTATTTAATATGTGGTTGCTCCTAGAAACGTTAGTTATTTAGCTTCTTTAGTCTCAGACAATGTTGAACTTTTATCTTCATCAGACACTCAACCTGTACAAATTATTCCCACAAAGTTAAGAGGTAAAAAATCAATACAAAGGGTCTGCTATCTGCTTGGAATGAAAAATCAATGCTATGTGTTTTGCAGAATATAGATTTCGATGATGATGAAGATGATTTTAATGACGCTGATGATGGTGGTGAAGGTATGACCTTTGAGTGGCAATTAGGTCTCATGCTTTTTGTGTTTCCATCAATTTGTGGTGATCCAGTCTTGGACCTGTATGATAACTGAAATTTGCAATAGCATATGCACTAAGCAATACTAACCATTTTGAAAACTTTTGCAGATGAAGGCATCTTTTAATTATTACGTGAATAATGTTTCCTGGCCTTCTCTAACAGCTCGAGGCAAGTTTTTCAGCTCCTATTTCTAATTGAATTATTCTTCAAAACTCACCTCGGTAATGTAAATACCTTCTCAAAGTCCAAATCCGTGAATGTTAAGCTGTTGTAAATTCGACTTCTAAAAGTTTAGGGTAGAAAATTCCTGCTTGACTAGAGAACATACGAAACTCTGAACCATTGTTAAGCATATTGGATCTTAGTTAGGTGTTGTACCATGCTGTTCTTTGAAGAAGTTTGCATGCGATTGAATATTTTGTTTTTGTCGCATATGAATATATATATATATATATATATATTGGAACATTTCCTTCTTGTTTTTAAGCCAAGATCAATCACTACTTTGATGAGCCGTTTATAGCAGTAACAAGCGAGTTAATTTTAACTTCAATGCAAGAATCAGCATAACAGAGAATAAAACAAACACTGGTACTGTCAATCTTTATTGCTTTTCATGCTACAGAAAATTGTGGAGGAAGATAAGATTATATGAATATATGTATTCTTGTTATGTGTCCTATCTGTAAATTAGAAACCTTGAATACATCCAAAGCTTTCATATCGATTTTGCAACAGGTCATGTCTTCCAACTATACTCTTGATGACCAAACATTTGGATTTGGAAGCAGATTGGAAGCGGATTCAAGACTTCGCTTGAGGGTCATGGGAGGCAGAGGATAAGCGACCAATGATTTAGCATCCCAAAAGTTTCTTCTTCTTCTTCTTTTTTTTTTTCTCCCCCCAAGAGCATGAGGTAATATACTACCAATTTAATAGGATAGAAGTTAACTATGATTTTGCTGTTGCTTAACTTTTACAGAATGTATGATTCAAAAGATGTATTGGAAAAATATGTATTGTCATTAATTTTAAGTCAGGAAGGGTCCGTTTCCCCTCATATTTATGGAATAAGTTTTGAGCTAAGCTAGTATAGTTGGAGGTATCATCAAAATCTTCGTAGAACAATTGAATGTGACCAGGACCTTCCTAAAGTCAAAACGTTCTCTGTTATCTAGAAGACTTATGTGATAATTTTTTTTTAAGAAACAAGGATGGTATCCTAATAAATTTTATTAATAATAATAAAGTTAAACATAATAATCATACTTTAAAAGAGTTCAAAGGGTAAAGCAAGTATAGGCCTAACCCTTACAAAGTAAATTCACTGTAAGAATGTTGTGACATTGTTGCCACATTCCTAACTCAACAAGAAGATATGTAATGTAGTCCTTTTTCTATCTTAAAATTTGAATATCAACAAAAAGAGAAAAATTTATTCAAGTAGAAATGACAATCCAATAAGGTTCCCCACCACCGGAGTGATTATGCTTTGATGTCAACTTACCATCATTTAATCACCTACGAATTTTTAGGTGACTTTATTATATCATTTGATGTTACAAAGCAATGTTAAGTTAGGTCATAAAGCAATCCATTCTATCCACGTATAATGGATTAGATACATGACATGGAAAATAACATATTCTTTGTTAGGTAAAGGTATCATCTTTCATAAAATTATGCTTGCCGTCTCTAAAAGTGAGAAGAGTGGATCAATTCCACATCATTCTAGATGTCACCTTTGAAAGGGACGCTTCCTCTACATCCATTTCCATCAACCTCACAGAATCCATCCAGTCCTCCAACTCCATTAATATGGGTTAAAGAGGACCAAAAGACCGCCCATTTGGTCCAAAAGTTATATTTGTCCAACCGTTAAGGGACCAAACACTAATGCAACTACATCATCTATCACTCTATGTCCTATCTCATAGTGCACTTTCATATCATTAGTAATCAACACAAATCCACAAAAAACATGTGATCAGCCCCGAAAATATCTTGCACAAGGAGCAAATGTGAATATTTCTGGCTGAAAACATCAGGTATTTGATGGAAAAAAGTGAAGAAAATTAATCTACAAGCTTTCTCTGTAATAAAAACGCCACAAGGCTACGTGGGTTACCGTGAAATTCGCTATTTGACTAAGTGTGCTTCAAAAGCCAACTAGGTAAAACGATGTTGTTTTAGTGTGGGTTCAAAACACAGAAAAAGAGTAACATGCAAGAGTCATTTTGTCCTTTGCTCAAAACAACATCGTTTCGAGGAGAGACTGGCGAAATCTCTGGGAGGATGGGTTATTGGCTAGAAATTGAAATGGCCAGTTGAATTGAAGTTGCAACGGGTATGTCAAAATGAACTTATGTAATCGTTTTAAGAAGTTTTGTTTTTCAGCAGGAAAAAAGTGACAAAAATTGCTTGCGGAATTAAAGATGAAAGTGTTTAAATGGATTGAAAAGCTTGTGTTAGAAGATGTGCAACCTATTTATACCAGATTGTAACTGGTGTAACTCAGGTAGTAATTGTTGCTAAGGTGTATGGGCACTCCATATATATATTAGTTAGGTAAACAGGATGTAGGGAATGAGTATCGAACTTAATATTTCCTATGAAAAGGAAGCCTTAGGCTACTAATAGTTCTATTGGGCTACTAACAAATTAACATATACACCACATATGGTGGCTTAAAGTATTTGTAAGTTGAAGTTCTTCTAAAATAGAAAAATTTGTGTTAGTCTACTTAGGTTAACATACATTACTAAATATCCTAATCCAAAAATTTGTGGTAGTGTACTTAGGTGAACATCTCAAATATCAACTGTTCTATAGGGGTGCCAAGTCAGTAATGCATACTCCCAACAAATTGCATATGGAAGCAACATAAGGATAGTCAAATATATCAAAGGATATTTTGGATTAGGATTATTAATGAGACCAGTTAACATAATGGAGCCAAGTGCATATTGGAATTCAGATTATGTTTGAACTAAGAATTTTGCTTTGAAGATAACAAATTAGTTAGCGCACACTTACAAAGGGTATATTGAAAATCAATTGTTTGATAAACCATGTTGATTATGGTAAATGCTTAAACTATTTATTACTTTTGGGAAGCAAAATGCTAATAAGATAGGCTTTTGCTTTATCGTTTTGGCTTCTGAATTACCACTCATTATTCGTTAAGTTTCTAATTCTTTAATATTTTGGGAAGTTACCATTTGACTACAAGTCCATCATTTTATGGTCCTAGGTTCAAGCCTCATGGTGGGCATGAGCATTAAGTGTGCTTGAGATCCAGTAGCTCAGAGATCTACTACATGGAAAGCCAGGATTTGAGCCTCCCCTCTTCCAATAAAAGTTCGTCTAAATAATTATAGAGGAAAAAAGAATCACCACTCAACACAACACTAATATGTGTGTTTTGATGGAATACCTTTTGATGAATGGAGCATATTTGTGCAATTTGGTCTTGTGCTTATAATACATTTTCATGAATTAATTCTTTAAGATATCATGAAATAACATATCTTATTCCTATAGAAACTGAAGAGTGCAATATAATTAAAGATTGATCTTATGAAATTAGAAACCTTTTAAATAAAAAGAAAAAAAAAATCATCAGAGAAGGCTTCACAATTCAAGTAGAAAATGATGCAAGATTCTTGGGAAAGTGAAAAAAAAAATGTAAAAAACTAAAACTGCTAGAAATTATATTTTGACATGTTCTTGAGAAATGTGCACTCATCTGATCTTATTTCAGCTTTAAAAATTTTAATCCACCGAGAAATTGGACATAAAGAAATTAAAATTGTGTTTAAGAGGCTCTAAAGCCTGTCTCCCTTTTTGTCCTCACACATTCCGCCGAAAAGGTTTCTTAAAGGTCCTTACAGAGGACGAAATGGCGTTATTCCGGGCAAAACGACCGGTCGGAGCTGTCTCTGTGACTAGGAATGGTGAAATGCCTTAACCTGCCGACTTGTTTCTTCATGTACCCTTCACAGAGAAACGCCTTCGAGAAATTATCCTCCACTTCGCGATTCACATCATGTACAAACACATCGGTTTGTCCATCCGCCCTGTTCCTCGCCATCATCCCGGCGGTATATATCGCCGTCATCCTTCCCGGCGCCTCCTGGTAAAATCCTGTCGGAGCGTCCACCATGATCAGGTCCCACTGCGTTTCGTACACCTCAGCCGGCAAGCCTTTCAGGGCGAGTTGACAGACGGAGTATCTCGGATCAGCGAGCGCGGTGCATTCAGGTCCCTTGCCGACCTCCATGAGCTGATTCGCTTCGTTCACCTTGCTGTCGTACCTGACATGGTAAGACTCCAGCATGGGAAACCGCCGCCTGATCTGCTGTATCCATGCCTCGTCTTCTTCGACGAAGATTGTCCGGCCGCCATAGTTCAGCGTACTCCACATGAGGCTGTCATGGCCGAGGCCGAAAACCAAGAAGTTGCACGGCGATTTCCTCTCCAAAACCTTCGCCGTCACTGAGATCTCACTGAGCGTCTGCTGAGGGATGATGGTTGAGGTTGAGTAATGGATGAGAGCTTGGGATAGAGTGGGTGGGATCTTGCTGCAACTTGGACACCCTGCAGCTTTTCCATTAAGGACGAAAGTCTGTGAAACTGAACTCTCCCTCTGCGTGGTCGGAAAACTCGACCTCAACAGAAAGAGGAGGAAGAAAGCAGCAAAGACACCAACAAGGAGAAACTTGAGGTTAAGGATTGGGTGCGGTTTAGCCCTCATTTTTTCCTCTATCTGCTTTTGGCATTGGAGGAAGATGATAAGAAGGTGAAGAGACTAACTGTGGTGCTTAGGCCTGAAGGGAAAGGGACATTGGAGGTTTGAAGGAGACAGAAGAGCAGCTAACATTTTTCATGAAGCAAGCACAGAGGTTGGTGGATCAGCAAGTTAGGTGTAGTTTTGCTGCTAAGTCTTTATCCTCCTGTAATCAATTGCATGGTTTTTGTTTTGTAGCTCCCTTCGTGCATTTCAAGCAGGTGCTTGACCTCTCAAAGTTTCATTGCTATTAGGTTAAGTGGTTAATTTATTACAACAACTTTTCAAGTCAACAAAGTTGTATTTAAAAGAAATGTCCTTCCTCTCGTAAGTAGCTTTTGATGAATCAAAATTGAGAGTTCTTTTTTAAAAGGTGTGGTCCTTGCTTTGAAGAGATCAGGGTACGGTTCTCCCTCTGATTATCAGCCACGTTACGCATGTCTGGTCGAAACTTGCATGCAAAGATGATCCTAGAAACAGTAAGGCAGGGAAGCATGTTTTGAATACTACGTGGGGAAGTGGCAAAATTGTAGTAATAGTTTATGTTGTTTAGGTGTTTCTCAAACATCTCACCATTTACGACTTTCTGGAGGCCTGCGGTTGAGGCTTCTCTCAACTAATGCATCATTACCTCCTTTCTTACACGACATTGCACTTAACTGTTTCTGAAACGACAACTGTTTTGAGCCTTTTCAATACGGCTCATCATTTGGGGGATTAAAAATCCTAGTGCTAGTTAAATGCTTCTTTTGGCCATTTTAATTCCATTTATCTTTACAAACTATAAGTTTCATTAAGTATATTTTCATTTTCATTTTCATTTTTTGCTTTGAAAAAAAAATACAATTCATATCATATTAAAATAATATACAGATTATCACTTACTAAAATGATATAAAGATTAGGCATTATGAAGATAACTTATCTTCTTTACTTTTGTTTATTGCTTTTTTCACTTTGCATTTTTAAAACATGTCATTCAGGCCTTACTTGATATTGCAATTAACTATTTAAACCTTTTCAATATGACTCATCATTCTAGCTCATAAAAAACTTTGTGTCAATTAGCCATAGCTAAAATGACATATATGTAACGCATTTCAAAAATTGCTTGTCTTTTTTCCCTCTTTTTTCTCTCTATGTTTTCAAATCACGTCATTTACACGTTTTAGGCCAATAAAGGGACATTTCATTCAATTCCTTATAAAACTACATGCCCTTTAGGTGTTTTTAAAACTACAGCAAGTTGGTTATTTCATACTAAAACGACATGTGGATTAGCCCATACTAAGATGACATGGGAATCATAAACTTTAAAAACCATTTGTCTTCTTTACTTTTCTTTGCTTCTTTTTTCTCTTTGGTTTTTCAAAACACTTGTCATTCATGCCTTTTAGGCCAACGTGGGCTTGAGCTTCAAACGACAAGCAATTGAAGTGATACTAAAACGATAAGCAATTTAAGTCATACTAAAACCACATATGGGTTACACTTAGCTAAAATGATAGGTGAGTACAATAGTACTTATGACAGGTCGTTAAATAAAAGGGACAAATTTGTAATTTTGAACATGAGGGTATCACCCTAATAATGAAGCTCGTGATTTGTCCCATGAAGAGGCATTTAGGCATTGATACATGGATGAACGTTCCCGCATGCATGATTTTGCTTCAAATTTGTACATTCCAAGACCGGAAGGCATGTGTCCAAGAAATGTGAAGTTAAAATACTCCTGCATGAGGATACGTAAGTAGCCCAAGAGAAAACAAGCAAAAGACTCGATCATATACAAGTTGATATAAATTCTTAACTTTGTGGTTCTTTTCTCCTGTTAAAGTGACTGTCTACATAGCCTGAAAGCAACTAAAACAAGAAGGAAAATGATGATATTGGGAATGTTTTGGATGCAGAAAATGTAATGAATGGTGGACTTGACAAAAAATCGTCATATCCTAGACCACGAGGTAAAGTTAGATTCAGCTGTACAAGAAGACCTTCTCACCATTTGGCAAAGGAAAAAATAGCTGGTGTGCGTTTGCCTCAGGATTAGCATCCTTTTTGCAACCAATAAGCTCCATGAACGCTGATTTATCTCCTGGGGTTGAGACTTTTGAAACTCCCAAGATGGATAAATTCTTCTGAATGTGAGAACTCCGATTCTCTGCAGGAGCTGCTGCACCCAGAGTACAGGGGCTTAGGTTTCCAGTAGTGAGTCAGCTTCCATTTCTTTCAAAGCGGAGTAGTGATTCAGTTTGTCCTCTCTCAGGATTGGTTTTCTTGGGCTTGGTCTTGTCGAGACGAGCCTTGCGGACAGCATTTTGGATTTGTCTCTCGTGCTCCTTGAGCATATCCTCAACATTTCCTCCTAGAGGCATCAATGGTCCAGAGTAGTGGATCCTGTTCTTTCTGGAAGCATAAATCTGATATCATAAGCAAAAATGGATTAGAACATCGCTTCAGAATACAACCAGGTAACCCACAAAAGCAACAGTTCAAGCTATTTGCTACAGATTCAAGATACAGAAAAGTCCTTAAGCATGAACTATATCGTTTGAATCCTAAAATTCTGGTTCTTAAATTTGATAAGAATCAATTAGGGTCCTTTGTATCAAAGAGAACAAGCAAAAAACCAAAGCATGTAAACTTGTCTTCTTTTATTTTATTTTATTTTATTTCCAATTTTTGGTGGCATGATATGCTTGTCTAATTTAATATAATCTTTAAATTCACTTGAGCTTTGAACAATGCAATACCAGGCAGTTCCTATTGTATAAATTTCAGTGATGTTTAAAACTTAAAAGAAATGGAGAAGTTCAAAGATAAATTGATTCTACCGGTCCAGAGTCCTTTCCCGATGACTGTTGATCCTTCTTATGAGAAGATTTAGGTCTATCCAGCAAATGATGGGACCACTGAAGCTTTTCAGAGGTTTCCCCATCATCCAGGTGGTTATATCTTGCATTAGAATGTTCCTCTGGCCAGTGTGAATCCCCGGCAGCTTCTTTGTTGCCGTTTACTAACGAACTTTGTCGAACTGCAACTGAGTTAGAAAACCAGGACAATTCAGTTCTATGATTCATACGAGATTTTGGTGATCGCGATTCTGTGCCATTCTTTGAACCGAAAGCTTGGCCTGAAATTGTAGGAGCCTCCTGCTCTTGAACGTCCATATTGCGTGAAGATCCGAAATTAGTCGGGTGCATTGACTGGCCAGAATGGGAGAGAACATTCAGTGCTGTTCTTTTGGGAGGTTCAATAGGGAAACCAGAGCCACCATCCTCTTCTGGATTGTATTTCTCACTGACACTTTTTGGGTTAGGCTGCCCCTTTCTTTTCTGAATTAGGAAACAACGGAATTGTTAATAGATATCAGATAATTTTTTTTAACAAACTAGGATTTTGAAGCATATGCATATATCTTATATAACAAAAAATCAATATGGAAGACTTTGATAAAGTCATCAACAAATAGGAAATTCTAAAAGTTCAGCAGGACCAAACATACAAATCCAACAAGTGGAATAAGTTTTGTAAAACAGATTGCACCATCTAAACCAAAGAAAGAGATATTTTGAAGACCATTCAGATCTTGTCACAAAGCTCAATTGCCAAACACAAGCAAAAAGTAAAGATATCTGCATATTAGTTTGATACAAGTAGGTATAAAGCATTTAACAATGAAATAATTTATGTTAAGAATTTTTAAGGATACCTGTATGGATGCCTGTAACTCAGCATTGGCATCAGATGCAGGCATGGCTTTGGATACTCTGGAACCCCTTCCCGTTGGTTCCAGTGTAAGTCCTACAACACTAGCTGCTTTTCGCCTGGTTATCAAATGGCAAATGGCAGTATTACATAAGTGTGTCCATGCAAGAAAGGAATTTTCAAGTCCAGTAATTCAACAACAATAAAACAATAAAAAAAGGTTTTTTCAACAATTTTATATTGAACTTACAAGGAACTGTAGTTCCGTATTTATCAAACCTAATAATTGCTACTCTCCGTAAAAGATGCTAATTTGCAAAATTAATATGGGAAGAAAAGTAAGGTATCCGTTGTTGCCACTTGTCCTATCCAATGGGAAGCTGTAACCAGATCTCAAGAAAGAAAGGGTTTTGAAAACAGAAGTAGAAAATAGAATTCAAGAAATAACTAACCTTTTAGCTTCCTCATCTCGAAGCCTGGCATCAAACTCCTTACTTGGTGGATACCAGGGCAAAGTTGATGGATCACAGGGAAGAGGCTTTGTCGTGAAGAACTGGAAAAGAAAACAGACTTCACAAATTGTCAGAATCAGCAGAAAAGAATTGCAAAGATTGTAAAGATGAATGTGCCAAGTCCCAGTTTTCATTCTAAATGAATAATCTAAAGGTAAAATAAGCACCCAGAGCTAATTGAATAATGAAATAGGAAGATCAGTATCCTCAAAACTTGAGACAAATAAACATTTAGATGGATCACATGATGAATGTCGCAACAATCACCTTTCAAGATTTAACTTCTGCCAGAAAGCAGAATGATAATCGAGAGATTATTCTCAGGTAAAACCTCAAGGATAATTCTAATTATAAAGCTTCCAAAATTATTAAATTGCAGTTCAAGACAATATGCATCCCAACTTAAAACAAAACAAAAATCTCATATTTACCTCACTTTGGAGTGCAGAAGAAGCTGTTCCACGGCCATCAGGTTCTACTGCAAGAAGGACATCCAAAAGGGCCAACGCTGATCTGGGGAAGTCCTTGAATATCTCAGCAACAGTACGCTTGTAAGGATGTTGAGGCTTGAAGATGGTTGCATGCGGCAATTTTGACTTCTTCCAATACTCTTCAGAAGGTGATCCACAAAGTTTGAAGATCTTATGCAGTTGCTCAACCTATATCATCATTATGCCGTCCAAACAAACAAGAGATATGAACAGTTCAAAAAGGTGAAGCTTTTGTTACTTATCCATTAAGACCCACCAGCTAAAAATTTCCCATTACGCACCCTCAATAGATTAGATGGGGCTGGACAGAACCTTCAAGTTCTACATCCTAATGAAATTAAACATCTGCATGGTAGGCTCAGATTCTTTTTGTTCAAGATGAAATGAATTTTAAAGAAACAGAATGACTTGAGAGCCGTGCAATCTACATTCGTGCAAGTTACTTAAAATCGTCAAACATTACTTGCATGTTGATGAAACTGAGCTCCACATATTGATGATATAAACAACTAACTGGTGATCAATCTGGATAACTAAATATTGCTCATCTTAAGGAAAATAAATGGACAAGTTGACACCGAAAAGGTGCCTTTTCTACACTGCCTGCTTTCAAATTGCTGACCCACTTATAGAAACAGGTGCAAGGTCAAGAATTTTTTCAGACTTAGCAATAGATCTTTTTATCCATTCGAACACCAAGACAAAGAAAAGCATCTACTGGCTTGTGCTTTTAAGCTAAGTATATGGTGGTCCAATGCTAAGTGATACCATTTTCTAGCAGTTTCCTACTGTGTATCATTTAGAAGCTGAACTCCTGGCAGATCCAAGTGCGAAATTCAGAAATCCTTATCAAGCAAAGCAGACTTCCTCAGGCTGCTTCTCCAAACACAGGATGGAGATTCAGTACATCTAGTTCAGTGTAAAGCAAAGCCCTTTTTCTTCTAGAAGAAATTGGAAAGGGTACCTCCGTTCTTCCAGCCATGATGGGCTTCCCAGCAAATAGTTCTGCAAGAATGCAACCACTACTCCACAAATCAACAGCAATTCCATAGTCTGTAGCGCCAAGCAGAAGTTCAGGAGGTCGGTACCACAAAGTCACCACCCGACTTGTTAGAGGCTGCTTCTGATGAGGGTGGACAAATGTTGCCAACCCAAAATCACCAATCTTTAGATTGCCATTGCAATCAATTAGAAGATTTGACCCCTTGATGTCACGGTGCAAAACACCATGACTGTGACAATGGTCAAGTCCACGTAGAAGTTGTTGCATATAGCATTTAATCTGCAAGCCAGAGAATAAGTTTCAATATTCAGATTGCAGAAACGACAGAAATAATAAGGATTGCTTTTCTATGATCAACAGAAAAAGAAAGGTGAAGAAATTGATAGCCATCAACAAATGAGAATGCATTAGAGTAACAGATAACATATGATCCAAACACGGAGAGGCATGGACAGTCAGGTCATCATAAAAACAAATGGTTTTTCACTAAAATGGTAGTGCCTTTCCCATTCACTTTGTAGTGCGTGTCTACAATTTGTATTGTGCTGATTTCAGTTGATCGCCTGTTAGTTCTGGTTTTAACAAGGTATGGGTGCACCATATGTAGGACAAGCTCACATATAGAATGATTTTCTCGAAATAAAACTAGCACACAGTAGCAGCAAAAGTGAAACATCAAATGGTCATATCTGGTATCACTCACACTCCCATACCAGATTGGCAAAAGGCATGCTGACCGTTCCATGTGTCTAGTAGATCTAGAACAAGCTTATGAATATCAAAATTCTCATTTGTCTTTCCTTGTGCAGAGCTCGTTATAAAACAGGAAACTAGAGGATCAAAGAGCCTTGCAAAGCAGAATCTGGATATTCTCCATGTTACAATTAAATCAACCAAGGTGCATACTCTAGTCAAATATAGATTTTGCAGGAGACCTCCATTCTCCTGTTTTTCAATTTAAGACCCAAAGAGAAGAATTGCCTTCAGGATCTTCTGAGATTATAAAGCCACTTGCTCATTACAGGGGATTCATGGAACAGCGGTTAGATTCTTAACTTAAGGAGCGTATCAAGCATTATGAGCAGCATTATCTTGAGGATAACTAACTTCATATAGCTTTAGGCGCATACTAAACATAATTATGAAACTATAATGAGACACCCTAGTAGACTAATGATTACTGATAAAGAGTTAAGTTCATGGTGCATCCAGAGGCAACCCTGGCGATTGAGGCTGAATTTCTGGACAATAAGGAGAGTTAGGTTTAGGTCTTGGTTGCTGAAGCATGCTAGCTACGTCCAGAGACACTTAATAACGTGGAAGGCCATATTATCAAAGATTTATCATTTTTTCTTGCGGAAGGCCATATTATCAAAGATTTATCATTTTTTCTTGCGGAAGGCCATATTATCAAAGATTTATCATTTTTTCTTGCGGAAGGCCATATTATCAAAGATTTATCATTTTTTCTTGCGGAAGGCCATCTTAACTTCCAAATTACAAACAAAGCACAAAATAGTTTTCCAATTTATCACGGGAACTAAAACTATACTGGCATATCTAAAATTTTCTAGTTATGTTGTTTGCAAGGGTATCTGGATGACCAATTTGTACTTTGGCCAGTGAATTCATCTCTCCAAATTAGAAGAAGACATTTCAAAATAGCAAAAGCTATACCCGATAGGGCAAAGTAGTTCATATCAGTATGGCCTAGAATAAGTACCTCCATCAAATTGTGCTCAACTCAGTGACAAAGATTACTTGTTATCTTCAAGTTTTTAGGGTCTATATCCATTTAATCAGCAGGATAAAATAGCTACCTGTGCTTCAGAGAATTTGACCCCACTTGTTGTTGCAAGTCCGGAAAGATCATGCTCCATGTATTCAAATATGAGGTATAAGCTGCCAGATACCCTTGAAGTAATTAGACCTTCAAGCTTCATGACATTTGGGTGATCGAGCCTACGCAGGATGATAATTTCTCTGGCCATGAAGCGAACGCTTTCTGGATCCATATTAGCAAACCGCACCTTTTTCAATGCTACCATTTTGTTTGTTTCAAGATCACGAGCTTTATACACACTGCTGTAAGTTCCTTGTCCAATCTGCACTTTTGAGAAGACAGATTAATGCAAAGAAGAGAATGGCAATCAACATACATGGATGAATTGCCCAGAATAGCAGGCAAGAAGATTCTCAAACCAAATAGACATCCAAAACCTGGAAGATTCTCAAAGATTGTTATAAGCTCAGTTTTGGCTAGGGACATGAATTTATTCTAGCTCCAAAGCAGACCCAATTAAATGTTTTATCCACAATTGACCCAAGGATATATACTGAAGCACTTGAGGGAGGACATAAATTTCAAAACATTTAGTTATGATTATCTAGGTGGATATTACTACAACTAAACTTCTATTTAATAATCAAGTCATCCATGCAAGCAAATTACTACTTCCAACCAAGTCTACAATAACTGAACTCCTTAACACCCAGTTTCAATCTCGAGTTGTATAAACTAATCCCAAAGGGCACCCCACTACTTAAACCAAAAAAAAGTAAGCCATCTAGGTTCCACTCATTAACAAGACATGGCATGAATGCACATAAAGATCCTTGAACCAATTTAAACTCCATGTAAAGTAGTCCATTTACACATTCATACACAATTTGATTAGAAGAATCAACTTTACTTCTATCTCAATCCAACCCTTTACCCTACATGAGAAACCTGAAAACACGTGTTGGTCTAAAAAATGATCCATTGTATTATCATCAACTATTTAAAACAAGATCTCCGCCATATTAAATGTATGGTCCTCGTTGAATCATAAATATAAAGGGAAAAAAAATTCCATGGACTGAAAAGGTTGAGCCCTCAGTTTGCCAAAGGTGATACCATGCGTAACAACAATACATCAATAACAAGTAACGGGAAAACATTTAAAAAAAAATGGAAAAAAATGATAAGGACATTTAAAAGCAGGATACCTTAGAGTTCAAAAGAGAAAAAAGTGCTTTTAAGGAAACATGTAAATAGTAAATTAAAGAGCTCCCGCCTTTTACAGAATCTATACAGAAGTAAGAGATTGGACTATAACTATAAATCACCCTAAATATATAATAATTAGCTTTGAAAAGGATGTGTGGGTTCCATGAAATCCAGCGTCATTTGCACGTGAAACAAAATAAAAATCAACACAAAGAATACACTACTAAATTTGTATGGATGGAAATAGCAAGATGACCTTGTCTAACTTCTGAAACGACTCCGCCTTTCGTGGCACCCATCCATTGATGGCTTCCCCAGCCACCGCGCTTAGCCAAGAAGGCCACCCTGCCAAGACCTGTGCTCCTCTCTCCCCATGGGGCAAATTACCTATCCTCGACACTGTAGCCTGTACACGTCCTCCACTACTCCCAACATCCGTTGCTGACGGCCTATGATGCTGTGGTTTTCCCGGCTTCTCATTAACCAGCACCTTCTTCTCCTCCTCATCCCACGGAACGGTGGTAGATGCTGCAATTTCAGGGGGTGGATGGCTTATCAACCGTGCAGTGGCATCGTTGCTACAGCCATCGCTCTCCACCACAGCTTCATCCCTCCTCGAGGAAGAATCTGCGAGCTTTGAATGTTTGTTTCCTTTGAATGATTTATCTCTCCCGGGATTGGCAGCCACGTATTCATGCGGAAAAAACCCTTTCGAGCAAACGCAGCCCATAATTTCCAACTCACGGTCCCTTTTTCCGAAAGAAACCTATCAAAGTTCTTCGATTCAGTTATCCCCAATACAAAAAGCAGTTTTTCTCGATGCAACTCCAGCATTGAGCCCGAAATCCGACTAACATACCATCTCTATACGCAGAATGATCCCTAAAAATATACTACTTGCACTAGATAAGTCTCCTATGGAGATAATTTCTCCCAAATTCCCTTCCAATTGAACTCTTCAAATTTTCTTCACCCAGAGCCGATTGACAGAGAACCCAGATCCACAAATGGAACAGAACCAACCATAGAATAGGGTGAAACTACCAACAATAGCGCATAAAAATCCCCCAAGACATCTCAAAAGCCTATATTCAAAATATACAACAAACCAGATCTGCAAATCAAAAAACTCAAATCATGCACGACCCAATCAATCGAAAGGAACGATAAACTCAATATCCTTCACGCAACTTAAGAATACCCAAAAGCCAAATTCACAAATCAACACGAACCCAGATCCCAAACTCAGGAAAAGACCCCCGAACAGAGAGCCAGCACGAAGACGTTGAAACCAGCATTTTGCAAAAGAAAAAAGAAAAACCGATTAGAGTAACTAAATGAGCTTAATCACCAGGAATCCCGAAACTTAGTGCTATCAATTCGTTAAAAGCAATCCAAAGCCAGACAATACTACCCAAAAACAACCCGAACAAAATAAAAAAGATTAAAAAACTAATTTCTCTGACGTATGTTTGGATTTCGAATATGAGTTGGCATACAAAAAATTGAGAGTTTCCAGAAACAGTGACAGGGGGAGTTTGGATCCGGTGATCCTAGAAAATCGAGCATCCAACGAATACTTGTTTTGCAGCAGAGGCTTTATTGTCAACTCGACATCATCTTCCCCCCTGCTATAAATACTTTGTTTACGAAAAACAAAGAGCAAACAAAGCTCGGTTTCAGAGAGATTCACATCCAAAAAGCACAGAGAGAGAGAGAGAGAGCGAGAGAGAGCGAGAGAGAGAGAGAGAGGGAAGCCTGGTTTCGTGAATGGGGACTTGACGTGGTGCCACGTCGCATGAGTGGGGCCCACGGAGATCACTGGTATCGCTTTTCTATTTTTTCTGTTTGTTATTTTCTGAAATTTTTATTTATTTTCTGAATTTTATTGTGTAATTATTTCTGGGGCCGGACCCGCATGAACTATCTTGTCCGACGGGACCAAAAATGGGCCTGGTTTGGCTCCCTGTCTTGCGTGGTGGGTGACGTGGACTTCTTTTGGGCCCTGGCCTCGGACTGCTACGAGGTAATCCCGATTATTTTTATCATGCTGTTTGTTCCTAGAATTTGTGGAGAGAACAAGAAACTAGAAAGCAAATTTTTTTGTTTGAATAAATAATTTTCTATACAAAATTGAAATGAAAAACATCATGTGTGAAAATTTTTGGAGAACGCTTTCATATTTTACTAATTTCTTTTGAGATATGTGCACATAAACCACTTGCCTTTGTGCTTTTTATTCTCCTTTGCTTTGGGTAAAATAGTTGCCCATTGAGTTTTCATGAAATGAGAAGAGTAATATTAGAAGGCCTATCATCTAACTTAAAATTTAATTTAAATTTATTATTTTATGCATTTACTCAGTTGATATAATTAAAATTTTTAATTTTTACATTCAGTTTTATTATTATTAATAAAATTTATTAAGATATCATTTAAATTAATAAGCAGTTGACTAACTTAAATATTAAAAAATCACTTTTTATTTGAATTTTACCACAATCTTATCTTCTAACATGATTGCTTCACATTAAAGATGTCTTTGACATTATGCTAGAAAATTCAAAAGATCCAACACTTAAGTTAACTCGATAATTTGAGTCTTTTTTATTTAAATTTTATCACATACATTTTATCTTCAATTGGTAGAAAATAGCTTACATTTCCACTTTCTCTCTCCATTTTTTCATTGAAATTCAATGATTTCCTCTTGAGAAAAACTAAATAAAAGTTCTTCTCTTGGCATATTGCCGAAACCTACCTTAAAAAGCTTATACGTTATTATCCCTTACCTTTTATAAAAAAATGATTTTTAACCAAATAAGGAGCAATGAATTCCTTACAGTTTAGGCTTTTCTCTTACAATCACAATCAACCACCATAACCCAATCCCTTTCTACAAGTCCTCCGTCCATTTGAGTGCATTTTACCTTAACATTATCGTTCCTTCCAAAGGACTTCTTTGCCAAATAACACGCGCCATCTCCTAGTTTCCTCGGAATCATTATTGGCAAGAAGAAATAATTTACCACGGTAGGTTGCCGAAAGTGGCCAATCATTCACCCTAACGTTTATGGTCAATCATTAACTCCAACGTTTATCAACTCTTAAAAGCTTTTTCCACATGGGTGTTTTGCATGTTCAAAGTCTTCTTGCAAGTTTCCTCCTTGCTTTTCTTTTCTTGATCTAAATCAAGTCAATATGTCCTATGATCAACGAAGAGAGTCGTTCAAGGATTCTTTTAACTAATGTATATTGTTAAAAACAATATAGTAAAAGTTATTATTAGTTATGTTAGGCTTATTATATGACTAAAAAGTTAATTCAATAATTGATAAAATTCATTATTATACAAATAGAATTTTTAATATATTCTTTAACAATTTAAGACTTATTGCTTACATCTTAGTATGTTTTATCACAATAATTGATTAAATCATTAGATCATAATAGTGTCACATCCACATGGATAATGCATGTGGGTGCTAAGACTCGATGACTTGTTAGCTCAATAGTAAGCTAGGAAAGTCGAGACTAAGAAATTTTAAATTTTAACACTTGTGAGTAAGTTTAGTTAGATATGTTTAAAAAAAAAGGTGCCAAGGAGCATCTTAGGCTCCAATACCATATAAAAAGTTTAGATTTTGAATGAACACAATGATTTTGTAAATTTTGTAGGAATTTGCATTAATTTAGATTTCATAAATTAAAAACCCAACTTTTTACAAAAGTAATTATTGTCTCATATAGGAACTCCCCCAATATACATAGGCTTGGGAACACAAACTAAATATAGTAAAATATATGTATATGACTAAGAAAACCTAGGAAGATAAATAACTCAAAGACAATAGTAAACCAAATGTAATACAATTAAGAAAATGTAGAAAAGTAGTAAACCTCATGCCAATTTTGGGACATATTCATTAATAGCTTTTCATTGTGATTACAAGTCGCTAATCTCAACAAGCTAAATTTTAGTTGTTTTTTTATATGAAATAGAAAGACTCATAATTTTAAATCATTCATTATATAAATCAAGTTCTCAAGTATCAAAATTGAAGTTTAGAAGATAACCCTTCATATATGAAACCTCACACAAAGTCTACAACTCACAATGAGTATAATAAGATATATTGTTATGGAGTTTAATCATTCTAAGAAAGTTAATTAAAGAAAAGGATGACATTTATTATATATAAACTATTTCACAGATTATACCTTAATAATATGGGAAAGAAAGGTCATTTACTCGTGAATCTATTCTTTACTTTGGACTATATTTTATATCATATATCAATTGGATAATAATTTGTAGGTCTTCAACATAACATCGTATTTCGTGACGCAAATGGCCGAGTTTGACAAAACCGGATTGTGTTTCTAGAAACGGCAAAGACGACATGTCGACAAGATAGACAAATTTTTACAATTACACTTAAAAGATTGAATTCTTGAATGTAATAATTTTCCATCCTACCAAGGTTGCCGAAAGTAGTCAATCATTAATGACAAGTTTTATCCGCTCTCCAAAGCTTGCTTTTCTTGATTCCAAGTCAAATCAATATCCTTTTTTATCAACAAAAGGTGTCTAGTAATACGACACCGTTTTTGTAATTATTTTTAAAAAAATTCTTATCAGCCAAGATGTCCTATTTTTAAGTCCTAGGTTTGACCAAACGGATTTGGGGAAGTTTCATTATAACTACACAAAACAACCCCATTTATCAAGGTTATTTATTTATTTTTTGAGTCATTAAATAATTTTTTTATTTTTTAAATCTCAATAGGTAAGATAAATAAATTAAATTGATCTTGGTGGTAAAAAATCTACTTAAAATAATTTATATGTTTATTACATGAAGAAGCTGTGGAGCCGTAACTGCCGCCACGACAAGTGCCACGTAGGATCGAGGCAAACGAGACCCTTCAGTTCCGAACCTAGAGGCTCGGGCAGTCACAGCTGGAGACAGCCTGTCTCCAACAAAGTCCCACTCACACCTATTCCCCTCTAACTACGTTCTCCCTCTGTCTCTCTCTCTCTCTGCATCTCTCTCTCTCTCTCTCTCTCTCTCTCTCTCTCTCTCTCGCTCGCTCGCTAGCTCGCTTCCATTCTCTCTCCTTCCCCCTCTCTCTCTCTGTCTCCCCGGAGAGAATTAGGGTTTTCTGATCTCGTCACGTGTTGCTGCTCTCCCTCGTTCGAGCTCACCGGATCAAGATTCTGCGCACTGTAAGCTCTCCATTGATCTAACTATTGCCTCGTCCGGGCACTGTTTGTACCCTTCAATTCTTGAAATTAGGGTTTCAAATTACTTTAACGTTCAGGCTTTTTTGGTTGTCTTCTCGCTGATGTTGTATCTTACGTGGTTGTGATGCTAAAGAATATACGTTTTCCTTTTTTCTTTTTTTTTTTTCTTTAGAACTTATATTTTGTTCTTGTTTATGCTTTTACTTCGTCTGAAAGGCGTAGATTCGAGGCTCTGGTTGTGTTTTTCGTGGGAAATGCTTAAGGTTCGTTTGTTTGCTTCGATACGGTGGCAATAGAAGTAAATGAAATTAGGTGTTTCGTTCCGTTTTTTTTTTTCTTTTTCTTTGTCTTTTTGGTGGAAATCAGAGAGTCTTTGAATCTTGTTTGCTTGTTTTTGGTACTTTAACGAATACAAAGCCAAATGAATCTAATGTGTCTTCGTTTGTGTATGTTTCGACAAGATTAATAATTGGAACTAAATTACTTGTAGCATAATCCAACTTGTAATCTGAGTAATTAATGCATGGCAGTAGACTTTTTGAGGGTGCATTGAAGTTTTTGGCCTAAATTGGGTTCTCTGTTATGTAAGATTCTCTTGGTGGGTTTAAGCAAAGTCTGTAAGCATGGTTAGGGTCTATTTACCTATAGCTGCACACTATGGTGACTTTTATACTGAAAGTGTCATTATTATTACAACGTTGACGAAGTAGGTAAGACTTCAACAATTTTGATATAACTCAAAATTTTTATTTGTTTTTGGGGTACTAATACTACCTTCTTCTTTTTTTTTTTTGGATATTTTGCTTTGAAATATTTATGTTTTTTGATGTATTCTATTTTAAAATTTTCTTCTAAACGTTACTGACTCCAAAAAAGAATAAAGATGACACCTTTATGATGGAGATAACTGCGTGGGCAATAACAAATAATACACCTGAGTGAGGATTAAAATGATAACTTGGATCATTGGAGAACTAAGATTGGGAAATTATGAAATCTAAGTGGAAGAAGGTTAAAAAGTATAGCAAATTAAAGCTGTTTGTTTGAACCACATGATTTGTGATTCATATCAGGAGAAGTGTGGGATCTTTTGGTAAACAAAGGGATCAAACTAAAAAGAAACTTTGTCTATGAAAGTGAAACTTGAGTCTCTAGCTACATACATGAACCCATGTGCATGTTCTGCTTTTGGGTTCTACAAAAAGTTCTCAGACAAATTAATCTACCTTTTCTTACATTTGTTCTCTTGAGACTTGGAGGAGTCTTTTGACTCTTTTTCCTGATGCCTATTTTCACGTAGTATAACTTGAACTACAAGAACGCACATGCCTAACAGTTTCAGAACTGATTGGTTTACCCTGTATGTTTATCTCTGCTTATTTTTGTTTGCTTTCTTAGCAATTGCCTTCGAAGACGCTATTTTTTATTTGGACAAATCTACTATATTGTCTAAGGAAAGCTAGGTCTGTGATAAAAAATTTAAAAGATTGAAGATCTCCTTTTTTTTTCCTCTTTTGCTGAAATTTCTGATTCTTGATGCAGTTGATTCATGGTTGTTTGGAGCAACAGAGTAGTACTCTTCCATATGACAGTTTTTTCTATGCTTTTCTCCTTATTCATACCTTTTGTTGGTTTTCTGTTTTCTCTATTGCAGGTAATTGGTTAGAGCCGCTTGACCATAGAGCGCAAGCAAGATTGTTGACATAATGATGTATATGGTTTTGTTCACTACACAGTAATGCTGGGAGATATTTCCTGAAAGCTGTTGACAATGCTGCTGAATAATCATACTTAGTGATTGATGGTTAATGGTTAATTTGAAGTCAATGAGCGTCTCCTGGTATTATTTTGGGAGCTGTTTCCATTGTTCTCCTTAATTCTGGGAAGGAAGCCGTACACTACAAGAGGTTTCTTTGTATCCATGCTGGCTGAGAGCATGCGTGGAATCTGTGCTTCGGGTAATGCCCCAGACGAGATTTGCTACCGATGCATTCGGTGTGGTGACGATTTCTCTAGTTGTGGTCTTGACTCTACTTGGATTGCTATGCATCATTTACTCATTTTACTTCCGGTCTCGGATTCGTAGCCAAGGTTGTCTTCAACTCAGTTATTTTAGTGGTCCTTGGATCATTCGAATTACATTCATCTTGTTTGCAATCTGGTGGGGTTTTGGTGAAGTAATTCGGTTAAGTTTGTGGAGACAGGCCCTTAACCTCAAATGGCAGGAAACTGTTTGCAAATGCTACATTGTGTCCAATCTAGGGTTTGCAGAACCTTGCCTCTTCCTCACCCTTGTGTTTCTTCTTCGTGCACCTTTACAGAGGATGGAGATGGGAATTCTAAGCAGAAGATGGAATTGGAAAACAGTGGGTTTTGTTCTTCTTTACTGCCTCCCGGTGTTTCTTCTTCAGCTCTTTGTTATTTTGATTGGACCTCAGTTAAACAAGCAACAGAGTTACATGAAAAAACTGCCTCATTATTTTATGAGTACGACTGCTACAAAGAAAGACTCTGATGGTATTCCGCTCTGCACTTATCCCTTATTGAGTACTATATTTTTAGGGATATTTGCCATGGTCGTTACTCTCTACTTGTTTTGGCTTGGAAGTCGGATTTTGAAACTGGTCATCAATAAGGGTCTGCAGAAGAGAGTTTACACATTGATCTTCTCTGTTTCAAGTTTCCTACCGTTGAGGGTTCTTTTACTAGGTTTATCTGTTTTGTCTAAACCAGAGCATTTTCTTTTCGAAGCTTTTGTTTTGTTGGCTTTTCTTTCCCTTCTGTCCTGTGCTGGGGTGTGTATATGCATGCTTGTTTACTACCCAGTGGCAGATTCCTTGGCCCTGGGAAATCTACAGGACATAGAGGCTAGGAGAAGGGTTGATGAAGATCCCAATGATTCAATTTCTCTCATTGCTAACCAGAGCCATCTGGAAGAAAGTGGTCGAATTACTCCCAGTAGAAACTCTGATGCGTCAACTAAGCGTGGGTCTATATCTTTTCGGACCTTTGAGAAAGATGGGACTTCAACAGGGCCATTCGTAGAACTCAGTCTCTTCTCTCCTAGTCGAGATGCAACCCCTCCAGGATCACCTCCCCTTCTTGGCTGGCCCATGCGTGCTCCTCCACAGGTTCCTGGACCCTGAAAAGCAAGGGAGAAAACTGAGTATTTGGTGAATATCAAAATTTTGTGGTAAAGAAAAACTGATTGTAAAGGGTGTAGCTGCAATAAGGATTTTAATTCTTGGTTTGTTTTCTAATTTTAGATATGATGGTTTTGCTTCGGGGAATTTGTTATGTGTTTTCTATTTTTGTATCATTTCTATAACCAATTTCCATTCCCATTTTCCCTCTTTACTCTCAATGAACCGAGGCTTTTATGCTAGGTAGAACCTTGGTTGATCAAAACCGTGTTCTATGCTCTTTTTCTGCAGTATCTTATTATGGTGTCTTGGTTTCTTAAAGAATCTGTCCTGCTAATGAAACTGAATTCATTGTTAATAACGCTGAAAGCTTGTTTTAGCTGTCATGATAGATGCATGCATCAGGAATAATAATCTGAGGCAGGTTGTCCAACTTGTTATCCATGGATTCGTTCTTGATTCTTACAATCGTGTTGCTTTTTGGGGTGGTTTATCAAACTAAAATATTGATAATAGTTTTTTATTTTAACATGCTTTGAATATTAAAAAATTGTAAAAGTCAAGTAATAAGTAATAGTAAAAAAATGGGAAACTTTGTCACATGCCTTAACCATATCTTTTATTTAACGGTATAATAATATTAAAATTCATTAATAATACTAATAATAATCATACTTTTTAGGACTAAAAAGAATAAAACATAAATTGGACTTTTACAAAATAAATTTATTGTAGTGAGTGCTATAATTCAAACAATTAAAACAATAGTTCAAACGAGAAAATTATAATAGATAACATATAAGCTTAATTTTATAGAGGCCCAGTTGATTATTTCTAAATGTATTTTAACATGAGTTTGGTAATAACTCTAATTGATCTATAGTATGCATATTTTAAACTAGATGGCTAAAATTTTCTAGTTTATTCACCATTGAATTCTCTTTCACATATATATATATATATATGTTTGTGTGTGTGTGTGTGTAGCAATCAAACATACTACCAAATAATATATTTTAAATGCAATGGTGATTTTCAATCTTTGTTGCATATATTGCATTAGATAGTAGGAATTGGATTCTATATGTTCTTGAATTTGATTCCTTTTGTGACAAGTACAAATTCTTGTGAGAAGGGCATTAGCCTTTGTATGCATGTTACTTCATGTGCCAAACCTTGATGCAAACACTCATATAATTCTCTTATTACTATCTCTCATTACTCTCTTTCTTGTGTTACTTCCACTCTTGGTAGATCTATCGATGTTGAACCTACTTCAACCATTAAGCCAAGAAACCTAGGCTTAATAGTTTGCTTCAATATATTTTATTTAAATATCATTTTCAATCTATATTGCATAAATCCAAAGCATGTCATGGGCTCTCTTATGCTCCACTAAGTAGAGACCTAGGCTTAGTAGTTAGCTTTATCAAAATTTATTTGAAGATCATTTTTAATCTATATTGCATAAACCCAAAGTCTATTATGGGCTCTCATAAGCTTATGGCAAAAACATCGTGCTTTGCAATTGACCATTTGGTGGTTCACTATATGGTAGTTTAAACTAGGCAACTTAGATTTTAGCCTAACTTAGCTAGTCCTATTCATAGATCCTTCTCTCCATGGTTAGAACTTCATTTGAGATTAGGTCTAATACTACTTGTTATGTGCCTCAATTATTGAGTTAATGGCTTAAGAGTGATGGTTAGTTTCAATACATTTTATTTAAATATCATTTATAATTTGAAATTTATAAACTTATGCTTGTTAGGGGCTCCCATATGCCATGACAAGGTGATATGTTAAAATGGTATTAAATTGAAAATTTGATAAATACTTTTTTTGATATATTTTTCAAATATGAAAGATTATAGAGATTCAATTTACGAAAAATACATATTAAATATATAAAATAAATTAGACCAAAATTACAAAGGTTTCATTTATGAATAATATTTGCAAGTGAAAGAACATGTTAGGTATGGCTTTTAATGTTGTAAAATTGTACACAAATTATGAAACAAATAAAAGCAGAGTTAAATGATAAATACTAAAAATGGAGATTTAATTGACTTAAGTAAGGAAAATCTGAAAAAGAAAAGAAATTGACGTATGACGACGTGGACGAAAAGTCGTTTCGTCTGTGCGAATCCCAAGTGTGGGGACGTTACCCACCGCCTTTGCCAGCTAAACGTTCGGGAAACTTAAAGCCCTCAGGCCAGCCCTAACTTCACCTCCCTGGACCGAGTCAGAAGAAATTCCATTCCATTTCATCTCCCTTGGAAGAGAAAATGGCGAGCTTTGATCAAGCACCTACCGGCAATCTCAAGGTCGGGGAGAAGATCTTCAAGACCAAGTGCGCACAGTGTCACACCGTCGACAAAGGCGCTGGTCACAAACAAGGTCCGTCTCTCCTCTCTTTCTTGCTTATCTTCTGATCGTCTTTGCATTCATCATATTTCTATGTGTTTGTGCATTGACTTAATTATATCGTATATGTAGAGGTTAAAGTCGTTTCATATTTAGTCATTTCTTGATGTTCTTCAAGTGTTGGGTTTTTGTTAGATCACCTGTTTGTTTGCTGAAATGATTTTTTTTTTCAATAAATTGTTGTGTCAATGAGTAAGAGTATCTTTAGGATCTTTTTTTTCGGTTGAATGCATAATGGAGGAATATAGTATTTTATATACTGATGAAATTAATGGAAAAGCAATGCTATTCAATTATCATTTTCGGAAATCAGATTTTAATTGAACGGTTCAAACATCGCCATCTAAGCATTTTACCGCTCCTAGGTGATCTTTAACTCTCTTCACACCCTCCCCCCTCCCCCTTCTCTTCCCTTTGTGAATTCATTTTATCTTGGTAATTTTTGTCTTGAGAGCCTAGATATTTGGATTTTAGAACGCTAGGGTGGATTTTCAACATATCATGTGTTGAGTTGTTGGATACGTAAGGGAATTGTTGGATTTTTGGGGGAGCATATCTTTGTTTATTGCTCCATACTAGTCATCCGACCTCACAAGGAATTCTACTTATCATTTGATAGTGGAACGAACTTAATATCCTATATGTTTCTCTTCTTCCCCATGAACATGATTTTTTTGCTGCTGTGCTAAAATATCTCCATTGTTGTTTGTCCCAACAAAATAACTTTTGAGCAGTTGTCTTCTTCAGGTCCTAATCTGAATGGTCTCTTCGGAAGGCAGTCTGGCACAACCCCTGGATACTCCTATTCTACTGCGAACAAGAATATGGCTGTGATTTGGGGAGAGAACACATTATATGATTACTTGCTTAACCCAAAGAAGGTGTGTAGACAATTCCCTTTAATGTAATTGCTTGTGAAAATTATAAAGTAAAAGAGGTTGCTCTGTACTCAGCATACTAGATCATCATGGCTAGGTGGTCTTACGTATAAAATTTGTGTTATGCCCGGCATGTTATCTACTCCTTTAAACATTTAGTCAAGTTTCCCGTTATTCTAATCCCATTAAATATTTTTACTAATTAAAGGATTCCTTGGTTATGAAATGGGGCCTGTACATAAGCTGTTACTATGACATGTATTTTATCCCTGAAAAGGTATATCAAATTCTATGTTTGAGAGCTAAATCTTATGACATTGTCTGTGACGCTAGCACAGAAAGAAAAAAATGGTAACATTTTCCAAAGAAAAAAATTGGAGCTAATGGGATGGTGTATTATATGGCATGGTTTTCAGTTTCTTGTGATGTTGAGATCTTCAAAAAAGAAGAACATATGGAATGGTTTACTATTGCATCTTGTAAAGAGTATTTGAAGGGAAAGGAATTCTACGTCTTTTTGGAAATTGGGCTGTTGGTGATGTGATTGAAGTTTATATTGCTGAGAGATCTGTTTGTTTGAGAGAAGGCAATTTGGCGTTTCTCTTTGTTATCCTCTGAGTTCTGCATCTTTAATATTTTTATCTTTACCTGAATTTTTGCATTATTCCTTTTACTTTGTTATTTATCTTTTGTAATCTATCACCCAGAAAGCAAGAAAACCTATAAGCACACTGTACTTCTTATTTTCTTAGTTGTTATGCTTCTGCATTTTACTTAGATTATAAATAAAAAGGGAAAATTTTAAACTAATTGACTGGTTAAAAAATTTGGTTTTTGCAGTACATTCCTGGAACAAAGATGGTTTTCCCTGGATTGAAGAAGCCACAGGATCGTGCAGACCTCATTGCTTATCTGAAGGAAGCAACTAGTTGATCTTTTTGCCTAGCTTATCATGTAGTATCTTGCCACAACTGGAAGAGTTGGAAACGGCCACCATCTGGAAATTTTCATTGGAAAAAAGATAAATACTTTCTTTGAAAAAAATCATTATCAGACTTTTAACATACTCCCTGTCCAAAGAAGTTTTGTCCCTAGCCCCTTCTTATATTGCATTTCCTGAACCATCAACGATTTTGTATGCTCGGGTGTGCAACAGTTTATTCCTTAGCAAGCTATAATAAACCTTATTATATTTTGGCTTCTCTTATTGTTTCTTTATGGGTTTGAAAGGTTGCCCCCAAGTTGGATAAGATGCGATTTAATTGTTCCTTTTGGCGTATAACACCATTTGTGTGTTGGTAAAGTCAAGGATGTCCTCCTCAGATGGTTACATGGATGAGTAAGTATATGGTTTAGTTGGTGGCAATCGAGTGGTAAAGAACAACATAAACAAGTAGTGTTTTACTTATTATTAGTGGAGACATTCAAAATTATAAGGTACTTTGTTTTATGCTAACAAATTTATATAAGAGGAGTTGAATGGTGTTTTACCCATTTCTACACCGTTATGGAAATGGATCTACTTTTATTTATTTTTTAATGCAGAAAATGGGCTTCCAATTTGAAATCTCAAAGTCAAAGGAGCTTTTAGCCGTTAGTAATTCTACTACATTATAGCAAATTGACAAATAAACATTATGTTGGACCAAATTGTTCAATAGATAGCCATTTGATTAATTTTTTATTTTATTTTAAAAGGACACTTTGACAAATTTTATTATTGATCATAAGATTGACTAAAACAACAGTGTGTAACTATCATTTAAAAATAACAAAATGTCTACAAATCAAATTATGCACAAATCACAAAAATCAAAACATTAAATATATTAGGTAGTACTTAATCTTATGGGAATCTTTTATGCCCTTGTATGCAAAGATAACACACACAAATCTTCTAGGGCCTATAACTACATAAATTTAACTAATTTTTCATGAAAACATAAAAAAATTATAAAATTTGAGTTTAATAATCATACATTGAATAAGTACAAAAAAAAAATAACTTTGTCTACTTTTAAAAAATAAAAAAATGCTTTTAAATCAATCTACTACACAAAAGACAAAAATTAAAACTTGAAATACATTAGATAGTTCTTAATTCTATAAAAGTTTATAATAAACTAAACTTAACTGATACTTCATGAATACAAAAAAGCATAGGCAAAGTAATGAAGCAGGTTAGATTAGCTTTACCTTTTATGATCAATGTATCATTAGCCATTTTTAATTACTATTACTCATTAACAAAATGATTGGTCTCTTTTAGTGAAAAATTTCGAGCTTTGTGCAAATCATAGCCATTGTCGCCACAACACAAGTATTTTCTGGGGGAAAAAAAAAAAAATAGAAGCACGAGGTGCAGGGCTAAAATGTGATTGGACATCCCTCTTATCATCAGCTTGACTTGGCTGCCTTGCTTATGAGATAAAAATATACGTTGTCAGAGCTGAGAGGTGTTGCATTTCTACTGGTTGATATTACGGCCGATGTAGATCTTAGACGCAGTCAATTGTTCCCTTTTATTTTAAGAAATATCTACCAAAATTTTCGTTCAAATCAGAAACATTGGTTTTCTCGGATGCTGTCCGAAGGAGACAATGGCTGCATGAGCATGAGATGACATGTTAAATTTCGATTGGTTAATCGTTCGATGACATTTGAGAATAAAATGGGCAGCGACTGAAGGCTCCAACTACCAGTTCTCAGAGAAAGAAGGCAGGCAGAACAAGTCAAGATATTAAATACTAATTTTTTTCAGTATATTCTCCCATTCTGGGATTAAGCTTTTGTTTATTCAAATTCTTTTCTTCTACGGCAGAAAAATCCTATACTTGTCTAATGGCCAATGGATTTGCTTGGGTGATCCTCCCACCCTCTCGGTTTCTTTATTTAGATTGTACAAGGAAGTCTTAAAAAGCTCAGGTTGCATCGAAATAGCTAATGGGTAATGCATGAAGCTTTGCGCTTTTAAGGTGGATTTGATAGACAGTCGAAGCATCGAATCTGAGGTTACGCGTTTTAAGTTTGTAAGTAGAAGCACTCACTATCTTTTTTCTTCTTCAGTATTGTGGATATTCCAATTTGAAAGAAATCCTAGTACTTTTTGTGGTTTGTGAGAAGATGGAGAGAAGGAGACAGGAAAATATGTGATGACTTGTATAAAGTGCAATCAGGCTTATCTTTTTGTGCTTTGCTTATTACAGGAAAAATGTTTCAGGAGAGAACATTGGAAGATAATTTTGTTGAAGAAAAGGATAAACATTCTGACTCTTTAACAAATGAGGTACTTGTATGCATGGTTATAATGCCGATAGCAGTAACTCTATCAGCTTTTCCCTTTAAGTTTCAATACTGAACAGTATTATTGAGAAGGTGAAATGATTTTGGTTTATATTTGCTAGTTTTTTTTAACTATTGAAGCACTGTCCGAATCATTGCAGTATTTAGATGTGTTGTACTTAGCAGTATGAATGTGTTTCTGCTTACTTAATATTTCATGTTGAGTAACATCTTGAAAATGATATAATTTGTGTTTTTTCTGCTCTTTCCATTTTCCCTGTTAGTTTTGGGGTGGAAGCCCTTTGATTACTCAATTGTATAATAAGGAATTTCTTCTGTCTGAATGGACTTAGGTTGATCCGGGAAAACCTGCATCTCTGACCTGGCAGCGAATGTTAAAAGATGAGGGATGTGCCCTCTCAGAGTTCTCTCTAACTCTGAAAGATATTATTCAGATGGTATGCACAGATTTTGGTTCAAAAACACTGCGCCTTTCAAATCCTGTACTTCCTTTATCTTATGCAATCAAGGCAAAAATGTTTTAATTGCTTTGTAGAAAAGTCTTGATTTTTTCTCTTGTTATATGTGTTTGCCAACTACTTTCTCTACTTTGGTTTCGTAGGCTCCAATAGGATTTCGGCTGTGGCTCTATATCAGAGAAGAGGCCGCTAAAGGCAATGTAACTTTCTTACTTTGTTTCTAACATGTCCAGTTTCTATGATTATTGGTTGTGGTCAGAACATTTCTACTTAAGCACATTTCTCCTCCTTGTGCAGGATGTCTTTATAAATCCATTTCTGAAGCACTTTGTGACATCTTGTCATGGCATTCCTTTGGGTGGCGTAGGGTAGGTGTTCAATCTTACTTACCCATAAAAGATGCTCTTCTTTTAATGTATGTAATTAGGTACTAATGTGTATTCACAAAACACATTATGCATGTGTATACATGAATAGATAAATGCATACGTGCATTCATACATATAAATCTGCCCATTTAGTGCTTTAGTTGTTATTTTGAAGGCGTTGAGAAAGTTATAGTATTCTTGTTTTTTTCTTTTACATATTTTTAGCTTTGAAGTACATATCATGAATGCAGTAATTAATTAGATTGTACATCTCAGTTGGGTGAACATGATAGAAGTTATGCGAAGAAAATTATGTTTGCTCACAATCCTCTTTCATTATCCTTATCACAAACTGAAGTTTGAAACCATTGCCACCATTTCTTCGAGTTTTAGCTGATCACTTTTTCTTTTGATGTTCTCACATACATATTTATTCTTGTTTCTTGAAAAAAAAAAAAAAAATCTCCAGTGCAGGAAGCATTGGTAGAAGTTACAGGGGTGAGTTTCAGCGCTGGCAACTGTTCCCTAGAATGTGTGAAGAGAAACCAGTTTTAGCAAATCAATTTTCAGTAAGTTCAATGAATATTTGATATAAAGTTTTATTTGCACTTCATACTTTGTATATCGGATTGTAGACTGATTGCAACTGGCGGGAAGGTACCTATGGCCTTCTCCGTCTGGCACCATTTGGTCTGCTAAAGAGTCTTTTTTTTTTTTTTTTTCACTTTGGAGTTTAAAAATAAATCCAAGTGTATCAGCCCTCTTTCTTTTGGAATATCTGACAAAGATACAATGTTCTACAAGTTATAGTGTTCTACATAATATAACCTCATAGTTCTTTCCTGCTGATGAGTTGTAAAGATGTCCAATATCTATCTGATGATGTTAGTTACTGCCATTGATGAAAAGTTATTGCTGCTAGTGTTGACTATTTCAATTTTTTTCTTTTTTTAGGAAATTTTGACATTGAAGTACACTAATCACTAAAAAAAATAAGGAACTGGTCATCCATTACCATTACTCTTTGTCTCCTGGTTTTTAACAAGTTGCACCTTCTAAATTTTTGAAGATAAATTCTCATACAGGTATTTGTTTCGCGCTCAAGTGGTGAAAAATATTCTACAGTGCTGTGCCCAGGGAGCCCAGAGGTGCTTAAGTAAGTAACTACTTTCTGTGCTGTTAATTTTTTATTGATAGTTAATGCTTCATAGGTTCTTTAGCGCTTTTGTTTCATTTCGTGTATGAACATTGATGGAAGACCGAAGAAAACCCAAACAAACGAACTCACCAAATAGTATGTTATAAACAGAGAAACTGCAGTTTCAGGGATTGGATCTTGGGACTGGAATCTAAATGGATATGCCTCTACGTATCATGCTCTATACCCAAGGGCTTGGACTGTATATGAGGGTAATCTACACTAAGTGGTACACTTCTCTGTCTATAGTGACCTTTATGATGGGTAATTTGTCTTATACTTGGATTACCTGTTGCTCTCTAAATGTAGGTGAACCTGATCCAGAACTCAGAATAGTTTGTCGTCAAATTTCACCTGTTATCCCTCATAATTACAAGGAAAGCAGCTTCCCTGTCTCAGCATTTACATTCACGGTAGGAAAGGATCTCTTAGGTACTTTTTATCTGACGCCTGATGCAGTTATCCTCAGTATTAAGTAGTGATTGTAATTGTCTTCAGCTGTACAATTCTGGAAAGACTGCTGCAGATGTGACCTTGCTTTTCACATGGGCTGTAAGTCATTTTTTATGTGTTAGTTACTTTCAAATGTGTTTCTGTACTTTTTGCTTGTTATATTGCCCTTTTGAAGTTGTCCTTGTTGGACGCACCTAGCATGTCTTACGCGGATTCAGAAGCCATCACAATTAATTCAAAATCTTTTTCAATTGCATTCAGAATTCTGTAGGGGGGCTTTCTGAATTTTCTGGTCAGCACTACAATTCAAGAATAATGTAAGAAAATTATTTTCACTAGCTTGAATCTATTCTTGATACTATTCAAATTTTTCTTTATCATTTTTTATATGATCGTTATTTGTACGTATGTATGTTCGTGTTTATCTGTGTATCTTCTGTGTGTCCTTGTATTAAGATTCCATTTCTATGTCGTAGCATGCCTATGGTTATACTAACCTACTAGATCTTTTATTCTGCTAGGATGGAGGGCGTGCGTGGTGTACTTCTACATCACAAGTAAGTTCCTTTCCTTAAGAGAGACAGAAAAAGGATAATGAAACAAAACTTCTGCCCTTACTCGATTAGTTGAATCTCTGTATGGTATTTGTTTTGACACTGGTACATGAAACATTCCTCATATGCCACCACAGGACAGCCGATGGACTACCCCCTGTGACCTTTGCAATTGCAGTAGAGGAGAAAGATGGTATTCGTGTCTCTGAGTGCCCTTGCTTTGTGATATCGGGTAACACTGAGGGTATCTCAGCAAAGGACATGTGGCAAGAAATAAAGGAGGTTGGTAAACTTGTAATCTCACTAGGAATATATTTTCTTGGCTTCCTACATATGGACATCCTCTGCCACATATATGAATCTATGCATCAGCAAATCTGGATTTTGGCTTTCAGCATAGTGATACCTGATCAATACAGTCTGGATTTTCTTGCTAATAGGTTGATTGTTTCTGCATATCTTTTAGTTTAACTCCCTTTTAAGTTTCCTTTTGGTTATTTTTATAATCTCAAATTATCATTAGCTCTAATGAGTTACATATTTGGATGATTATATTCAAATTGAATCTAAAAATTGTGCATATAGATCAGAAACCATTAGACCCTGAAATTATCCCTGAAGCATTATGCCTTTCTTAGATTGAGTTCTTCAAATTGTATGTCGAACCTAATTATTTGATATTTTTATAGATCAAATAAGTTATTTTCTAATTATTGCAATTACATATTTTAAGCCAGTCTTCTATGTACACTAATCCCTGTCTGCTCTTTTGCTGTGGTGGATACATCATTGTTGTCATTGAAGATTAAGTTCCACTACTTTTGTGTGTTTCACCTAACTTTGTTTCATTTGCTGAATTGCATCCTCTACATATACATAAATGGTATGTACGTATTAACGAGAATTGTGGGGCCTTGTGATAATGCACATTTCTTAACCAAGGAATTCTATACATCCTCTACAGATACTGGAATTTTTCAGTACGAAACGTCATACTTTTGCTTTAGACTTTTTAGGTTTCACTACTTCGGTTAGAATTTTGCTAGATTTCTCACTGAAATGGTACTTTTATCTTTCCCGATAGCATGGATCCTTTGACCGGCTAAATTCCACTGGACAGTCTGTGCCTTCAGAACCAGGATCGTCTACTGGGGCAGCTGTTGCTGCTTCTGTTACAATTCCATCAAATGCTGTCCGTTATGTTACATTCTCATTGGCATGGGACTGCCCTGAAGTAAACTTTTTGGCTGGTAAAACTTATTACAGGTAGCTAGACAAATTTTTGTTTGTGAAATATTACATTTAAAATGCTATCTATATGCTGAACACTTTGTCTACAGGCGGTACACTACATTCTATGGTACTCATGGTGATGCTGCTGCAAGGATTGCACGTGATGCTATTCTTGGTATTGTTTGTGTGTACTTTTTGCATTGATTATCTGTGTAGAGTTGGACTCCAAATTTGGGGTTCAGAATACCAACCATCATGCAATTTTGTATGTTTAGATTTCTTCATAAAGGTCTTCTGTTAACACATGCTGGATGCTAGGGAGTGCAAATACATGGAACAATTGTTTAGTTAGTCTTGTTATTTTATTATAAAGCCCTTATGTTGTTTTTTTCAATTCTTTTTGGAACATAGAGCATGGCCATTGGGAGTCCCAGATAGAAGCTTGGCAAAGACCAATTCTTGAAGACAAGAGGCTTCCTGACTGGTGAGTTTAGATGTGTTATTTACTTAGTTCCCCATGTTGTCAGTTCTAACTTTTCTGAAGGTTCACTACAGGTATCCTGTCACTTTGTTCAATGAACTTTATTATCTTAATTCTGGGGGTACAATTTGGACAGGTATTTGTAGTGTTTGGGATCCATTCTTGTGGTTGTTGACTCAATTTATTAAGCCTCATTTAATTTTTCTTTTTGCTATTCCTTTTGCAGATGGATCACCTCCTGTGCATAGTTTAGCAAGCACTATAAAAAGGAAGTTTTCCCTTGACAGGTCCACTTCAGGATTGAAGGACATTATTAACCTAGACGTTCAAAATGATACTGCTACAGATATCCTGGAAAGGATGAGTTTGATACTCGAGCAGATTCACACCACGATGTCATCAAATTCTGCCTTGGGGACAAACCTGCTTGAAAAGGGAGAAGAAAACATTGGGCAGTTCCTTTGTCTTGAAGGGATTGAGTACCACATGTGGAACACCTGTGATGTTCTTTTTTACTCATCTTTCGCACTAGTCATGCTATTTCCAAAGCTTGAACTTAGCATCCAAAGGGACTTTGCAGCGGCAGTAATGATGCATGATCCCACTAAGATAAAGCTTTTATATGATGGACAGTTAGTCCCAAGAAAGGTTCTTGGAGCTGTTCCTCATGATCTTGGACTCCATGATCCATGGTTTGAAGTAAATGCTTATAACCTTTACAACACAGATAGGTGGAAGGACTTGAATCCGAAATTTGTTCTCCAAGTTTACAGGGATGTGGTTGCCACTGGTGATAAGAAGTTTGCACAAGCTGTTTGGCCCTCCGTTTATGTTGCAATGGCTTATATGGACCAATTTGACAAGGACAAAGATGGGATGATTGAGAATGAAGGCTTTCCTGATCAAACTTATGATACATGGTCTGTATCTGGAGTGAGTGCATATAGTGGTGGGTTGTGGGTGGCAGCCTTGCAGGCTGCCTCAGCCTTGGCACGTGAAGTAGGTGATAAGGGTTGTGGGGATTACTTTTGGCTTAAATTTCAGAAGGCAAAATCTGTGTATGAGAAGAAGCTATGGAATGGTTCGTACTTCAATTATGATAGCAGTGGAGGAAATAAAAGTTCATCTATTCAAGCTGATCAATTGGCTGGACAATGGTATGTTGCAAACAAAGAAACTTTCTATGGTAATTTGATTATCTTATTCTCTAGTACATTTAGCACAAATTGTGTCTGTATATTTGTGTGTATTTGCACAAATATGCTTGTGTGTATATTTGTTTTTTCTTAAATAATCAAGACAAATGCTTTGATTTTTCTTATCTAAGGTCAGGGAGATATTTTCAATCAATTATACCATTTCTAGCTATTCGTTTTAAACAAATGAAGTGAGAAAGCCAAGTGCCCAAACTGCAATGGAGTTCTAAGTTTTTTCCTAATGTGTTAGACATGATTCCTTTATTTTAAGTCACTTTGTTGGTGGGACTAGAAATTTCTATCTATTGGCTTTGTAGGTATGCTAGAGCATGTGGTCTTTTACCGATTGTTGATGAAGATAAGGCTAGAAGTGCACTAGAAATGGTCTATAATTACAATGTGTCGAAGGTTGAGGATGGAAAGCGGGGGGCTGTCAATGGGATACTACCTAATGGAAGGGTTGACATGTCATGCATGCAGTCAAGAGAAATTTGGTCTGGAGTCACATATGGTGTTGCTGCAACAATGATTCATGAAGATATGATTGACGTGGCATTTCAGACTGCAAGTGGAATCTATGAAGCTGCATGGTCCAAAGAAGGACTTGGGTGAGTTAACTTTTCTTTTTCTTTTATTATAGAATTGTTTGATCTCTTAACTTGAGCAGCTCTAGATGATCATGGCTTAGGAATATCTATGAACCAGAAGTGGTTAAAACTGCTAGTTATATATGACAGAAGAAAACTTCCCTCATTCCATTTTTTGGTCCAGCTTAGCTTTCTTGTTTTTATTTAAGGATGCTTGGTTCTTCCTATTCCTCCTTGCTTCCACTCCACCTTCCTTACAAACCAAAGAAAATATACGTAGTTTCTATCTTTTGCGAATTGCGGTGCATTTTGGGGTTGTTGAATCTAATTATTCTTTTGTTTGACTTTGTGGCCCAATAAAACAGTATCACTTCACTATCTTTATACAATTCTCTGGATTCCTGAGGGCCAGAACGGTGTAGCAGGCTATAGGTTCTTTTCTTTGTAGTTGTCCGTGAGAGTTTCATGTTGAATGCTTCAGGGCTAATGATTTGGGCACACTTGATATCTTTGTTTTCTGTTTCTAGAATCAAAATGTTACTGGAAACAAGTACTTGATGTATTATTTTTACAAATGTATTTCATTGCTCTGATAAAATCCAAAAGAAGAACAGGAAACTCACCAGCCATACTTAACTTATATTTACAGAACTTCCTAGTTCTTCTGTCGGTGAGGTCTATAATATCATGGTGATTTATGGGTTTCCTGCTCATTCTTTTTAACCATTTTGTCAACAGTTACTCTTTTCAAACACCGGAAGCTTGGAACACTAAGGATCAATACAGGGCTCTTTGTTACATGCGCCCTCTGGCCATTTGGGCCATGCAGTGGGCACTGACAAGAGCAAGTATTTCTGAGCCAGAGATCAAACAAGAAGTGAAGGAAGATTCATTATTCAGGCTAGATTTTGGATTTTTTAAAGTTTCTCGCCTTCTAAAGTTACCTGAAGAGGAAAACTCCAGAAGTCTTTTACAAACCGTATATGACTACAGTAAGAAAAGAGTTGGGATTTAACTGAAGTTCTCATAGCTATGCTCAGCCAAGTTATGCTATTTGATTGTTCTGTATAGTATTATGTATCGTAAGACAGTATATGTGTTGTAGGAAACACAACTATTTGATAAGTTATTATTTTACGCAAACAAAAAGGAGAGGTGTTGATTGGTATTTTACCCATATATGCATAGTCATGGAAATGGATATAAGTTATTTATTTATTAAAATAACAAAGGGGATGCATAAATGAGTACCAAAACGCAACTTAGGTCTTAAAGAATTAATACTTTTATTAATAATATAAATATTATATTGGACCAAATTATTTAACAGATAAGTCATTTGATCAACTTTACTTTTTATGTATCAATATATCACTAGTCGTTTTCTAATAACTATTATTGATTAAAAAATTATTGATCCCTTTTTAGTTGATAAGTGTGCTAATCATGTTTAAAGTTTAGGATTATGTATTGTGGGGTTAAGTTCAATGTTGTATTCTATGTAGTCTTTTTACAAGAGTTTTGGGTCTAGCTTATATTATGAGATAAATATCAAAATAAGGGTTTGAACCCTTTTATCAAAAAAAAAAAAAAAAGTGTACTAGTCATACTCTTTGTCACCACAAAGAGGTGGAGGGCTAATTGGATATCCCTCTAATCATTAGCTTTACCTGCTGGCCTTTCTTATGAGATAAACATATACGTTGTCAAAATCAAGGTTTTTATTAATCTTCCTTAATTTTTGGTTTCTAGAAGCAATTATTAGTCATCAATTCTAAATACTACAAGCATTAAAATTGACATTCAAAAATATCTACCAGATTTTTTATTGAATGAAAAGGAATCTACAGTGGAACAATTAACTGCGCCCAAGACTTTAGGAGCTTGAGAGGTGTTAAATTCCCATTGGTTCCTACAACTGCCGAGGATATCTAGCCATGAAATCTAGCAGTTTCACGTGTTCCCGAGAACATTGGAGAATACAGTGGTCAGCAACCGAAGGCTCCAACTACCAGCTTTAAGAGAAAGAAAACAGGGAGAACAAGTCAAGATATTAAATATTAATTTTTAAGATTAGCTCAAATCCTTTCTTTTACGCCAGACGAATCGTATGCTTGTTTAATGGCCAATGGATTTGTTTGAGTAATCCTTCCTCCATCTCGTTTTCCCTGTTTGGATTATACTAGAAGTCTTAAAAGAGTTGAATTATCATTCCTGGTTCTCGCATGTCATTTTCGAAATTGCAAGATTCCAACCGGCAAAGCACAGGAGAAGTTTTAAAATAAAAGGTTAGGATTGTGTGTTTTTGTTTTTTGTTTCATATGCTGTGTACTGCGATTACAATCCCGCACGCCGAAAATTCAAACTAATTTTCTCTCTCATGCATTAGTGGCCAGTTTTCGTGCCTCTGCTCAGTGAGTTCCGGTTTCGATACGAAAGCTCCGAAGGTTAGAGATCTCGCGGATTATCTGATTTGTGATGCATTTCTGTTTGACTGTTTTTGACTCGAATGGATGAAGAGATTGCGTTGGGAAATGTTGTTGTTTGACTGAGTGAGTTGAAGTTTGTTTTATTTGAATCGGGATTGACTTGAAAAAATTTCGTATGTAAGTATGCATTTGGATGTGCGATGCTGTGAGTAAGTATGTGTTTGTTCGCGTGAAGTTTCTCCGGGCCAGACTAATCGGATGAAGTTTGCAGCGACATTGCTAATGGGTAATATATGAGGATTTGTGCTCTTAAGGTGGACTTGATAAGGTAGCGTTTGGTTTTCCAGAACTTGATTTGGTTTGGAAATTTGGTTATGTTGTGGTTTGGCGGGTGAGGGCTTATCAATGGTAAATTCAGTTTTGGAACTTCTCATAGATAGTCGAAGTGCCGAATCTGAAGTCGAGCGTTTTCAGTTTGTAACTAGAAGCACTTATTATTATTATTTCATTATTGTGAATATTTGGTTTGAAAGAAATTGTAGTGCTTTTTATGTTTATGAGAAGATGGAGAGAAGGAAAAGAGAACTGGAATCAGGCATGTGTAGAGAGAGAAAAGATGTGATGAATTGTATAAAGTGCAATCAAGCTGATCTTTTTGTTCTTTGCCTATTACAGGAAAAATGTTTCAAGAGGGGACATTGGAAAATAATTTTGTTGAAGAAGAGAATGAACGTTCTAAGTTTTCAACTAATAAGGTACCTGTATGCTTGGTTATAATTTCGATGGCAGTATTTCATGAGCTTTTCCCTTTTAGTTTCAATAATGAACATTACTCTTGAGAAGGTGAAATGATTTTGGTTTATAGTTGCTAGGTTTTCTTACCATGCAAGCACTGTCCAAATTATTGCAACATTTAGATATGTTGTTCTCAGCAGTATGAATCTGTTTCTGCTTGCTTAATATTTCATGTTAAGTAACATCTTTAAAATTCATAGGTGACAATGTGCATCAATTTGTTAACTAATAATAAAATGTTAAGTAACTTGAAAAAGTTACGGTAATCAATCACATTTCTTTGTTGGTTACATGGGCTGTCACATAGTTGGCCAATAGTTGAGTAAAAAATGATATAATTTCTGTTTTTTCTGCTCTTCCCGTTCTGTGTTAGTTTTGTGGGTGGAAACCCGTTGGTTACTCAATTGCATAATGGACTATCTTTTTTTTTTTTTTTTTTTTTTTTCTGGACCAAGGTTGATCCGGGAAAACCTGCATCTCTGACCTGGCAGCGAATGTTAAAAGATGAGGGATGTGCCCTCTCATCGTTCTCTCTAAGTGTGAAAGAGATTGTTCAGATGGTATGTACAGATTTTGGTTCTAAAACCCTGCGCCTTTCAAATCCTATACTTCCTTTATGTTATGCAATCAAGGCACAAATGTTTTAATTGCTTTGGAGAAAGGCTCAAGACCTTTCTGTCATACAGGCAGAAGGATTCATTTTGCATGTACTTATTCATATGTACATGTATTTACATATCATTCATGTATTTCATGTATTCATGCGGGTAGATCAGTCAGTTTATAGGTAACATGTTTGTTCTCCTTTATAATTATGTTGACAAAGTTATATCACCACATATCTACCATGGCCTACCTCATGTAGCAGAATTACTTGAAAAATTCATGAACATCAGGGCCTAAGCCCATTTATGTGGTTTATTGTTAGAAAAGTCTTGATTTTTTCTCTTGTTATTTGGGTGCGCCAACTACTTTCTCTACTTTGGTTTCGTAGGCTCCAATAGGATTTCGACTGTGGCGCCATGTCAGAGAAGAGGCTGCTAAAGGCAATGTAATTTTCTTGCTTTGTTTCTAACATATCCTGTTTCTATGATTAATTGGTTATGGTCAGAACATTTCTACTTAAGCACATTGCTGCTCCTTGTGCAGGGGGTCTTTATAAATCCATTTCTGAAGCGCTTTGTCACATCTTGTCATGGCATTCCTTTGGGTGGTGTAGGGTAGGGGTTCAATCTTCATTTACCCATAAAAATGCTTTTCTTTTCCATATTTTTGCTTTGACCTACATATGATGAATGCAGTAATTAATTAAATTGTACATCTCAAGATGGTGAGCATGATAGAACTACTGCAAAGAAAATTGTGTTCTATCACATTGCTCTTTCATTATCCTTACTATGTATCACAAACTAAAGTTTGAAACTATTGCCACCATTTCTTCAAGTTTTAGCTGATCGCCTTGTCTTTTGATGTTATCACATACATATTTAATCTTGTTTCTTGGAAAAAAAAAAAAAAAAATCTCCAGTGCAGGAAGCATTGGTAGAAGTTACGGGGGTGAGTTTCAGCGCTGGCAACTGTTCCCTCGAACGTGTGAAGAGAAACCAGTTTTGGCAAATCAATTTTCAGTGAGTTCAATGAATATTTGATACCTTGAAGTAGCTGTTATAAAGTTTTATTTGCCCTTCATACTTTATCTGATGATTGACTCTCTGCATACCTATGGCCTTCTCTGACTGGCACCATTGGGTCTGCTAAAGAGTCTGCTTTTGTTTATTTTGAAGTTTAAAAATAAATTCAAGTGTATTATCCCTCTTTCTACAAGTTATAGTGTTCTGCATAATGTAACCTCATTGTTCTTTCCCGCTGACAAGAGTTGTAAAGATATCCAATATCTATCTGGTGATGTAGTATGAAAAGTTATTGCAGTTAGTGTTGGTTACTTCAATTTTTTTTTTCTCTTTTTTCTGTTCAATCTTACATTAAAGTACATTAATCATTAAAAAAAAGTAAAGAAGAGGTCATCGATTGCCATTACTATATGTTTATTGGTTTTTAAGAAGTTGTTCCTTCTAAGTTTTTGAAGATAAATTCTCATACAGGTATTCATTTCACGCGCAAGTGGTGAAAAATATTCCACAGTATTGTGCCCAGGGAGCCCAGAGGTGCTTAAGTAAGTAACTACTTTCTGTGTTGTTAATTTTTAATTTGTAGTTAATGCTTTGTAAGTTCTTTAGCATTTCTTTTTCATTCAGTGTATAAATTTCGATGGAAGGACCAAAGAAAACCTAAACAAATGAACTCACCAAATGGTATGTTATAAACAGAGAAACTGCAGTTTCAGGGATTGGATCTTGGGACTGGAATCTAAATGGATATGCCTCTACGTATCATGCTCTTTACCCAAGGGCTTGGACTGTATATGAGGGTAATCTACAATAAGTGGTACACTTCTCTGTCTATAATGACCTCTATGATGGATAATTTGTCTTATATTTGGATTACCTGTTGCTCTCTAAATGTAGGAGAACCTGATCCAGAGCTTAGAATAGTTTGTCGTCAAATTTCACCTGTTATCCCCCATAATTACAAGGAGAGCAGCTTCCCTGTCTCAGCATTCACATTCACGGTAGGAAAGGATATCTTTGGTACTTTTTATCAGACGCCTGATGCAGCTACCCTCTGTACTAAATGGTGGTTTTAATTGTCTTCAGCTGTACAATTCTGGAAAGACTGCTGCAGATGTGACCTTGCTTTTCACATGGGCTGTAAGTCATTTTTTATGTGTTAGTCACTTTCAAAATTATGGCCTGTCGTTCTGTACTCTCTGTTTGTTATATTTGTTCTTTCAAAGTTGTCCTTGTTGGAGGCACCTAGCATTTATTACACAGATTCCAGAAAAGAATTTGGCATTTCAGAAGCCATCACAATTAATCCAAATTCTTTTTCAATGCCATTCAGAATTCTGTAGGGGGCCTTTCTGAATTTTCTGGTCAGCACTCCAATTCAAAAATAACGTAAGAAAATTATTTTCACTAGCTTGAATCTCTTCTCGATACCATTCAAATCTTTCTTTGTCATTTTTATATGATTATTATCTTTATGGATGTACGTGCATGTTTATCTGCATGTCTGTGTGTCCTTGTATTAATGTTGCGCTTGTATGTCATAGCATGCCTATGGGTTATACTAACCTACTAGATCATTTGTTCCGCTAGGATGGATGGTGTACGTGGTGTACTTCTACATCACAAGTAAGTTCCTTTCCTTAAGACGGATGGTAAAAGGATAATGAAACAAAAGTTCTGCCCTTACTCGATCAGTTGAATGTTTATATGGTATGTGTTGTAATACTGAACATGAAACATTCTCATATGCCACCACAGGACAGCCAATGGACTACCCCCCGTGACCTTTGCAGTTGCAGCAGAGGAGAAAGATGATATTCATGTCTCTGAGTGCCCTTGCTTTGTGATATCGGGTGACTCTCAGGGTATCTCAGCAAAGGACATGTGGATGGAAATAAAGGAGGTTGGTAGACTTGTAGCTCTAAGCTACTTATGGATCTCACTAATAATATATTTGCTTGGCTTCCTTCATATGCACATCTTCTGGCACGTATGTGATTTATGTATCCGCAAGTCTGGATTTTGGGTTTCAGCATAGTGATACCTGATCAATACAGTCTGGATTTTCTTGCTCACAGATTCATTGTTTATGCATCTCTTTTAGTTTACCTCCATTTTTTATTTTGCTTTTGCTTATTTTTATAATCTCAAATTATCATAAGCTATAAGCAGTCACATAGTTGGATGATTTCACTCAAATTGAATCTGAAAATTGAGCGCATAGATTAGAAACCATTAGAGCTGATATTATCCCTGAAGCATAATGCCAATTTTAGATTCATCTCTCAAATTGTATGTCAAACCTAATTATTTGATATTTTTATAGATCAAATAAGTCGTTTTCTAATTATTGCAATTACATATTTTAAGCTGTAGTATTCTATGCACACCAATCCCAGCCATCTTGTTGGATGTGGTGGATACATCCATGCTTTTAATGAAGATTGAGTTCCACTACTTTTGTGTATTTTACCTAACCTTTTTTATTTTTCTGAATGTATTGCATGGCTACATATACATACTTTGACAATAATTGTGGGACCTTGTGATAATGCAAATTGAAAGTTTTTCAGTTCAAAATATTATACTTATTTTTTCACTATTTGTTGGACTTGAGTTCTGCATGAGAAGTGCTGTTTAGATTATGCACTTCTGCGTCAGAGTTTTTAGGTTTGCTCTTTGGGCTATAATTATTTTTGTTGATTTCTCACTGAAATGCTACTTTTTATCTTTCCTGATAGCATGGATCCTTTGACCGGCTTAATACCGCTGGGCCATCGTTTCCTTCAGAACCCGGGTCGTCTATTGGGGCAGCTGTTGCTGCTTCTGTTACAGTTCCATCAAATGCAGTCCGTTATGTTACATTCTCATTGGCATGGGACTGCCCTGAAGTAAACTTTTTAAGTGGAAAAACTTATTACAGGTAGGTAGCCAAATTTTTATTTGTGAAATATTCCAATTGAAAAACTATCTATATGCTGAATACTTCTACTACAGGCGATATACTAAATTCTACGGTAATCATGGCGATGCTGCTGCAAGGATTGCGCGTGATGCTATTCTCGGTATTGTTTGTGTGTACTTTTTGCATTGATTATCTGTGTAGAGTTGGGCTCCTAATTTGAGATCAAGAATATCAACTATCATTAAATTTTGTATGTTAGATTTCTTCATAGAGATCTTCTGTTAATGCACGTTGGATGCTAGGGAGTGCAAATTCGTTAAACATTATTTAGTTAGTATTCTTATTTTGCCCTTATATTTGTTTTATTCTTTTTGAAACATAGAGCATGGCCATTGGGAGGCCCAGATAGAAGCTTGGCAAAAACCAGTTCTTGAAGACAAGAGACTTCCTGAATGGTGAGTTTATAAGTGTTATTTACTTGTTCCTCCTGTTGTCAGTTCTAACTTTTCTGAAGGTCCGCTACAGGTACCCTGTCACTCTGTTCAATGAGCTTTATTATCTTAATTCAGGGGGTACAATTTGGACAGGTATTTGTAGTGTTTGGGATCCATTCTTGTGATTGTTGACTCAATTATTAAGCTTCATTTAAATTTTCTTTTCACTATTCTTTTTGCAGACGGATCACCTCCTGTGCATAGTTTAGTAAGCACTATAAAAAGGAAGTTTTCCCTTGACAGGTCCTCATCAGGATTGAAGGACATTATTGACTTAGACATTCAAAATGATACTGCTACTGACATCCTTGAAAGGATGAGTTTGATACTTGAGCAAATCCACATCACGACATCATCAAATTCTGCCTTGGGGACAAACCTGCTTGAAAAGGGAGAAGAAAATATTGGGCAATTCCTTTATCTGGAAGGGATCGAGTACCACATGTGGAACACCTATGATGTCCATTTTTACTCATCTTTTTCACTGATCATGTTATTTCCAAAGCTTGAACTTAGCATCCAACGAGACTTTGCAGCGGCAGTAATGATGCATGATCCCAGTAAGATGAAACTTTTACACGATGGACAGTTGGTCCCAAGAAAGGTTCTTGGTGCTGTTCCTCATGATATTGGACTCAATGATCCATGGTTTGAAGTAAATGCTTATAACCTTTACAACACAGATAGGTGGAAAGACTTGAATCCGAAATTTGTTCTCCAAGTTTACAGGGACGTGGTCGCTACTGGTGATAAGAGGTTTGCACAAGCTGTTTGGCCCTCCGTTTATGTTGCAATGGCTTATATGGACCAATTTGACAAGGACAAAGATGGGATGATTGAGAATGAAGGCTTTCCTGATCAAACTTATGATACGTGGTCTGTATCTGGAGTGAGTGCATATAGTGGTGGGTTGTGGGTGGCAGCCTTGCAGGCTGCCTCAGCCTTGGCACGTGAAGTAGGTGATAAGGGTTGTGAGGATTACTTTTGGCTTAAATTTCAAAAGGCAAAATCTGTGTATGAGAAGCTATGGAATGGTTCGTACTTCAATTATGATGGCAGTGGGGGAAATACAAGTGCATCTATTCAAGCTGATCAGTTGGCTGGACAATGGTATGTTGCAACCAAATAAACTCTCTAGAGTAATTTGACTATCATATTCTCTAATACCATTTAGAACACTTTGTTTGTATATTTATGTGTGTATTTGCAAAACTATGCTTGTGTGTATATTTGATTTTGTTCTTAAAAAACAACAAAAATATGCGTTGACTTTTCTTATTTAAGTGTCAGGGAGATATTTTCAATCAATTATATTTGTAAGAATGTGTTTGCATGACTAGCAATATCTAAATATACTGGAGCAGATAAAAAATTATTACATATGGTTGAATACCATTTCAGTTCATTTGTTTTAAACAATAGAAGTGAGGGAACCAAGTGCTTGGACTGCAATGGAGTCCTAAGTTTTTTCCTAATGTGTCGCACATGATTCCTTTATTTTAAGTCACTTCGTTGGTGGGACTAGAAATTTTTGTCTATTGGCTTTGTAGGTATGCTAGAGCATGTGGGCTTTTACCGATTGTTGATGAAGATAAGGCTAAAAGTGCACTAGAAATGGTCTATAATTACAATGTGTTAAAGTTTAAGGATGGAAGGCGGGGGGCTGTCAATGGAATGCTACCTGATGGAAGGGTTGACATGTCATCCATGCAATCAAGAGAAATTTGGTCTGGAGTCACATATGGTGTTGCTGCAACAATGATCCACGAAGATATGATTGACATGGCATTTCAGACTGCAAGTGGAATCTATGAAGCTGTGTGGTCCAAAGAAGGACTTGGGTGAGTTAGCTTTTCTTTTTCTTGTCATGTAAAATTGTTTGATCTATTCACACGAGCAGCTCCAGATGATCATGACTTAGTAATAACTACGAACCAAAATGGTTAAAACTGCTAGTTATATTTAACAAAAGAGAAATTCCCTCATTCCATCTTTTGGTCTAAACTAGCTTTCTTGTTTTTGTAAAGGATGCTTGTTCCTTCCTATTCCTCCTTGCCCACCCTCCACCTTCCTTAGAAACCAAAAAAAATATATATATAATTTCCATCTTCAGCTAATTGTTGTACATGTTGGGGTTGTTAACTGTTAGCAGAATCCGTATTTTACAAATATATTTCGCGGCTCTGATCAAATCCAGAAGAAAACAGGACACTCACCAGCCATTCAGGACAAGTTCTGCCCATATCCATGATTACATAACATGTGTTTACAGAACTTCTAGTTCTCCTGTTAGTGAATCTGTACTATGATTGTGATATGTGGGTTTTCCGCTCATTGGATTTAACCATTTTGTGAACAGTTATTCCTTTCAAACACCGGAAGCTTGGAACACCAAGGACCAATACAGGTCGCTCTGTTACATGCGCCCTTTGGCCATTTGGGCCATGCAGTGGGCAATAACAAGACCAAATATTTCTGAGCCGGAGACCAAACAAGAACTGACGGAAGATTCTTTACTCATTCAACATTCTGGATTCTCTAAAGTTTCTCGCCTTCTAAAGTTACCCGAAGAGAGAAACTCCAGAAGTCTTTTACAGACCGTATATGAGTACAGTAGGAAGAGAGTTGGGATGTAACTCAAGTTTCTACAACTATATTGAGTCCTATAAGTTATTCTATTTGATTATTCTGTACAGTATAATGTATCATAATAAAGTGTTTGTGTAGTAGAAAACACAGCTATTGATATATCTGTATAAATGCATGAAAATGGGTTCCATTGATTCTCAAGAAAAAAGCTATGAATTGACGAGGAGAAATTGTCGCCTATGGTTAGGCATTGCTAGCCAAGGCTAAATGATAATTTGATTAGTTTTTGAATTCAACGCTTTTACATGTCATATCTCCATTTGGTGTTTATTTCTTAGAATGACTCCTTTATTAGTCTTGTTTTTGTTGAAAAGTGCCTAATTTAGTGGTAAATAGGTGCTGCTTGGAATCTTTAGTTTTAGGTTAGAGTGCTTAAGTGGGTGCATGAGTTGAAAAAAGAAAAAAATAACGTAAAAAAGCCTCCATTTAGAGTCAATTTGAGAGAAAATTAGGCTTGAGGATCCATTGTAAGAAAAAGATAGAAAAGAGAAGAAAGCAAGTTGTGCCACTTTCAAGCTAAAGATCCAAAGAGGAGGAAAAGGCAAGCGAAGTGCACCAAAATAGAAGTTCCAACAGGGTTTTGCATCATATACCATGTGGGATGCATTGTTAGCATGTTTGTCTTCTTGGAAGTAGATTGAGCAGTGAAGCCCTATTGGGCTCATGGATGGAGTTAGATTGTTCATGTAGCTCATAATAACCTTAAGGTTTGTCAAGTTCTTGAAATTTGAATGTAGTATGTTAAAAGGGTTACTTGAGTACTTGGCTATTAACATCCTAAAAGGGTGTATGTAAATCGTAGTCTTGGTTGGACGCAATTTCTTTTCTTCTTAAGCATTTCTAAACATTATTTGTGATAAGCATGGAATGTCTTAAGCTTGTTTAGGGTTGATGTCGTCAATGCAGCTAACCATATAAAACCTTTCCATATTTCATGCGTTTCTGTGGTTATAAAAGAAGTAAATTTGTACTTTTAGAGAAGGGTATCTGGTAGTTTAAAGGACTAGCTTTGTGGCCTTTCCTAAATTGCGGGTCAAAAGACTCTTCTTCTTTCTATTTAGGAACATTATTAAGGTCAATAGATCATGGTTCGCATAAAAACAAGAGCTCCACAAGCCTAGGAGCATCAATGGTTTTTCTTTATATAAATTGAATTCCTATTTTGAACTAATTTCATTTTCTTCTCACAATAAAGAGAAAAAAAGAAACAACAAGGAAGTATTTGCAAAAGAAACAAAAGGTGTCTCTTTTGCTGGCAGGGCGGTTTTCCGATTGCAGGGAAGCCGCTCCATATATAAGTTTGGCTAGGCACAAAGATTCTTCTCTTTTTCAATTGTTCTTGCTAAAATCATAGAAATGGTACCTTTTTTTAGGTCAATGTCACTGTTTGCATAGAGTTCTATCTTGGGTATCATGAGTAAAGCTTGATTAGCCTGTCTTCTTTCCCACCTATGGGTATTCTCATCCGCAGTTTTCTTTCCATTTCTTGAGCTTAATTCAAAGTTTGGGAACCTTTTCATCTCCATATACGCTTTGACGGTCTAGGAGTTTCATAGCTATTAATAGAAAAGGTTTTTCTATGATGGAAAGAACAAAAAAGATGGCCAAAGATTGCCAATGCGCCTCTCTTCGTCCCGATGAATGGGTGAAGGGCAAGTTGGTGGGATCAGGTTCTTTTGGCACTGTATACTTGGCCATGAGCAAGGCCACAGGAGGACTATTCGTTGTGAAATCGGCAGAGTCTGATGTTGGAGTTGAGACCTTAGAGAATGAGGCTAAAGTCCTCCAGAGTCTGAAATCTCGGTACATTGTCCGATGTCTAGGGAAGGACTTGTCAAAAGGATCAAATGGTGGTCTTAAACTTGATGTCTTTATGGAGTACATGGCCGGGGGTAGTTTGTCAGATGTAGCAGAAAAATTTGGTGGGGCGCTTGAAGAAGAGGTGATTAAGCTGTATACGAGAGAGATTCTTCATGGTTTGAAGTATCTCCATGAAAATGGAATTGTGCATTGCGATCTTAAGTGCAAGAATGTGCTTTTAGGCTCATCTGGGAACATCAAATTGGCTGATTTTGGTTCTGCAAAGCATCTAAAGGAAATGAAAGTTGATGGGCTTCGTGTAGCCCATCAATGGAAGTCCATTGGTGGAACTCCACTGTGGATGGCTCCTGAAGTTTTGAGAAATGAAGAGATGGATTTTGATTCAGATATCTGGTCGTTGGGATGCACGGTTATTGAAATGGCAACTGGCAAGCCTCCTTGGAGTGATGAGATTTCAAATCCAATGGCCGCAGTTCTAAAGATTGCATGTAGCAGCGAGGCACCCAAGTTTCCTACTCAGTTTTCAAAGGAGGGTTTGGATTTTTTGGCCAAGTGCTTGGAGAGAGAACCCAAAGAAAGGTGGACGGCTGAAGAATTGCTTAACCACCCCTTCGTTTCGCAGGATTCAATGAGGATACATACAAGAAAGGAACATGCAGGCTCACCAGCAAGTATATTTGACATTGGAGTTTATGATTCAGATGATTGGGATGATTTAGAGAGCACAAATGGAGATGAGTTTCCAGGTAAAAACCCATTTTCAAGGTCTTTTGGTGAAAGGAAGAGAACAACAAGAAGAGAGCAGGCCGAGAGTGGCTTGTCTTCGTCAGAGGTTTGGATTACTGTCAGGTCTGGTTGAGGCCTTTAAGACTTGTACAAGATTTGAATGTAGAGATTGCAAATTAGACAGATGGGTTTGAATGTGTACAGCTGCCAAGTAGAGCAAGCTATGGTGTCAACTTTGTTAGAGGCTTTTCTAGAGTACCTCCTTTTTTGTTGTCGAATCAAATTCTCTGTGAAAGTAATGCAATTCATCACAGTGGCGAACAGTTTAATATATGCACGGTCTCAATGGCAAATAGAAGGCGGTTCCTTGATTGCCTCTGCTTACAGTTGCATAAGTGCATAAAGCGATTCGCCGATGAATTACCATAAAGGAAAACCTCAAGCACTTGGGAATTTTATCAGTAGATTGGAACAAAAATGTCATCCAAATAAGCCGGGCGACCACTTCTCCACCCCAATGCTTCCCACCAACTCCTCTCGCCCTTTATCTTCCTCAAGGTGTTTATGGATTTCTTCTTTGGCTTTGGACAAGTATAGGAACTCATCAATTCCAATTCTGGTGCAGTGAGTAAACCACTAGAGATGATAACTAACACATGCATGCCACGGAGTGAAATCATCTTCAAATTGGGGAGAAAGTAAAAGGTATTTTTGTCAGCCGAAATTTCACCACTTATCAATGATTCGAGTAAAGGGCAGTCCTTGACAATAAGTTCTTCTAAATTATAATGGTTACCAAGCAACCCTTCTGTGAAAATAATGTTCAACTTGGGACATGTGTGCAGTGTCAAGGTCTTCCGAAGAGAAACACTTTGGTTGTACTGGCTCCCTTCCATATGTTCCTTAGATTCAGCATATAATCTTTTTAGCACCATGCCTTTGGTACAATTTCACTGCTTTTGTCTTTTATGTGAGCCTCCACTTGAAATATTCCTTTTTTTTTTTTATTAAATTTTCTAATGGGGATTTTTGACATTCTAAATCATTAGGTTTTGTAAAATGAGAAAAAGTGTTTTCTTTCTGTTATTTTCTGTGTAGGTTATCACAACAAATCGTTGCCTTCTCAGAGGCTATGTGCTTTAACAGTCAGTCAAGACCATCGACCGATCGTCATTAATTTGATTAAGGACTTAAGCTTGGCACTTGGTCATTTTTTTTTTGTTGCTTTCATTTTCTTTATTTTTTTTAGATATCTTTATGGCTCACACAATCAACCGTTTACACTGACAGCAACCATCCTGTCTTCAGTGAAAACATCCGTTTGAGTTCCTAAATGTACATTGCACACTTATGGCAGCATCAATGATTACATGTTCGAGGAGAGTGTTTACCTACTTCTTAGAGCCACGTGGTTTAAACCTTTGATTGTAAGTCTCAGGCAAACTTTTATGATAATCTTGACAATTATTATCCATATGAAGATGAAGAAGATGATGACTGATGAAGTTTACTTCCATAGCTCATCTACTCTTCGTATTGGTAACCGGAGGTGGAGAGATAACGGATATGTTAGGGCAGGATGCCAGGAACCAAGGCTAGTTCATCATTCAAACTTCTAGAACTTTGGGTTTTGGTTCGTCCTGAGAACCTAAGAAGGAGGTTGCAGCAAGATTTCGAGCAGAGAGGGCGCTTAAACGTGAAGCAATTGATAAGGCAGCTACAACAAAACATTAGCAGTGTTTGGTGAGTTTGGGTGGGGCATTGAGGCCTTTTCTATGATTACAAAAAGCTGAGTCTTTTACATGGTATTGAACGAGTCCTTTCTAGTATATTCTAATTCAATTTCACAGATGAGCTAATTTTTTATCAATAAAAGATCGAGCTTAGGTTGTAAGAAAATATTGGATAATGGTCTTATATTAAAGAAAAATATATCTATAATATATCTTATAAGCTTGAATAACTCTATTTTTTATTAAGATCATTTGAAAAGAGGTGAATCTAAACTGTTCACATAATCATTCATATACAAACTCATGTTTAGTCATTGTCATTTCCCTTATTTAAAACACATTTTTGGTGACTTAAAAATTGTTTGTAGAGCATTCCCATTCATGAACCCCAAGAACACCTTTCATATGTATAGTATAGAACATAAATACAATTGTCAAATTTGGAGTTGTCAAGCTCTTCAAGAAAAGGAAATAGATGTTTGTAGGAAGAGAGAGATTTTCAATGTTAGGTGACAAATAAGTTGGAAAATGGTGGAAAAAAGGGAGGAAAAAAAAGTTTCTTTTAGGCTACTACCTTCAATGCATGGAAATGCCCTCAAACTCGAGCAAGATGTATGGTTAAGCTTTTAAGATCCGTAAAGGATTTGAATATAGAGACTACAAACGCAGACAAATGGATTTGCGTGTACACGTCCTCATCAAAGAAAGCTAGGGCTTCATTTTTATTAGAGGTTTTCCTAAAATACCTATTTGTATATATATATTGAAAGTATCATTTATGTAAGCAATGCAATACAACAAAGTGTTGAATAGTTAAATTGAGGAACAATATTGACAAGTGGCTGGCTCAGTGTGTGATATGGTGCTTCTTAGTTTTAAGTTTGACATTTGAGTATGTAAATTTTATTGATTGTGCTCTAAGAAGTTCCAAAAAAAAAAAAAAGAATAGTTACAATTGGTAGTATCTCAATAAGAAAAAAAAGTTAATTATTGAAAGCATCATCTAATGGAAGTATACAATACAATACAGTAGCAGATAGACCTTGAAAGTATGTATTAACCTTCAAAAACTTGGAAAGGAAATTTTAACTTCGTAATGCTTTATATTTTGGGATTCCTACTGCGATTTGGAAAGTTGGGGCATAGTCGGGGCTTTGTACAAGCAGGCAATTGGACTAAGAAAACGCCCAAACTACATCATCTGCAGGTCCAACACAGATCAAACGATTCCAAACCTCTTGTAAACTTCTTCATTAATGTCATAGAAAGATCACCCGACTTGCTACAACTTGGACATGGTCAGTAAAATCGTGATCCAAAACGATTATTGGGAACGGTACCAGATTGGGTCGGCATGGGCTGCAGGTGCCGTTGCAGGCTTGAGTATTCATATTCCAAATTGTCTTTCCTTCTCTGGATTGACTAAGTGTTTGAAGGAAGAGCTTCTCAAAGTGTCCGGTAGGACCAGATTTACGGGCCTATACGATTTGATTGAACATTTGAAAAAAAAAAAAATTGAAACGTATCTTAATAAATTTTATTAATAACAATAATGTTACGCATAATAATTATACATATCCTAATAAATTTTCTCTAATCATCATTTTTTAGTTATAACTCAATAAATGTCTAGGTCAAAGGAGGCTTAATAAGGGACTTAAGTCTATTTGAATAAGTTTTCTTATTAAATTAATATTAAACATGTTTTAAATAAAGGAAAATTGAGTAATTTTAAGGAAATGTTTAAAACTTAATTAATGTAGGAGTCCAAAACCTAAAAATATTGGGTTTGGAGTTCGTTATATAATAAGCAGTAGGGAGAACAACAGAAGATTCATTGTGTTTGTTAAGAGATTAAAATCTAGGTTATAGCCTTCATCAACTAATAAGGTTTAGGTTCTTAATCTCGTAAGCTTTGTGTGAGACTTTTCTCTTGCTAGGAAGTCTCGTGGGGAATTAACTTTAGCCATGGAGGGCGACAGCTGCGCTTCGGAATGTGTGCCCTCCGACTGCTGCGCTTCGGAATGTGAGCCCTCCGACTGCTGCGCCTGTATCAAAGGTCGGTCTTCTTATCCAATTTTCTTTTCTTTAATTAGCGGCAGTAGTTGGATCTGGAGGGTTATGCAAAGGAAGTGTTTGACCGTGACACAGAATTTGTATGCTTCCTTGTTGACTTCGGCGGAAAAAAAGTGTATTATAAAAAAAATCATTGTTTTTGTTAGAATTTGTCCCATAATAAAAGTTAAGATTACTATCTTGTGTTTTTATATGTAAGAGAAAGTAGACCACTAACTAGATGTTACGTATTCTTGAGCATAGAGCGAGTATGTTAGAATTTATATCCTGAGACCGCTTTTAGAGATCTTATCATACTTCTCTATAGATATGCATATTAGGACACCATAATATATATATATATATATATTTTTCATTTTGTGAAGACTGCCATTAAAATTGATTTCGTAGCAATCTTCATCGATGAAGTACTAAGGCTTGAGTACAAAGTCCTTTCGTTGGACTTTGAAGACTATTTATTATATCTTTTCTTTTATGTGTGATTTCATCTACATGTATTACTGTGCAAATTAGTTACCGTCTTTGACTAAATGTATTTTCGTTGGTGCCAGGGCGTAAATTAATTTTCACTGAATTGTGAGCCTATTCTTCATTTTAATTCCGGAAATGTTTTAAATTTCTTTTTCCAATAACGCAGATATGTTGGGGGCAGCAGCTAGTAACTGTAACAGTTTAATATCGGAAGCGTTTGCTAGGGATGACATAGAGGCCGCAGCAGAAAGAGACGAGCAAAATAAGTCCACTGCAGAACGCAATTGTTGGATTTGTAGTGACGACAAGTCTGAAAATGAGATGCTAGAATTAGATACAAAGCACAATAAAGAAAAGAATGATGGAAGGAAGAAAATAGGTTGCTCTCCCCGCTCAAAGCATTCCCTTTCAAAACTTACGAGCAACATCGCAAGGAAGTTTAAGAAAGGATTCCTAGTTAAGAAATCCCCAGAGCCTGTAAGGGTTATGTCTGCACCAAAAACAGAAGATACGCCATCACTTCATTGGGCGGCCAAAACAATATTGGGCCTTCTAAGAGATAGAAACATAAGAAGGATTGGACTTTGGGGAATGCTTGGAAGTGGGAAAACCATCATAATGAAGAACCTGAATAATAATAGAGATATTGCCAAAATGTTTGACATTATCATTTATGTGAAGGTACCAAAGGAATGGTGCAAGAAAGAGTTACTTGGTGAAATTGCACAAAGGTTAAAATTGAATGTAGAAGGCATCCACCTTGATGAACTTGTTCAGCGCATATATAAGGAGTTGGAATGCAAAAGGTTTCTCCTTCTTTTAGATGAAGTTGATTACCTAGTCGATCTACAAGCAATAGGGATTCCAAACAATCAAGAGGATAGCAAGGTGGTATTGGCAACTAGAAGGCGTCGCATTTGCTATGATATGGAAACTGATCAACTAATTAAAGTGAAGTATTTGTCTGAAGGTGATGCATATAAAATGTTCAGAGAAAAAGTGGGTAAAAATATAAATACTCCTAGAATTGAAGACATAGCTAAAATAGTTGCTAGTAAATGTTGTGGTTTGCCGCTCATAATAGACAGGGTAGCAAAAGCCTTCAAACCTAATGATAGCTTTGAGCTATGGAACGATGGATTAAGAAATTTAAATCACTTATTTGGTACTAAAGGACAAGGCATAGATGAGTTGATTGAGTTCTTAAAGAGTTATTATAAAGAGTTAGACTGTGAGGACAAGAGGTTTTGCTTTCTATTCACTACATTATATCCTGAAGAGTCTAAAATGGATATAGATGATTTGTTGGAATATTTGGCAGCTGAAGGTTTTATTTATGTTGCAAATCAAAATAGAATTACATATGAGAAACTGTACAAGATATTGCATGGCCTTACCGATGTGTCTTTGGAAAACAATGAATTTGAAGCTTTGGTAAGAACCCCTGAAGAGCAACAACATTCCCCCAAGGAAGAAGAAGGGCAACACACGGGTTGAATTTTGTTGATAGATAATGTATTATGCATTTTACTGGAGATGCCAGATTGCAAGAATCTTTCAAGTGCTAAACCTATACTTTTAAGTGTCTTAGATTTCAATGGGCTATTGGAGAAACCCTTAAGTCATGTTTAGCATAGGATTACCATTTTGGGCATAGTGTGTTATGAGAATCATGTATTAATTGTATGCATAAAAATATTTTATATGTTAAGCTTGGTGTAGTTAAAATGTTTGCTAGGTCAATTTATAGTTTGTAAGACTTACTATCTTTTATGTTCTTTCAATCTTGAGACAATGTGTGATGCATGACTACAAGGCCTTCAATCTTGTATGGAATTTTGAATAATATATAAAGGTATTTGATTGTATACTAGAACCTAAATTATAGTATTGGAATCTTAATTTTTTCTTTTATTAATGGAATCTTGTTTATAATAGCAATAGCAATAAGTCATCAACTTTTCCATTGCAATTTCAATAATGAGCACTATTCTTAAGAAGGTTAATGGATTTTTGATTTATAGTTGGTATTTTTAATACGTAAGCACTAGCTGAATTGTTGCAACTTTTGGATGTGTTGTACTTAGCAATATGAATCTTTTCATGTTTGCTTAAATTGCAAGCAATTGCATACAAGATTGCAAGCAATCTACATTCAATTTTAACCTTTGTGCAATTGCAAGCACTATTGTATGTAGAACTCATGAAACAATACCAATTGATTTTCTAGAGCAATGACTATCTTGCTATTGCCCATCAAGTTTGTAGATTGTTTTGATATTGAGGAGATAATTACAACATTTGAAAACCAAGGGTTGGAACATGATGCACTACCAAGTTTGAAGGAACTTGTACTTGTTAATCTTCCAAAAGTAAATAGTATTTGGATTGGTGGATCAATGAATTGGTTATCTTTAAAAAGGGTTAAGATATCTGTGTCCTATATTGAGAAGGTTACCTTTCAACAATGAAAATGCGATGAACTTGGCATGTGTTGAAGTCTAACAATCATGGTGGGATGCATTGGAATGGTAGGAGGTTGTTACCAAACAAAGGCTACAATCAATTTGCACCTTCAAGTAGTTGCTTAGGTTTGTATCCTTCTCGATGATAGTTAAGTTTTAGCTTGTTAGAACTAAGATGATTATGTTCTTTCAATTTTAAGATAATGTACTAGAACACCTATTATTTGTGGTACATGATCATATTACTTTGATTGCATGCTTTTTATGCTGGAATTATTACTTTAGACGTTTAAAATCTTTTGAGGATGTGTTCAACACAATCATGCTTATCATGAGTCTTCATGGATCATTAATAGTGGAACATTTTTGCTTTTGCAGAGGAATTTGAGTTGGTGAATCTTCCTTTTTCAAGTACTTTCAGTTCCCATAGGCTATTGGAAAAACTTGTAGTCAAACTCGATCATTTTATACATGAAAATGTATGAGGTCATCATGCGTGTAAGCAGGTGGTGGGAATTTTGTTTCATTTATCCTTATTAAGAATTTTGATCTTTATTGATATTTAAAATTTAAGATAACATATGATGCAAGTCTAAAACATCTTGTTATCTTGATATGTAATTGGGTGATATTTAAAAGTATATGATATTATATTAGGACCTTATTTTAGAGTCTTGAAATATTGTCAATGCTTATGATTGACAATAGGGTATTGGAGATAGACCAAGTCATGTTTAGCTTAAGATGACTATTTTAAGCCATTATGTGTTATAAAATTTTGCTTTTGTGGTACACATAAAAATATATGACTTGTTTGTATGCGTAAGCTGGTTGGGGTTAAGATGTTTGCTTCATCCATTTATAGTTTGAGAGACTTAAAACTTTATTTCTTTGAATTTTAAGACAATATACAAAGCAAGTCTAAAAGACCTTTAATCTTGCATGTGGTTGTATAAAAATATGAAGGTATTTGATTGCATGCATTAGCAGAATCTTGGATAATTGTGTTAATCTTCAACAACAAATTCTGTAAGTAATTATCCTAGTTAAGGGCATAGTCTTAATTAACCAAATAACTTTAGAATAGCCAAACACATTTTTTTTTTGTACTTCTAATTTAAGATTGTTTCTAGGGAAATTCTTAAGCTAATGACATGTTGTGAGTCTAATGTTTTCATTGTCTACATGGTTGTTGCAGTGTTAGGTGACTTAGAAAAATAGGATATTATCTCTTATACATATGTGACATTTGAGCCTCACTTGTTTCTTAGGGGACTGCCTTGGTCCAGTGGTACCTAGGTCAGCCCCTTGACCAATGAGTCCACCTTGTGAAGGGTTTGAATCCTCCTCCCTCTTCCTATGTGCATGAGTATTAAATTTTTTTTTTGAAGGGGACTCCCTCTACCCAATGCCATATTGATTAACCTTTAGTACTCGTGAAACCATTATTAGCAATTCAATATATTTTCACATTGGGTGATTTCTTTGGCCAACTTTGACTAAATAAAACAATGTCCCTCTTTATTTGCATTCTTTGTCAAAAGGCTTCATAGTTGCTTGTTTTCTTCAAGTAATTTTCTAGGAGTGATAGTAATTTTTTGTTGAGAGATTTACATAGAACAAAGAACAAAAACACTCACAAAAAACATAGGTGAATATTGAACTTTGTGATTTGGACAAAATTATCCTTATATCCATAAATAAGGGAGCTAGATACTACAAGAGAAATAATTCTTAGCTTGTTTCCTACATATCCAATGTCCTATTCTCCAACACGATCTTCTAATATAGAAGAGGACACAACACATTCATTATCTTAAGATATTGAGCAATTTGGAACTCAAAATGAAGTGTAAGCTTCTTTGAACAGGACAACTAATGCTAGAAGGTGGAAGAAAGCCTAGCTTGTACCAAATACTCTAGCTAAATCCAAACTCTACACCCTTTAAATTCACAGCTTCAGCACCAAATTGGGGTTTCCTCGTTTAACAAAATTTGGTTTTGATTAATGGAGATGTCAACAACTTTTGTGGCATTTGCTTGCTTAAATTACATACGACGTGATAGGACCACAAGAATCCCACGCGAGCGAGGATTGTTTGGTGGTGTGTGAAAACCGCGGCGCCTTCCCTACAAGCAGCGGTTTTCTAAATGCAGTACTCTTCGGCTTTCACAGCTCTTATGAAAGAACAGCAGCAGCCATTCTTTTTGCGTACAGGGACAAGAACTTTCTGCAGTCTGAAAAGATCTTTATCCCATGCGGTTTCAAAAGTCTCAGAAGATTTTTGATGATCCCAAAACAGTACGAAAAGATCTTAATTTTGTGATCCTTTCATTGGGTTGCTCCTACGTACAAGTGATGGCCCTGCAGCCCTAACGCCCGTCCCTCTCCTCTCTTTTTTGGCACAAACCCCATTTCTACACCGAAAATCTAGAGCTTTCATCCCTATTCATCACGCATGCGTCTTTCTTGAAAGCTACACAGAAAAAATGGTTTAAGTGATGCTGCGCGTTAAGTTTAAAAGAGAATTATGGTATTCTGTCCGGCATTAATGACCCTGCAGGGGCTTTTGTAACGTTGGAAAGTAGGTGAAATGTTATAAGAAACTATTTTCTTCCACATATTCTTGCCTTCTCTCTCGATAAGACTAGGTAGAACCTTATTTCCCTTGTATCCAAAGCGCGCTCCATGGCATTACTCTCTTATCGTGGAAGACGAACCCAACAATAAGTAAAAACTGCACTTTTCAAAATTAATTTAATAGTTGTTTGCATATATAGTTTAGGGATTTACATTCCACTTTTGGTTCAAAACATCCCGGCTGTTGAACAAGGAATGGTGGAAATGGTTTGTGGACCTCCTGCTCGGCCGATTTAGCACATGCGTTTTTGTTGTGTGTTTGAATATGCTTCTGTTATTTGCTTGCAATCCCAGATCTTAACCTCGTTAGTGTTAGTCCCTCTTTTGCATCTCCTCGTTCTATGATCTATGAATGGTAAAACGTTCAACTTTTGGGAGTAGCTGATGGGTTTACTTCTCAATACTAAAGATGGAAGGAGGTTTTAGACTGTCACATCTGGTCAGACAATTTCTGTCATTCCTGTTAGTCATTCCTGACCGGAAGGTTCTTTTTCGAGAGAAGGTCATATACATCGTCATTTCTTTTTTCATCAATCCTTCTAGTGTAAGAAAACAGAAAGGGAGTTCTGCACAAGCTTCAGCTAGACATAGCGAAGACCCTGCACTTGACGAAGAACAGTAGGGGTTGTGGAATGGCCATTTTGCAGGAATTGGATGATCTCTTTGGATGGCACCTACGTGATAGGTATTCTCTAGTTCGTCGTCTTTCGTTGTGCCCATGGATGAGTTTAAAATTCCTCCAAAACAATAAACCAAACTTTGTCCTAAATTCATACCACCGTTGCGGTTTGCTAAACCAAGCTTACTCAACTTTCCCGTGGCTTAGCATAATAAGTTTTACTCTCATTTCTAGTCAATAGTAATGAGGAATTTCAGTTTTTCTAGACTTTGTTTCTTAATTATAATTTATTTTACAGGTACCAAGCAATGACTGTCAAAGATATTTGTACACTGTTAAAAGTGATTTCTTTACTTCGTAGAAGATTAGGGGATGTTCTAACAGACATGGGTTGAATAGGTGGAGTTGGCAAGACAAGGTAATTGTTTTATTTTTTGTCTTAGAAAATAGACTAAAATCTTGGTTATTTTCTCTAAAAGGTAACAATAGCACTTAAGACTTGAAATCGCCATAACTATGGCACCTAAGGTGATATTTATTGGGGGGGGTTGGCCCCCCCCAGCCCCCGCCGCAAATCTCCCAGCCCCTCCCAGACCCCCGCCGCAGATCTCCCAGCCCACCCCATTTTCGCCCCTCACCCCCCCAGCCCCATCCCGTGCACTCCCCCCTGTCCAGCCCTCTCCCTGATCCCTCCGCCCCCCCTATCGTTTCCCCCGTCCCCCATCGTATCCCCACTCTTCCCGAAGCTCCCCTGCCCCCCCTCCACAGAACCCAGATCCCGTCCCCCATCGCAGGAAACAGTCTGGCCACTTATCCCAGGCTCCCCCCGCTCCCCCCGCTCCCCCATCGCATCCCCATCGTGTGGTCACCGGCGGAAGGTAGTAGGATTTAGAGCAGGTCAGCGGGAGACAAGACCTGATGGCTGATCGCCGGATCTCCTAGGCTCGGAGGTAAGTTAAAAAAAAAAAAAAAACATTTCTGTATATTAGATTATAATTAGGATAGACTCTGTTGAAGTGAGTGTTGTTTCTGTGTGTTTTATTTTTCTATTTGTTATTTTATTTTATTTTTATTTTTTTTTTATATATTGGATTTGCAATTTAGGAGTAGAAGTTGGTGTAGTGAGAGTTAGGTGTGAATTTAGTTGTTTCGTGGTGTGTTTTGATTTATTGATTGCTTAGTTAAGATATTTGTTTTGGAGTGATAAGAGAAGGATATACCTACTAAAAGCCATGTTTCTATATTAAGTTAAGTTAAAGGGATTTAAGTAGATTGTCGGTAGAAGAAGGCAGAATCTATCAGGTCTATATACTGAGTAGATTATGAACTTTTGGTACATCTTACCAAAATCCTGCCTATCAAATTAGTTAAGTACTAAGTTGGTAACTGCTGATGGTCAAGGATTTTCAGAGGATAGACCCAGAGAGTGCTGAGTTTGAGAGAAGAGAGAAAAGGAAAATAAGGAAACTTAAAGAGTGTTGGAAATCTTTAGGAGAAAATAATGATACAGAAGTTAAAATAATGAAATCTGGACGATTAACCCTTGCAAATAGGAACATGGCTAAAGGAAGTGTGACCAAGGATAATGTATTATCTCAACAAGACAAGGAGAGAATTGAACAAGAAATCCAAGAAAGTTTATTCCAAGGGCCTACAAGAAATAAGGAGAAAAATGAGAGGCTAGAAGAGACAAACAACATTATCTTTAAGGAGAGTTTTGAACATAAAGGAAAACATGATTCTTGGAGTAAGGTTGTAGTAGGAGGATTAGCACAAAATGCTCATATGAAATACCAGCCACCGGTATTAAATGATGGGAAAATTAGAGTTGCCCCTCCTAAGGAAGTTATTGAAGAAGGAAGTAAATTCTATGAAAATTGTGTTGTGGGTTTCTTTTTGGGTTCAAAATTACCATTTTCTGTTGTAAAAGGAATTGTAGAAAAGCAATGGGGAAAACAAAGCTTAATAGATATTTCTGCAACAGACAGTGGCTTCTTCTTTTTTAGATTCTCTGATAAACAAAAGATGGAGGAAGTATTAGAAGCTGGAGTTTGTGATGTGGTAGGAAAACCAATGTTTCTGCAAAAATGGCATAACACTATTAGACTGCAGAAAGGAAAAATCACTTCAATACCAATTTGGATAAAGTTGCACAATGTCCCACATGCTTTATGGGATGAGATTGGTATGAGCTATGTAGCTAGTGCTGTTGGAAAGCCACTATACATGGATAAAGCTACCAAACATAGACAAAGGATATCATACGCAAAAGTATGTGTTGAAATAGATACAAAGTGTTCTCTACCAACTTCATTTGAAATTGACATGGGTAATGGTGCTATTTTTGAGGTAGGAGTGGAGTATTGTTGGTTACCTAAAATATGCAAAAAATGTGATTGCTTTGGACATAAGGAGTGTGTTATAAAGCAAAAGGAGATATGGGTTCCAGTTCAAAAGCCATTAAGTTAGATGGAGAAATATGATGAAGGATGTGAGGATAAAGAAAAATTGGATAAAGGTAATGAAGATCAAGTTCATGACGAGCAAGGGCATGAGGATATAAGAGATAAGATTGTAAATTCAATAACACATGAAGTTGAATCCACCATAAGTCCAAAAGCCAAATTAGAACAAAGCAATAAAGCAAGTGTGAATGGAAGGGGAAACAAAAGGAGCCCCAAAAGGAATACATGTGAGCAGGACAATACCAGTAATAGATTTAGTGTGCTTATAAGTAATCATCAAGAACCAAATGAAGCAAGATGCAATGATATTGTAGGTCTTGAAGGTGTTGAAGGAGAAAACACTATACCCCCAGACAAATGATCATATTCTCATGGAATGTCAGGGGCTTGAATAAAAGCCCTAAACAAAAGGAGGTACGAGAAGTTATCAAGAATGCTAAAGCTGACATTGTCATTCTATTAGAACACAAAATAAAAGAAGATAAAGCACAATGGGTGATAGATTCTCTGTTTCTCCAATGGGGTTTTATCCATAATTATAGAGATAATGAAAATGGTAGGATTTGGATTGTATGGAAAAAGCCACAGTTCAACATCATAGTGCTTAGTAGTTCTAAACAGGTAGTGAATTGTAAAGTGGAAGAGGGACATGAAGTATGGTACTTATCTGCCATCTATGCAGCAAATGCAGCGAATGAACGAAAGGATCTTTGGAGTAACCTCACACAATGTTATAACAGTTATGGAAAGAACACTCAATGGCTACTAGTAGGGGATTTTAATACAGTGAGGAATCTAAATGAGAGGGTTAGTGTAGCTAGTAGATGGATAGAAGGAATAGAAGATTTCAACAAGTTCATAAGTGATGCAGAACTTATAGAACCAAACTTTGTAGGACCGCTCCTATCATGGACGAACAAAGGTAAAGGAATAGGGTTCAAAGGCAGTAAATTGGATAGATGTTTGGTAAACCCTAAATGGCTGCAAAGTAATATGGATTTCTCCATTGAATTTAGTACTCCTGGATTGTCAGATCACAGTCCTTGCATTATCAAGGTGGGCAATAATAGACCAAGTCAGAAAAGGACTTTTAGATTTTTCAACTTTTGGCCAGACAACCCCCAATTTATGACAATAGTGAAGAATATTTGGCAACAAAGGGTTGATGGCACTATAATGTACAGAATAATGATAAAGTTGAAGGAAATGAAAAAAGAGTTGAGAAAGCTAAATAGAGAGGAATTTGGAGAACTACCAAGGAAAACAGAGGTAGCAAGGAAGCAGCTACAAATAGCACAAGCAAAGCTCTTTGATGATCTTTCAAAGACCCAATTGCGCAATGAAGAAAAGGAGTGGTTAGAAAAGTTACTAATATGTAGCAAGCATGAAGAAATACTTCTGAAGCAAAAATCAAGGAATAATTGGCTGAAAGAGGGAGATTGTAATAGTAAAGTCTTTTTTGGAAGCATGATGAAGAGGAGAGCAAAAAATCACATTGTTAAGTTGGAATTAGATGATGGGCAACTTACTGAAAATCCTGAAATGATAAAGAACAAAATTCTAAATTATTATCAAAACTTGCTAGGGAGGGCAAACCAACCTCAACCATCAGAAACAAGATTAAGAGAGTTATTTCCTATGGAAATTCCAGAAGAGACAAAGAGAAGCCTTATAGCAGACGTTCAAAGAGAAGATATACAAAAGGTCCTTAATACCTTTGGTGATTACAAAGCTCCAGGTCCTGATGGATATAATAGCTTCTTCTTCAAGAAAGCATGGAGTATTATAGGGAGTGACATAGAAGATGCAGTAATAGCTTTCTTTCAAAGGAGACAGCTACTGCGAAGCATAAATTCAACAGTAATCTCTCTTGTCCCTAAGAAAATTAATGCCACCAATATGAAAGATTTTAGACCAATATCTTGTTGTAATGTATTGTACAAGATCATATCTAAAATTGTGGCAGGAAGACTAAGTTTAGCTTTGCCTCATTTCATACATCCGTGTCAGACAGCTTTTGTGCCAGGAAGGAACATTAAGGAAAATATTTTGTTGTGTCAAGAGTTGATGCACAATTATCACAAAGATATTCATGGGAAAAGGGTGGCAATTAAGGTTGATATTATGAAAGCATATGATTCAATAGACTGGAATGCAATCCTAAATACACTGAAAGTTTTGAAGTTTCCAGACAAATTTAGATTGCTGATTGAAAGCTGCATCACTACTGTGGGATATTCTGTGAACATCAATGGCTCTCATACAGGTTTTTTTAAGGGGGCAAAGGGACTTAGACAAGGAGACCCTCTCTCTCCTTTTCTCTTTGTTATTGTGATGGAGATTCTTAACAGAATTATACAAAATAAAGTATCTTCTGGAAGGTTTAAATTTCACTGGAAATGCGCCAAAGAAAAGATCACTCATTTATGCTTTGCTGATGATCTCTTTTTGTTTGCTCATGGAGATATTGAATCCATATTATGTTTACTAGATGCTATGCAAGAGTTTGAAGATATAACAGGTTTGAAGATGCATCCAGAGAAGTGTCAAATTTTCTTTTCAGGCTTGTCAGAACAGGAAAAGGCTCTAATACTTGATCATATTCCTATCCAAGAAGGCCAACTTCCCATAAAATACTTAGGAGTACCATTGATTACTAAAAGACTCTCCAACCTAGATTGTACTATCCTGACAGAAAAGATATTGAGAAGAATTGAAGGTTGGGAGTCTAAGCATATTAGTTATGGGGGGAGACTGCAGCTAGCCAAAAGTGTTCTATTCTCATTGCAAACATATTGGATGCAAATTTTTCTACTGCCAAAACAGACCCTTTATGAAATTGAAAAAAGGATTAGAACTTTCCTTTGGACAGGTAAATCTAATGGACGATGTGTAGCGAAAGTGGCATGGAAAGAAGTTTGCTGGCCTAAAGTTTCTGGAGGACTAGGTTTGATAGACATTCACACTTGGAATAAAGCAGCAATTGGAAAACTCCTATGGTCTCTTGTGCACCCCAATTCAAACTCCTTATGGGTTAAATGGATGATAACAGAAAATTTGAAGGAAAGGAATGTATTAGAAGTTGAGATGAAAGGATCACTAGCTTGGAGTTTTAGGAATATTTTACAAGTAAGAAATGAACTAACACAACTAGTGACAGACTCAGAATACAATATTGCCAAGAGTTATGTAGCACTAAGAGAGAACAGAGAAGATTCCAAATGGGCAACACTTGTTTGGAAAGAAGGAGTACCGAAGCATAATTTTATATGTTGGATCATTTTAAGAGACAAACTATCCACAGCAGATCGGGTGGCAAAATGGAATAGTTCAGTGGATCTACGATGCAACCTCTGCCAACAAGAAGAAGAATCACATGAACATTTATTTTTTAAGTGCAGGTTCACAAACTACATCTGGAAGGCTTTGTTAGGCATGAATGGATTAACTCGAAGAATTGAACATTGGAGAGCTGAAATATTGGATGATCAACACTGTTAAGAAGAAGAGCTTTGCAGCTACTTTGCTTAGTATATCTTTCAAGGCCGTATTGTATCACATTTGGAGCGAAAGGAATAGAAGAAGATTCAACAATACAAGTCTAGAAAACTCAACCATTATTGCCAAAATCAAGAAGGACGTGAGAGGCAAGATTTCATCTACTAGAGGAGTTAAGCTTACAAATTGTAATAAATTTTTACAAGAGCTTTGGAATTTGCCAAGTGCAATATTTGAGCTTAGATGATGATATTTTGTAATCGAACAATCTTGTAAATTTTTTATGAGTGATATATAATTTGACCTTTCACCAAAAAAAAAAAAAAAATAAAAGAGGTTGAATTTGAATATAAGGAGTGTGGCCAGTTTTACATTGTATCTTGTTCACCAATAGGTAAATTGTTCTTATGTAAATTTTCTTTAGATTTATGCTATTGGTGGTCCTTTCTATATGCATTTTATAATATCTTTCAACAAAAGGCTTAAGGGAACTTAAAAATGAAAAGTTAATATTATTGGCTAAAGAACTTAAATAAATTTGGCAAAAATACTATTTTGGCACTTATTCTCCAACCCTGCATTCATGCATGAGAAATTCAATCCGTACCTCCACAATGGAGTTGTGAATCCTTGGAATCTTGGGCTATGTCGCACCTTGACTTTTTTATTTTTTATAAAAGTGTAACAGTACCCCATACATTATATTTTAAATGATGAGTTTGGGGTAACAACCAAACCTTAACAAAATTTGGTCACTAATTTCACCACAACGGCCTTACACACCTTAGTGTGGTAGATGATACAGAATTGTGATTTCCCCTGTTATGAAAGAAACCTACCTCAAGGATCCAATTTTAAGATAGCAATTGAAAGAGTTATTGTTGACAATGTAGCATTAATGGAGGAAGAAGTTGCCTTGGAAGCATCGCAGGAGTACAGATTGAGGCTAGAGCAGACAATGCAAGGTAGTAGTCAGCCTTCCTCACAAGAGGGCCCTAACTGGATAACTCGAGTAGAAATCCTAGAGGAGTAAGAAATTGCATTGGAAACTACACATCCTCAAGCATCTCCTGCTCGAGAATGTGGAATCGACATGCAATTTTTATTTTGCGCCAGCTTGGTAAGAGATGAGGAATTTCTTTTTAATTTTCAGGTGATAGTTGCTCCCCCTATGAAGCCAAGAATGATGAGGAGGAAATCCGTGGGCCAGAAGAAAATACGCTTAACAAAATCAACTATAAGATTAACACATGCAGAGCTAGTGCAAATTTACGATAGGGTGATGGTCGAAGAAGAGGTGCAAAAATCCAGGGTACGCAAAGAAAGTATTTATCGCCAACAGGCCTAGTCAACCATTAAGAAGATTAGCTGGGTAATCAGCTTAAAAACTTGTGATCGCACCCCAGAGGTTGAAGAAGATAGTGATAGAAATGTCAAAATCCAATGAAGATGGAGATGAGAAAGGTGACCACTCAATAGATAGTGACTGTAGCAATTAAGAAAATGAAGATACAATGAAGGACATGGGTACACTGTAAAAGGTGTTATTTGAAGAAGAGTAGTTGAGGTTAGGCATACTTGATTCTAATCTTGCCTTGTTAGGTAAGATTAGGGTTAGGTATGTCTAACGAGCTGCCATGTACTTATGTGGTAGTTCAATTACATTTTGTATCGACTATCTATGCATTAATGAAAATCTGGGGTGCCGCACCCTTTAATTAGGAAAAAAAATTAGTGTATTAGGGTTAAGTATACTTCTAACCCTTTACCACCTAAATAATCCCTCATGCTATAGTATAAACAATAATGATACTTAAGACTAACTACCATTTTTTGGTTTACGGCACATGAGCAATTTTCCAATAAAGGGATCTTTTCATCAATTACAAACATATCGACTGGTAGGAGCTGGTGAAGTCTACTCAGTGGAACTGGTGCTATCATCCAACGGTTTGCTAAATTGTAGAAGAATAGTGCGTCTAAACCGTAGAAGGCGCAAGGGTGCCAGCAAACCATGTACTCTGAGGAGATATTTACAAAGCATTTCAGTGGTTTGTAGGAAACCTCCACGGCATAGTGATATGCACTCTGGTTATCATCATGATCTTTTTTGACCCCTGGAGGTTCAGTTTTTACTTCAAATTTTTGTCACTTTGTTCCCACGCCTTGATTTGTTACAGAAAAAAAAAGGTTATTTTCATGGTTTCATGTTTTGGAAGATAATGGCATTTTTTTAATAAAAAATGCTAGAATTAGATTATCACATGTTAAAAGTTTTTTTGTTCATCTGAACAAATGTTCTCTCATTTTTGGCATTGTTGGCAAAGTAGTGCGTGTGCCTTCACCTTGGTGTTATATTGTTGTTGTTTTTCTTTTCTTTCTTTGTATCTAGAGACCCGTAGTTGTTCAACTTTTTTGCTTTTTGAAAAATCAGTTCTATTAAAATAACAGAAGAGTCGTAAATGGTGCTGTCACTAAGGAAAGAACGATATACGTACGGACAGATACCCAGTGGTCCACTTTACCAAATTCTTTCCCCTTTCAATAACTTTTTATACTTGGCTCTCTAAGATGATATGCATGCGACAGAGAGCCTTTGGTTCAGATAAGGCAGTCGTGTCTACAAGGGGAGTCTTTTAGCTGATGGCTACCATTAAAATGATTTTGTAACAGTAAAAGGAGAGAAGGACCGGGTTCAGTATACAGGTGGTTATGCTAAAAGCTTGATTATAAATTTTACATTATTAAAATTTTGCTTAAAGATTCCCTTTGTGAAGAGAAAAAACTTTTTTAAATTTTAGTCGATTTCTAAATAAATTTGTACTTGCTCATATAGTATTATATCCCAAGGTTCAAGAAATGAGTCTCGCCTGCATAAAGTTCATAGCACATGTTTGTTGTAAGTGTGATTAAGAACAAACGGACAATTTTCACGTCATTTAAACTCTGGGTAGGGTTGGGCTTCCTAACATTATCAATGTTGTTTACCAAGACTTAGGGAGGCTAAATACTTGACAGCAAATTTTTATTGATATAAAGTATAACTTGCGTCGAGATCCATGTGACTGAATGAACCGAATCAATTGGAAAATATGTTTTCAAACTAGAACTAGTTTTAGGGTTACACATTAGAAATAATAAATAATTCGTAAAAACATTTCACAAGTGAATGTGATCTTGAAAAACATATAGGAACTTTTTTTTTGAAGAAATAATAAAAAAGTATATGGTGATGAATTAATAAGTCTTGATTGATTAAAAACTAAGGCATATGTTTAAGTCATTTTGTTAGATTGTGGAATCTATTATTATGTTTTTGTCTAATGTTACTGTAAAATTTAGTTATCGTCCTTTGACTGAACGTATCTTCATTGGTATTGTAGTCTAAATTGATGTTTGCCGATATAAATTGTGAGCTTGTTCTTCATTTTAACATTACAAGTGTTTTAAATTCTTGTTTTGAATAAGGCTTATATCTTTTTTTGGGTTGGGTGGTGGCGGGGGTGGGGAAGGAGCTGTGCAAAGCTGTGATAGGAAAAAGAAGAAGCATAGGTTTGGAAAGAAACTATAAAAGGTTAATACAGGGAGCAAAATCACTTTATGTTATGAGGTATCACACTGGCTGAGACAAATTAAGTTCAAATAATTGTGTGAAGCTGATGCATATAAAGTGTTTAAAATAAGTGGATCAAAACATAAATGTTCCTGCAGTTAAAATCAATACCTCAGTTATAAAACGTTATCTTTCCCCCCCTCCGTAATTCCCCACTCCCCTACCACAAAATAGATCCCGTCGCCCCTCAAAGTTCCCGCTGCCCCGACTTCTCCATCTCGTCGCCGCACCCCTCACCCCGCCAAGTTCCTGCCGCCGCACTTCTCAGCCCGCCCAGATCCCACAGCCGCACACTAACCCCACCCCACCCCCCCATAGCCCAGATCCGCCCTCCCCCGTCCAGATCGTCCCATGCCGCCTAGATTTTCCACTGTTGATCTCCTGCCCCATCCCTTCCTTCAAAATCTGCTGTCCCCAAATCCCCACCCTCGCTTTCTTGTTTCCCTAAACCCAAAGCCAAATCCAAAATCATCTAACCTAAAGCCGCATCCCCATCAGTAGCTCCTCCCTGTCGTAACCCAGTCCCTTCTCCCTACCTTATGCACTAGATAAACCCTTGCTAGTGGCCTAAATGTGGGAGACGGTGAATGAAGGTCTCCTTGCTAATAGCTTCACTTATCAATTAGACTCCCTCGAGGTCTTAGTGTATGGTACATGTTGCTAGCAGATTTTTTCCAAATTCTGTCAATCGAAGACGAGCCCTTAGCTCCCTTGGATTGACTTCCATGGTGGGAACTAGAAGTGGGAAAATGCGGTCTACAGCTCCAAAATCTAAGGTGGAAGTTGGAATGGCTATTCCAAAATCATGCAATGAAGAGTCAATATTGGAACCATTAGATGTCTTGAAAGGTACCTCTGCCACTCCTCCTAGTTTAAATAATTCATTTGAGGTAGTTTTTGATGAAATTGCTTCTCAAGTAGCTACTAATGATAAAGTAGACAACATAAGGTAGAATGAAGTGACTCCTAATGTGTCTATTTTGACGAGTAATGTTGGAATGAATTGGAAACAAACAACCATGGGAACAATAAATCAAATGGCCAAATTAGATTACCTACCTCTTACTGAGAAAGGAAAAAGGCTTATTGTGAAACCCCCCCAGAAGCAATTGAGGAGGGCAAAAGTCATTTTGCTAACTGTCTTGTGGGATATTTTTTGAATGCGAATACTTCGTATTACGCAGTGAAAGGAATTGTTGAAAAGATGTGAGGTAAAGATAATTTATTAGATATTACAGCCACTGAGGATGGCTTCTTCTTCTTTCGTTTTTCAAATATTCAGAAATTAGAAGAAGTAATAGAAATTGAAGTATGGGACATAGCGGGTAAACCTTTGTTTCTTCAAAAATGGCATCCTTGTATCAGGCTAGAAAAGGCCAAAATATATGCTATTCCTATTTGGGTTAAGTTGTTTAATGTTCCTCATGCTTTATGGAATAAGATTGGTATGAGTCATGTTAGTAGTGTACTGGATAAACCTCTATATATGGACAAAGCTACTGAACAAAAGCTTTGGCTATCATATGCCAAAGTTTGTATTCTAATGGATATTGATAGTGAATTTCCCCAAAACTTTGATGTTGATATGGGTAATAATGAGGTGTTTGAGATTAGTGTGGAATATGGTTGGATCCCTCCTAAGTGTAAGAAATGTAACTCCTTTGGGCATAAAGATTGTACTATTAAGAAAAATATATGGATCCCTAAAAAGAATGAAGGCCTGTAAGTAAATCAAAAAGGAGATGTTCAAGACCTAGTTACTACAGTAAAGAATCAGAATTTGATAGTTATTAAGGACAATGGTATTGACCAAACAAATACTATTAAGCCTAATATCACTTCAGGAAATAACTCTGGTTTTATTGTTGTATCCCATAAGAAGAAATCTCCTGGGAAGAAGAAGGATAAATATTGTGAAATAATCTCAAAAAATAGGTTTTCTCAACTTGCTACTGCCAATGAAAATTAGTCCACTTATAATAAGCTTTCAGATCTTCTTGATAATCTTGATGTGGTGGAGAAAAGGGAAAAACCTCCAGATCAATGAATATCTTATCTTGGAATGTGAGGGGCCTCAATAAAATCCCCAAACAAAGAGAAGTTGTTAATTTTGTATTATCTCAAGTACTACATGTTATTATTTTGATAGAGCATAGAGTTAAAGAAGAAAATGCTAGTTTTGTTCTGGAGAATATGTTTACTGAATGGAATTACCCTCACAATTATTTACATTCTAGTGTGGGAAGAATATAGATTTTATGAAAATTGTCCGAAATACAACTTTCAATCCAAGGAACTTCATCTCAAGTCATTCACTGTCGCATCGATAAGATAGGATTCCCATCTTTCTACTTATCTGCTATTTATGCAAGCAACTTGGAATTTGAACGTAGGGAGTTGTGGGCAAATATTTAGTTTTTCTCTTCTCAAAATATTGGAAACATTCCATGGCCATTGGTGGGTGATTTCAATGAAATTCGGCATGTAGAGGAACGTATTGGGCCAAATGTTAAATGGACAAGGGGCATGGAGGATTTAAATGATATGATTGGGAAACTTAGACTGTTGGAACCCTCTTTTATGGGTCCTGTTTTCACTTGGTCGAATAAAAGTTCATTCCAAAATCTTAGAGCAAGCAAGATTGATAGAGTTTTACTAAACACAGAAGGGATCCTCAAATTTGATAAACTCTCGATTGAGTTTTTGCCTCCCTTGTTATCAGATCACGCTCCTTCCTTGGTTAAGTTAGATTCCACTCACACAAGGAAAAAAGCTCCTTTCAGATTCTATAACTTTTGTACTTCTAGTCCAGATTTTATGGATACTGTTAAACATGTTTGGCAACAAGAGGTCACTGGTACTAAAATGTTCAAAGTTGTGAAAAAGCTAAAGGCATTAAAGTTACCTCTTAGGAAACTAAATTCAGATCAATTTGGTGATTTTCATCATAAGGTGAGAGAACAATTACAGCAAGTTCAAATCAACTTACAACTTGATCCATTTGATACAGATATGCGCTCTGAGGAAAGATTGAAAATGGAACAATTGATTGCATTGAGTAAACATGAAGAAATTCTTTTAAAGCAAAAATTGAGGAACCTTTGGCTGAAAGAGGTGGATAATAATAGTAGATTGTTCTTCACATCTTTGATGCGTAGAAGAGCTCAGAATAAAATCTCTCACCTAGTACTAGAAGATGGATCTACTATCTATGAGGATGATGCATTGCGGAAAGCTATTACTTCATATTATCCAAATGTACTTGGAAACTCTCGTGCAACTAACCTTTTCACTGGTAGGTACTCTTCCCTATTCCATGAGAATGTGAATGAAGTGTTGAATTTACCTGCTTTTGAACGCTCTGATGTGAAGAGAGTTCTTTGGGGTTTTCATGATTTCAAAGTTCCTGGTCTTGATGGATACAATAGTTTATTTTACAAGAAAGCTTGGTCAATTATCGATCATGACATAGAAGATGCGGTGCTAGATTTTTTCTCATCCAAGAAATTACTGAAAGCTATCAATGCTACTTTGCTATGCCTAGTTCCTAAAATCCCTAACCTAAGTTGCATGAAGGATTTTCGGCCTATTGCCTGTTGCAATGTGTTATATAAAGTGATCTCAAAACTACTTGCTGAGAGGATAAGTCTTATTCTCCCTGAAGTGATCAGCCAAAACCAAACTGCTTTTATCAGGGGTCGTCAAATCTCTGAAAATATTATGCTTTGTCAAGAATTACTTCATAACTATCATAAAGGAGATAAAGGAAAGCATGTTGCCATTAAGATTAATCTTATGAAAGCTTATGACATGGTTAAATGAGATGCTATATTGGGAGTTCTCCAAGCTATTCATACTCCTCAAACTTTACTTGATTTGATTAGCCAATGCATCACTACTACTAGATTCTCTGCGAATTTCAATGGTGAGCAGGTAGGTTATTTTGAGGGCACTAATGGGTTAAGGTAGGGAGATCCTTTATCCCTTTATTTGTTTGTGCTTGTCATGGAGATCCTTAATAGGATAATTATTGAGAAAGTTTCCACCTCTTCTTTCAAATATCATTGGAGATGTAAGGAAGAGAAAATCACTCACCTTTGTTTTGCAGATGATTTATTTTTATTTGCACATGGGGATGTTAATTCAGTATTATGTCTCATTGAAGCTTTGGAGGAATTTGTAACACTCACAGGTTTGCAGTATAATCATAGCAAAAGTCAGATATTTTTTTCAGGGATCACTGAACAAGAATAACTTTTGATACTAGATCATACCCCCTTCTCCGAAGGAAGACTCTCTATTAGATACCTTGGTGTTCCTATTCTTACAAGAAGGCTTACCTACATGGATTGTAAAGTTTTGACAGAGAAAATCATGACAAGAATTGATGGATGGGGAATGAAACATCTAAGCTATGCAGGAAGACTATAATTGGCTAAATCAGTTCTCACTTCTATCTGTACCTTTTGGATGCAAATATTCCTTCTCCCAAAACAAACCATCTATGAGATTGAGAAGAAGATAAGACACTTTCTTTGAGCAGGCCACTCAGAAGATCATAAAACTCATAAGGTTTAGTACTACTTAACCTTGTTTGTTCACCAAAAAAGGAAGGAGGTCTTGGACTACTTAACCTTAAAGTATGGAATAAAGTCTTGTTGGGGCGATCTCTCTGGAATCTCATAAATTGTCCTAATTCATCCTTATGGAGTAAGTGGATTTATAGTACTAAATGCAGGAAAAATTCAATTATGGATCTTGACATCAAAGGAAATATGGCATGGAGTTGGAGAGGTCTTCTAAAGTTACGACAAACTTTAACCTCTACGTTATCCAAACCTTCTTATTGCTGTAAGGAAACGTACAAGGAATTATGTCAAGTGAGCTTTGAGGTTGAATGGTATAATTTGATATGGTTAGGAGGAATCAGTAAACATAACTTCATTGGTTGGCTCATATGTAGAGACAAACTACCTACAACAGTAGTGGTTTCTCGCTAGCTTCCCTCAATTGATCTATATTGTAATTTCTGTGGCTCTTAATATGAAGATAGATCACACCTGTTCTTTCAGTGCATTTGGACAAACTAGGTTTGGAGAACTATCCTAGCTCAACAAGGCATTCGTAAGGTCATCTACGATTGAGAATCTGAATTGCAATGGATGATCAAAGCTACTAAAGGAAAGGATTTAGTCACAAAGCTTCTCCAGCTTTCTTTCTTAGCTTGCCTTTATTGTATATGGTTAGAATGAAATTGTAGACGTTTCCAGAATAAGTCTATTGATATTCAAATGTTATTAGCTAAAATCAGGAAAGTAGTCTGTGGAAGAGCTTTTTTATTTAGAAACATCAAACTCTCTCAAGCTAATGTTTTGTTGAGTTATAGTTGGAGAATTTCAAATTCTATCTTCTCTTAGATGATTTGTAATGCTGGGGTATGCCCCTAAGCTTATGTATTTCTTTATTCTTCGATGAATCAACTCACATATTCATAAAAAAAAAAAAAAATCAATACTTAGTTTGTAGCTAGTAAGTGTGGTAGTTTATCATTTTTATTAGAGAAAGGTAGCAGAATCCTTTAGACCGAAGGATAACTTTGAGTTATGGAGTGGAGTCCTTAAAGTTTTGCCAGGAAGATATAAATTGTGAGGAATATATAGTTTTGTTCTTTGTACGCCGCATTAAAAGAAAACCAAATATTTTAGGCCTAATGCTAGGTGGAAGAAAACCGAGTGTATACCGAATATTTTAGCTAAATCCAAATTCTACTCTTGATAAATTCACAACTTGAACATCAAAATGGGGTTTTCTCGCATGGGGGAAAACAAAAACGCTGGTTTTGATTCATGGCGATGTCAGCAACTTTTGTGGCATTTGCTTGATTGACGGCGGTTTCTCATACGCAGTTTCCTTTCGCTCGCCGTGTCTCTCCCAAGCACAAGGGAGGGATCTCTCTATCTTTGTTCTCGAAGGTGTTCTTATTTTGCCTGGAAGCAAACGAAAATCTTGGCTACCAAAAGGATCGCAGCTCCTCATAACTCTTTTACCGGGCAATAGAAGAGTTTGGCTACCTCACTCTCATCAAAGGATTCGTCAAAGATCCATCATAGCAGCTCTAATGATAGAAGTTTTATAAATATGATAAACATATAATAATTATAATTTTCAAGTACCTTGTAAACATATGAACTTAATATTTCTGACTTATCTATTTGAAGTAACATACGTTCACCCATAATCTCTTTCTCCCAAGTCTCCATATTCTCTCACTTTGAGGTTCCATCCTCGAACGTGATAGAGCACTATTTTCGTGATTGGAAATGGCATTCCTTGTGAAGTTCGACTGTGGAGAAGCAGCACCGTCCGAACAGTTAGCACTAATTGCACTTTATGCACATCAGCTTTTGCGGTGTTCTGGAAGGATTTCTCGGAAGAGATTGATTTTGCGATCCATGACATAAAAGCCATACGTTTACGGATCAAAGTTCGAGTTGTATCGTCGTTGCCGCTCATGCACCCCCTATTCCGGCCGCTCTAGCCCCCATCTTTTCTCGCAGAAACCCCATCTTTTACACCGAAAATCTAAAGCCTTCGCCCCGTTCACCCTGCATGGGTCTTCCTTAAAAGCCACACTGCAGAAATGGTTAAAAGTGTCGCTGTGCGTCTTCGTAAGCCCTAAATACTCTAGCCTTACAGAGATGTCCAAGCCTAAGGAAGATCTTCTCTAACGGCATGATTGCAACACTCGGTAGACTTGAAGGTTTTTGATTGGTCTCATTGTTGGATAATTAATGCTCATGCTTGTCATAAATCTTTGTGATGAGCTTTATAAATTTCCTTGTCCTAGTTAAGAGAGTTGTCTTGCTTAAGGAGATGACTTTTGAGTTGCCCAACCTATCTTAAGTGCCTCTAATTTTCAATAGGCTATTAAGGAAAACCATTGATGATTTTAGGCCATGATGTGTTATGAGTATTTTTTTTTTCATTGTACACACAAAAACATATGATGTGCTCACATGTATAAGTTGGTAGTAAGAATGTTTGCTTCATTGATTTTCAATTTGTAAGAATTAGGATCCTTATGTTTTTTTTCATTGTTAAGATAATATCTTATGTAAGTCTCATATGCATTTTATTCTTGACGTGATTGGGTTATATTTGCAATTAGTTTACAGTATTACTTTAGAGTGTTTGAAATCTTATTAATGTTTGAGATTGACCCAATTTTGCATTGTGAGTGCCCATGCTTCTCATAAATCTTTGATGATAAATTTTACAGATTTCATTATTCTAGTTATGATGGTAAATCTTACCTTTTTAAAGACTTTTGACCTGCCACACCCACCTTTGTTCTTAAGGACTTCAAAATCGATGTGTTACTGGGGCAAAACACCGTTAGACCTAGTTTGGATAATCATTTGGATCTATGGTGTGTTATGAATATTATGTTTTGGTTGTGTACATGGTGTTTGAAGTTTTAGGTGAGTAGAAAAATAGAATATTTTCCCCTTCACATAGACAACATTTGAGCCTTTAACTTGTTCCTTGGTGCATCCTGCAAATGCAGTGGACTCCCTTTGGAAAATTCACCATCCAAAATTCAGAAACAGGACCCTCACTAGTTTGGTGAAAAGGAAATATAACCTTTACAAATGTACAATGTAGAATGAAAGTAAGACCAAACAAAAAGTGAAGACGATTCATTAATTAGCTAAAGGTTCTGGATTCCGAAAAGCTTTTGGTCTTTTAAAGCTGCCTAAAGAGGGAACTTTTTGAAGTCTTTTAAAGGGTGCATAAGCCTACACCGATCACAATTACATCGTTGTCACGTTTGTTTATAGATAATACAGATCATAATATGTGCATCATAGAGTTGGCATCAATTCTCTTCCTAACGGAAATAAGATGTGTTTTCAGAGAAATTAAAAATTTAGGTAGATCGATTCGGATTTCAAGTCGCGAGTAAGAAAGAAAGGTTGCCAGTTTTTTTGGTGGTATTCCTAGAGTACCTCAATTTTCTTGTGGTTTATCAAATCATCTATAAGTGGTGTCATAAAACACTGTGATCCGGTTAGGTTTTGATATCTTTAAAGAAAAAATTGATTGCAGTTAAATTCACTAAATAAAGAATTCAAATTACAATGACGTTGCACTTGGTAGTCGGTTTTGTTTTAGTAAATAATGCTGGACAGTCTCTATACTTTGAACCACTTTCCTTGAACTCCATTGGTTTCTGGGATTGTGGTGGGACGTATGAGGTGATTAGAGGGTAGACTAGGGTGACAATAACAAAAGCAACATTGTAGAAACTATTAGTTCAACAATGGTAAATACGCTTTTTTCTTAACAGGATTTGACAAGAAAGGGAGGCAAGTATCTGGAACTGAGAAAGTTCAAAGTGGACATCAGGAACTCTGGAGCTGAAAGGATCAAGTTTTGCTTGCTTAGGGGAGTAAATTTCGCGTCATTTTTTGGTCGAAAAATATGATTTGAAGTCATATTTTTTCAATGATCATTGTAACAAAGTTGAGAAACCTTTGTAACTTCTGAGGCTGCGTACTTTATTTTCATTCATTGGGGGGAGAAGGCTTCATAGCTACTGCTTTCTTCAAAGTAATTTCCCAAGAGTAGAAATAATTTTTGTTGCGAGATGGGCACAAATTGTACGGTAAATATGCATAAAATGACTTGGGTAAAATTATCCTTCTATTTGAAGTTTTCAAAATGCTTAGGTGCAGCTAAAAAAGCTTTCCTCTTTGACAATTTCTCTTTTGTCACTCTGACAGCGCACTGAATGATACCATAAACATAAAATTTTTTATAACATCATATTTATAGGTAGCTTTAGGACAAGTCCTAACTAGACACCAATATGTACCTAAGCTCTATCCCATTAAAAAGGCCAGACGCCTTGACTCCCTGTCTGCCACGAGATTCCCTCAACTATCCTTAAAATGATTTCTCAGGTAAGGCAGGGTTGAAAGTAGAAGAAAACATTGGTGCCTCGTTTACAACAAATTCAATTCCTTTTTCCACACATAAATTTTCTAGTGGTGACAAAACGAAATTTCGGCGACATGTGATGCATGCCAAATTGTCTTCTACTTGAACAATAAAGGCAACGGATCCATTATCTCAAGGAATTGAGCAATTTGGAACACGGCACAAGGAAAATGCTTTGGTCCACAGGGACCATCATCCAATTAAGAGGATCTAAATGTATATTTAGTACAAGCATATCAGCATAGCAGAGAGAAGGCAGTTAATGACTGTTACAACTTACTATTAGATAAACTAAATAGGGGAAAACTTTAAGCACTCAGCAGTCCAATCCGCTGATTGGAACAAAAATGTCATCCAAATAATTATGGCCATCATGTCTCTCTAGTGCTTCCCACTAACTCCTCTCACCCTCGATCTCCCTCAAAAGAGTTTCTGGTTTCTTCCTCAATGCGTAAGCTCTTAAGATTTGGGCAGTACTGGATACTCATCAATTCCAAGTTTGGTGTGATGAGTGGAACACTAGAGATAGTAACTAATCCAGGCATGTAATGGAGCATAATCTTCTTCAAATTTTGGAGGATGTAAGAGGCCTGATTATCATTTGGAGTTTCAGGCTTTACCAATGCCGTGACTGAGGGGCAATCCTCCACTGTGAGCTCTTCTAACCTTTCAAGGTTATAAAGCAACCCTTCGGTAAAAATAGTGGTCAACTGGGAACATGTCCGCAGTCCCAAGATCTTCAACGTGCAACTTCTTTAGCGTTTGCACTAGATCCCGAGAGTTATTTAGCAATGGAGGAACAAACTGAATTGCCAGCAGTCTTCGAGATAGGAGAGTCTTCACACTAGGCTACAAATGAACAAACTGTGCAGCAACCTAATTCTGTGTGGCCTTTTGATAATGGACCAACCGTAAACTTGTTTTAGAATTCAGGCTCAGCACCGATTGTTAATATCAAGGTTGAGCCTCTCTCTCCTCCTTTGCAAGACATGAATCTTAATGGTTTCTAGCCTGTGAGCAATTATGGAATGGGCTTGCTTAATACAGAAGGTCTGGACGCAGTACTTGAATATCCACCACTGCAGGTTTCAGATTATCCGATGTTTCACACCATGGGAATGGATGTAGTAGCTAATTATCATCTTATGGACCACGGAGTACATTTTAATGAGGGACCTTTATCTTCCTTCGGCCCTTTAAATGATCCCTACGGTGTTCTGCTTGATTTGGAGCTGCAAGATGCTGATTTTGTGTCAGGTTACCTTGATGAAGAGGAGCAAGTGGCGTTGATGAGAAATGAGCTAGAAATCTTGAATGGAGGAAGTAACGAGCTGAATGCATGTTCTGCTAATGAGTTTGTGGGCTCCACTCGTCATGATGGGCAAGAGAGTTAGAGAAAGGGACCCACCTTATCCACACGTTCTTTCTCCTTAGCTTGTTTTTTGTGTGTTATCTTGTTTGTAGTCGGTTAAATGTTAGGGTCTCAGTGTGGAAAAACACTAGCTCCCTTTTTTCAATGTTATCAATTGTGTATCCTTTTCATTTGTAGCAAGAAGCTCATCTCTACACGAGCTCTTTTAAGCTCTTCTTGGTGTTCTAAGCTTCTCACTAGTTTTTCCATCAAACTTCAAATTTCTTCCTTTTTAACCGAGTCCGAGCTAACACCAAAAATAGGGAAAAATTTCGATGTTTAAACCAGCATGATTTTAAGTTCATTTGCAGTCTAAAATACCAACATATAAATCTTTGTTTAAACCAATTTTTATCACTACTAAATTGATAGTTTTTGCCACCTAAAACCACCTGCATTATGCTTAATATTTCATGTTTCACATAACCAGCTCCATTCCATTTATAGGGCAACTGAGGTCAAACACTAACAATCTAAAATTGTCATCTTGATTTATAAAGACGATCTCGATAGCTTGCAAGAGCTTAATAGAAAAAGAAAGATTAATGCAACCAATGAATTGGCCGAGTGCTTAGTCATATTTATATTGACATTTTGCAGAAGTCGTGGTGACAAAATTCTCAAATTCATAAACTCTGATCTAATCCTTCAGCATGGATTTATGAGCCTTTTCGCTGGATTTTAAACAAGATATATCTTTATCATCATAATGGCATTATGAGTAATTATTGGACCTCCGACCATGAGTTCATGACCCGACGATCCAACTCCGACACCATTTTGCTCCCTTCACCAGTCCACATTAGGATTGAAGGATATTATTGATGTATACATTCAAAATGATACTGCGACTGATATCCTTTAAAGAATGAATTTGATACTTGAGCAAATTCATACCAACATTTCATCAAATGCTGCCTTGGACACAAACCCTGCTTAAGAGGGAGAAGAAAACATTGGGCAATTCCTTTATCTTGAAGGAGTTGAGTACCAAATATGGAACACCAGCTATGTCCATTTTTACTCATCTTTTGCACTAGTCATGCTATTTCCAAAACTTGAACTCAGCATCCAAAGAGATTTTGCAGCAGCAGTAATGATGCTGATCCCAGTCAGGGGAAACTTTTATATGATGGGCGGTCGGTCCCAAAAAAGGTCCTTGGAGCTGTTCCTCATGATGTTGGAATCAATGATCCGTGGTTTTAGGTGAAATTTGTTTATATAATAATAATCATACATGATAAGACGCTGGACGTACTCTAAAGTGGGGACCGTTTTAATCTCCTGAATATAAAAAGTTCTCAATTATTTCTTGGCATCTTCTTAACTTGGAGATTGTACACCAAAATAGCTAATCCTTCTTCCTCCCGACCGTTGAAGACAGCAAGTGTAATCCTTCCAGAAAAAGCAGAGAGCCAATCTCGCAATAAATCAGTGAGCTTTCTTCTCTTGTAGATTACCGCGAAACCCCCTTCTGAATTTCCTCAAAAATTTCCTTTTACCACTTGCCTTTGATAACCTGAACAATAACATTTCCTTTCCATCTCCGTGAGTCTTTCCACGTGCTACTAAATTCCCAATCACCTTATTTCCAGATTTTCCCCTTCTTAGCAACCTTCTTTCCTCAGCTACGAGCTCCGGTAATCAAGTAGATTTTTCCAATCCTTCCGACCCGAAAAACTCCAGCTTCCAAGACTTGAAACGTATTTAAAAACTCAACAAATTTTCTTTTAGATCTTTTTGCCACAATAAATTCTTAGTCATACTAAAATAAGGCCCTTAACACCTAAGAATAGTTAGAAAAAGAAGAAGTTAAATCTAGAATAATTGTTGAGTCGAGATTTGAGGCCATTCACTTAAAGCAACAACTGTAATGAACCACAGCACGCATAAACAATAGAGAATAGAGAAGGGTATGAAGAGAGAGAGAGACAGAAAGAAGGTGCAATTGTTCGGAAAAAGACTTCCCTCAAATTGCAGCAAAGGATGAACGATGACACGGATACCTTGCATTATTTTGACGTAACAAAGGTTTCCCCTACTTTATTATTACAAACCCAAAGTTCCTAAAGCTGCTGACAAGTGAACATACTTGATTGGTAGCGCCGAAAGCTGATAATGTTACCATGAGAGACATTCCAAATGCCATACTGGGTTCTACTTTAAGGAAGGAAGCTCGTCAAAGTAATCTTTGAAGCAACTTTCGAAGGATTCCAGAGTCAAATTCCCCTTCCATTTGTCAAACGCCTCGAGGACGTTCAGGATTTGGGGACCCTCACGGATTATATCCTTGTCTCGCTTCAGCTTAGCCCACTTAGCCTCGCCGTTTGGGTAGCTATGCATCAGATTACGGTTGTCGGAATACTTTATGCAAACATTTGCTTCCTTTAAGACCTTATCCGCAGCCACAGCTTCTGCTATCTTGGAAAATCGCTCATTCCAATAGAAGAAACCGCCTCCCCATTGCAAGTCGTACACACGTTTCTCCTGAAGGAACGACATATTTCCAAACTCAGTTTCTATTAGAAGTTACGCTATGAATTTTGATTAGAACAGGATGCATGCATGTATATTCATCTAGAGTTGTTAAAATGGCTTTACTTTGGGCGTTGGCAGGGTCACGCGCCGTATTGGTTCCGGTTTGAATTCGCGATTGAATTTGTGTTTGCTTAGAACTTCCCCTTCTGGGTTCATCATTACCATCCTCGGCGATGCTTCAAACTTCCAACGTTCCTCAATGAACTTGATGCCCTTTTCTGGTAGGTCGCTCCGCACTGTGTAGTATGTTATGTCATTCTTCAGCTTCTCCATCTTCTGCGGCAGATCGCCGGTCCTCTGGTTGTCCATCAGGATCAATACCACCTTGACCAGGCGCTTCGTTCTTCCGGCAGAAACTGCCTTAATTTGTTCGGTAGCAACGGGATTATTATCCAGGCGCAAAATGATCAATAGAACATGCTCATCTTTTAGATTCTCAACCTGTTTCCGCAATACAACAGCGAAAAATCAAGTGAGCTGTTAAAAATAGAATGTTCATCGCAAAAATACTGCACGTTAGTCGAACAAAGTACCATGATATTCAGTTAGCAGCAAGTATATGGGATAATTTGCCTACCTCGAGAAAAATATAATATCCTGACTACGGATGAGCTGCACTTTTCTGCCGTGCAAAGGTGGAAAAGGCAATGTAAAACATGTTTGTGCTTTTTGTTTGCAGAGCTAACCTTTTCCTTGGTAGAACCGCCATAAGGAAGCCGCAGAGAATCCCGGCCGAGCAGTGCCCTCAAAACCTCCGTGATTTTGCCCTTACCCTCGGTTAAAAGTGTCTTGGTTAGTTCTGCTACAGCTTTCTCTGCAGCTGTCTCTGTACATGGATAAGAAGCTTTGGTCAGCTATAGAGATCAATGCAGTCAATTATGTCTCTTTGGTTAGCTCCCTCTCATTTTTTTCTAGGATTCTTCAGGTCATTTGTGGCACGCGGGGAGGGCTCGTGCCAGCAGGATTTGAAAAAGGAATCGATCGTGATTTTGAACCTGTTCTTTACATGACCCCTATTAACTGAGCCGGGAGACCCAGTGCTTGAAGTAGGAATCAATTTGATTCCATCATCTATATTTGGGACCAGGTAATATAAAAGGTATTCTTTTTTCTTTTTTCTTTTTCTAACTCATTTTTATATCTAATCTAGTTTTTTTCTGGTTCGGCTATCCCACTTATAGAGCTATTCCCTTTTATGATGCCGGACCGGACAAAAAGAAGAAAATCTATTCAACGAGCAAAAGGAAAGAGAGATTCTAAACCTCAAAGCCTTTTCGACAGGGGCTGCTTTCCTTGCATTCGATGCATGAATCCCATTCGATGCCATTATTTTTTTTAACTGTCCATGTCCGATTGTATTCCTTCGACACCTTCCACCAGCATTGGCTTCATTCTTACCTATGATATTCCCAACGACGGTTATTCCGCATCCCAGACTGGTAATTCCTTATCCGTAAGTAAAGCAGGCAGTCTAGCTGCTTATTCGATTCCTTAAGTCCTGCTAAGACTAGCAGCACATTCTCTAACAGCCGATTCGGGGATATATCTTCATAGTTTGCACGAAAGCCTATTCGTGAACAACCGAAATAGCGGATTTGTCCCTTCCTAAGACCCATCCATAGTAAAGGGAATAAATAGGGTGCTATTCCGGTTTCTTCAACACGACTGGGGAAGAGCGCATCGACAAAAGCTCGGATTTGACGTTGGCTTTACAATTCCATTATCCTTTCTCTACGCAACCCAGGGCTTTCACCCAGAGTCGAACCTTCACTGCCTTTCCTCGGCTCACTTCCCTTAGAGTGTTTTTCCAGCGAAGGAAGAGTCAAAGGACTAAGATCAGTCTATTGCTACTTACGGGGCATTATGTTTTAAGATGTTTTGTACGCAATGTTTTATCTTGATACGTTATATTGCATGTGCAGTAAACAAGAACCTTAGGGGAAGATGCAACCAAGAAACAATGAAAAGAATGAAAGCAAGTGAAGAATATGGGGTCCACCTTCCTTCCCGAGGTCTAAAAATTGGGGCAATTGGTCGAGTTTGTGATTGCTCAGCACATCCCCCTGTCGGTTCATCACCACTACGCGAGGGGCACCGTCGAACTCCCACTTCTCCTTAATCTTTTTGAGGCCTGCCAGTGAAAGGTACATCATTGTGTACCATGGCATCTTATCCCGCCGCTTCAAGAATTCACTTTCCCGCTTGTCAGTCCACTTCACAATTGGGAGCCATATGGTGATCACATCTGTAATCACTATTCCTTCATAAATTCTTTTCATTTTCGGAATGTCTTTTTCGATATCGATACGGTGGTCTGAAATGAACAATACAACATGCTTATTCTTCTTCAGAACCTCGTCAAAACGAACCTGCAATACAGTTATAAATAATCAAGTCGACTCTTAAAACTAAAGGCGAGAAACGAAATTCTAGGACAAGTTTGCCGTCAGAGCTAACCAATTTCTTGGCAGACCCTTTATAAAGCTGCAGATCAGGGTCCACGGCTGAAATCAGATCTTTCAAATGCACCATCTTCTCTGCTGTGAACGAGGATCTTTGATCAGGTTTGTGCATGGAACATTGTCAACAATACGGAAAATGAAAAATAAACGAATAGAAAAAGAGCATAAAAAGACGCGTGGAACGTTCTGAATAAAATAATATGAAAAACTGTTATCATTGAAATGAAAAAAAAAAAAATGGTATGATGTGGATAGAATCGAAATTAGCTCTATATATAAAGGGAATTCTAAGGAAGAATGTTGATTTGTGAATACTTTTTTTTTTTTAAAGATAATTTTACCTAACAAGCAAGTGAATAGAAAAATATAAATGATCAATTCAGAAATAAAATAATAAATGAGTAGATGTGATTTACAAGCAAACATCTATTAAGCTCTATCAAATTCTTAAAGCTTCTAATTTTTTAGTATAGTCTTTGAGACAATATTTTGTGCTGTTAAAGATTGCATCCTTTTATAACGATGAATTGTAGCACCTACTATATGGAGCTATTAGAATGACAATAAAATTGAGTTATTGCTAAATCTAATGAGATTAGTTGACATTTTTGAGGTAACGAAAAGAGACTACATTTCTTATAGTTATGCTTCAATTATGACGGTGATTGTACCATAAAATAAAACGCATAGGATTGGATCAACTAACTTTACAAAATGTTATAAATTAACAATTTTAAACAGTGCATATGGTGTTTTGATTTTCTTTTTTCTTGTAATAGAAAATAAGAAACATTTTGGAGGGTCTTACGTATGAAAAATATTGCGTATTAGATCTTTCAATAAAAATCATGTGGTAATTTTTTTTAGTTCAAAATTTTTAAACTTACAAGTAATATACATGTTTATTTTGAAAAAAAAAACCTCATATTTATCCTTTTAAAAGGTAGCTGACTTCTCACTTACAAAAATTTTAAAACATAGAGGTGGTTGGAGCCATCGTTTTTATTTAAGGCAATCTTATTACCACTTTTGAGCTATTAAAATTATTTCACTACCACTTTCGTCCTACTAAGGTAGTTGTGCACTATTTTTCTAATATTTAGACTAATTGTGTAAAGATTTTTGTTTTCTCATGCTTAAAATATGTAATAAATTAACTTCCATATCTAAAGAATAAATGTATATTTCTAAATAAATTCCAGCAAGAAGATGTAAAAAAAAAATTGAAAAGGTTTTTTTATGCAAAATAATTCCTTTTTTTTTTTTTTTTAATGGTTGAATGATTTGCTCTTCTAAATACGCGCAGGCACAAGCATTAAAGGAGAAATCCAAAAGGCTTTTCTAAATAAATCATGGGCACAAGTATTTGTGCTCCAAAACTTCTTAATATCTATCAACGAAGGAATAGAAGATTAAACATTCAGTAAATCATCAATCATGGAATGGATAAGCTAATCCAATGTTCTAAGGGTCAAAACGGTAACCATAAATAGTCACCTTCTAAAATAATGTTATTTCTGACATTAAATTTATGAAGACAAAAATAGGCCACAGCTAGGAACAATTATATTAAAAAGACGAACATGGTTAATTGGTATAGAGGAGAGAAGAAATTAACCTTTTGGATACTACGCCAAAAGAACCTTGGAGCTTAATCTGGAAAAGAAGGGTGGATGTCCTGCCTAGGTCTCGAACAATAGAACGAAAATGAGTTGCTTCCCAAACAATAGAACACTGTCAAGCGCAGACCTTCCTTCTAGGTCTCGAACAATAGAACGAAAATGAGTTGCTTCCCAAACAATAGAACACTGTCAAGCGCAGACCTTCCTTCTAGGTCTCAAACAATAGAACACTGGTTATCAAGAAATTGAAGATGCTTCCCTCCCTCTCTCTCTCCTAGAAGGAACATCTTATAGCTGTTTGTAAACAAACAAAATAGACCAGTTCCACGAAAGTTCAGTAAGGACCACTTTCCACGTATCTTCTTGACAAACTAGAGTTCCAGTTCCACGAAAGTTCAGAAAGGATCACTAAGTAAATAACTAAAGGTGCTCCTCAAGCTTTAGAAACGCCCTTAGATATCACTGAACGAAGTAATTATCAATCAAAAAGAAGAAGCAAGTGGGAGCGAAAAGGGCATGTTACAGTCTCGTTAGGTGTGAAGTGCGCACGTTACGGCCACCAAACTCATTTGTCGTCTTTGAAGGTCTTCTCTCTAATCTTATGAGTGTTGGCCACATGCTTCTCATTGAAAACACTCACACATGTTATTTGAATTCTATGCTATGGGACATTTAAAGTATGAAACATCTGTTACTTCTAATACAATAATCTCTGTGTCTTGCTTCTTCCGATATTTCTCTATTCTTTATGCTTGCTTTGGGAGAGTTATCAAAACTATTTGCTTTGGAGAAATGAGGTTGTATCCTCCGTAAGACTATTTTCAACTTTAGCCCGACTTTTAGTTTTTTCATCCTTTGGGAAAATTATGAAGGATTCAACAGAATACCAGTACTTGCTTCCATGATAAAACCACATGGATCGCTTTTATCTCTCTATGATTTTTTTTTATCCTTGTACTCCCCCAACCCCCTTTTGCCTCTCTTGGATCTTTAATTTGATTCGTGCTAGGATCTTGCTATAGCCTTATTTTCTTTTTTATTTTGCTTATATATAAAAAAAAAAATCTGAAGTTTGTGTGAGTAAAATAGTATTTAGACCGTATTTTAACAACTTTTTGATAGATTTAGCTATTTTCATAAGTTAAAGGTTTCTGAGATGTAGTTTATAACGGAGCACATGACTACGGAGAAATATTCTTATTAACATCCGATTACTCTTAATGATGATCAAATACAATCGTACAAGCACCATAACTAGATACTGGTGTATTTAAGATACCATGATAACCTAAAGATTATTGAATTATCACTTTAACTTTACAACAAGGTTTTAACTACCTTATGTGTTATATATGTGTATTTAGTCTAAAAGTGTTTGGCTTAATTGAGAGTAAATGTGGTTTGAGATTTATTGATCTCAAATTGGACTTTGAGGTGAGTAAATTTGGGTGTGTGTGTGTGTGTGTGTAAAAAAAAATATTGAAAAAAAAAATGATATATATATATTTACTGGTCTTTGGGACTCTTTAACACGTCTGAAATTTACCTTTTGGTTATCAAGAATTTGAAGATGCTTCCCTCCTCTCTTTCTACTGGAAGGAACATCTTACAGCCGTCTGTAAATAAACAAAATAGACTTCATTCACGTGGTTGAGCAGCTTTTCTCTGCTGACTCATTATCCACTCGCTTTAAGCAGGTCTTCTAGCCGTTTGTAAATAAACAAAATAGTCTTCATTGACGTGTTTTACTAGTTTCTCTGTGCTGACTCATTATCCACTTTACTCGTCTGCTGTCTTTCTTTGACCCGTCCTTATCGGTTTGCGCGTCTGCTGTCCTTTGACTCATCTGGCATCTTTCTGTTTATAAAAACATTCCTGTGTAATGATGGGTTAGTAACCTTTTTAGTACGTCTTATGTTTTTGCATTTTAAATTTTATTAATATAATTTATCTTTTAATCAAAAAGAATTCCTTTCACACGTCTATACGACCTCACTTTTTGGCTTTATAGCTGTTACTACCTTTGTAACCCATTTTAATTTATAAATGAAATGATCTAATTTTTTTTTGTAAAGATCCTAGCGTTAGATAATATTGTTTGCACTCTCTATATTATGCTGTCTTAACAGTAGAGCGTTAAGAAATCCTCTCTTTCTTCGATCAATCTGTAAATGGAGACGTGTCAGAGTTACATCAATTCTAATTAATATGTATGGCCTTGACTTTATTTTTTTATTTTATGAATATACAAGTCAATTTATTTAAAAATAAAAAATATAATAGATTAAGAGTATGTCTTAGCATCATAAGCCTATTTAAAAAAAAGTTAAATTTAATTTTTTTAACTATGATACAATAAAATATTTATTTAAAAATTTTAATATTCCTAAATAAAAATGTTCATTCTTATACTACTTTTTTAGTTGTAAGTAACAAAATTTGTATTTTAACAGCCTTGTTTTAGGCCTTAACTTCTCTTTAACTTTTATTTGACTACTAATTATTAGAAAGTTTAAAGTTTAACTTAAAATTAAGACATGATTTTTTTTAATGTTTAAACATTATTTAACAATTATATATTTATAATGTAAGATTTTAATCCTCAATACTTTTTTGCATACCAAATATAATTAAAGTAGTCATGTTGAATTAGTGGCTTGTCATACATTACCTACACCTTGTTTGAAAAATCATTAAATAAAATGTTATCCTTCTTTTGCTTATTAGATTTAAGGAAGAAATAAATTTTCTTTTCATAGAATAATAGAATTCAAATAATAAATTACCAACTGGATCATTTTAAAATACAAATTAACAACAATAGATCAAGTGGTAATATGAAAAAACTCACTAGACTATAGTGCAACCTTTGCCAACAAGAAAAAGAATTACAAAAATATTTTTTCTTTAATTGCAAGTTCATAAATTATATTTTGAGGGTTTTGTTTAGTAAGAATGGATTATCTAAAAGAATTGAACAATAAAGAGTAAAAGTATCTTGAATGATTAAGATTGTTAAATGTAAAAGTTTTGCAACATCTCTACTTAATGTATCTTTTAAAGTTGCTTTGTATCATATTTGGAGTGAAGGAATAGAAGAAAATTCAATATTAAAAATCTAGATTGATAAACCATTATTAGTAAAATAAAATAAAATGTAAGAGACAAAATTTCATTAATTAGGAGAGTGAAGGCTATAACTTATAATAAATTTTTGTAAGAGTTTTGAAATTTGCTAAATGTGGTTTTTGAGCCTAAATGAGAAAGTTGTAATTGAATAATTGCAATTTCTTTGGTAATATATAATACTTGGCTTTTTACCAAAAAAAATTTAAAAGAAAATCTTTGTATACAAAACGTACTACCTAAAAATTATTTAGTAGGAAATGTATTATCAAGCATTGAAGCTAAAAGAAAAAAAAATCAAATACTTAGAACATAAAGAAAAAAATACAGAAAGGACAAATTACTAAATAATTCTGTGAATTTTAAACTTTCACCAAATCGTTCTATACGTTTTTCATTTTATTATGTAGCTTCATAAGGTGGTTTTTTTTTAATTCGATCAATGATTTCATTAGATAGCGTATAATTTCGTCAATTCTTTTATGGAATACGTAAAAAGCTCTAGTTACATTTTTTTCAAAATGTAAAATTAAAAAAAGGGGTTGAACATGAGCCACCGCTCTTGACACGGGTTGGTCCCATCATGTAGGAAGGAGAAAAACGAAAAAGTCCATAGATTCTTATCAATGGATGGAAGAATTTCATATTAGAAAAAAAGTTTTTCATCTCTTTTACATGGGAACTTATATTCCAAAATATTCCCACACAAATACAGGCGAAATTTTTAAGAGTTTTCGAAACTCTAAAATTTTATTTTTTTGTCGAAAATATATTTGACTACGTACTAACAAATTATGTTTGAAAGGTATTATTAATGATGAAAGAGAGAGTACTTTGTCCTTGCAAGAGAAGGGATAAGATTTAGGACAAAGAAAAAACAAGAAAATAATGATAGAAGGAGAGGGAGAAAAAAAATCAGAAAATTGATTCAAAATTTATATTTCAATTAACATACTATTACAACAACTTTAAGGAGTCAATTCACCTATTTAGAATTTGGATATTGGTAAAGGGTGCAAGGACATTAAAGATGAATTTACCATCATCAACTTGACCAAAAAGAATTTGTTCTGTATGAAGAGAGAATTAAAAAAAAAAAAAAAAAAAGAATACCCCGCAGATCCTTGGGATCATGGTTGAAGAAGTCAACTTCGGGAATTATCTGGATCTCCGAGGGATGGCCCTGGTTCTTCAACCTCAGGTAGTGGCTTCCAAGTTGGTAACGGTGAAATATTGAATCCAAAGGGAACGGTGCACTTTCATAGGCTTCCATCTCTTTCTGTTTAGGAACGATGGATGGCGTTTTTCCGTTTCCTCTCTCCGGCCACTGAAGCAACGATGGCTCTTTTTTTCTGTTTGCAGTTAACCGAAAATAAATTGCGAGGAATTTTTAAGCGAATCCGAGCTAACACCAAAAGTAGAGGAAAATTTCTATATTCACAGTAACATGATTTTAAGTTCATTTGCACTCTAAAATACCAACATATAAATTTGTGTAAAACAATTTTTATCACCATTAATTTGATGGTTGTCGCCACCTAAAACCACCGACATTATGCTTAATATTTCATGTTTCACACAGCCAATTCTATTCCATTTATAGTGCAACTTAGGTCAAAGGCAACCAATATAAAATTGTCATCTTAATTAATAAATATGATCCTGAAAGCTTATAAAGGCTTAATAGAAAAAGAAAGATTCACACAAACAATCAATTGGTCAATGTCATGACTCTAGGACTAGGATTGTGCTCTTACAACCAAAATAAACATTGATAAACACAAAACACCAAAACTATATTAAAAAAAAAAACATAATAATAACTTACAAAAAAAAAGTAATATGCAAATTATCAAGATTAGAAACCTAAAGCTTTCTCAATTATAAAAGTCAAGCCAATGTTTTAAACTCTTCAATAAGTGTCTCTATCTTTTCTTATTGTCCCTTATTTATAGTCTAATTTTTAGTCTAATATGATTGGGTTTTCGATTTCTAAAATAACTAGATTTCAAATTTTGAAATCAACTAGACTTTGAACATTTCTAAAACTACTTAGTCTAAAACAATTAGGTTTTTGACTCCTAAATCAATTAGATTTTTGACTCCTATCATAATTAGGTTTTAACTATTTCAAATCATAAACCTTATTTAAAGGAAATAAAACATAAATATCTAATAAAAACTCAACCTAATAATAACTTAAATCCAAGCTCATATAATCTCTCCTAGGTTCCGGTAAGCGGAAACCAGGGGTCATCCAGAATCCGGCTTTGGAGGACGTAATGGAGCGGAAACCAATGGTATTCCAGTACGGCACATCGCGGGGTCTGCAGAAGAACCACTGGCTATTCTCTGAGCTCGTGGCCAAGGACGCTTAATTTAGCAAGAACATTAAAGAAGTATGTATTTGCCATCATCAAGTTAACCAAAAAGAATTTGCTCTGTTTGAAGAGAAAAAGAGAATAAAACAAAAATACCAGGCAGATCCTCGGGATCATAATTGAAGAAGTCGATTACGGGAATTATCTGGATCTCAGGGTGATGGCCCGCGTTCTTCAACCTCAGGTAGTGATTTCCAAGTCGCTCGTCAGTAGGGTGAAATATCGAATCCGGAAGGGGAACGGTGCTATTTCATTGGCTGCCATCTCCTTCTCTCTTTTGTTATTTTGTTTACGAACAGCGGATGACGTTTCTCGGAATCGTCCCTTCGGCCTCCGAAGCAACGATGGCTCTTTTTTTTATTATTTATTTTTATCTGTTCGCAGTTAACCAAAAGGGAGATTGCAGGGAATTTTTAAGCGAATCCGAGTTAACACCAAAAGTAGGGGAAAATTTCGATGTTTAAACAAACAAGATTTTAAGTTCATTGCAGTCTAAAATACCAATTTTTATCATTACTAAATTAATAATTTTCGCCAACTAAAACCATCTGCATTATGCTTAATATTCCTGTTTCACATAGCCAGCTCCATTCCATTTATAGGGCAACTGAGGTCAAACACTAACAATCTAAAATTGTCATCTTGATTTATAAATACGATCTTGAAAGCTTGCAAGAGCTTAATAGAAAAAGAAATATTCATGCAACCAATGAATTGGCCGAGTGCTTAGTCATATTTATATTTATGAGCTTTTTCGCTGCATTTTAAACAATATATAGCTTTATCATCATAATGGCATCATGAGTAATAATTGGACCTCCGACCTCGAGTTCATGACCCGACGATCCAACTCCGACACCATTTTGCTCCCAAATGTGTGCTAAATCGCCCCCTTGCTAAAGAGCATCGATACCCTTAAGGGGGTCCGACAATACAAGGAGATGATCATTTTTCATCTTGACTTACCCACGTCCATCAGTGTGCTTGTGATTTCGTTGAGCCGTTGTACTATTTTTACCACAGGTCAGTCCTCATATCCATTCAAGCCATAACGATACTATTGAACTGTATCATGGACTGGACAGTGCTGCTAGTCGGTAGTCTTTCCTTTTAAGGCCATCTCTGTACCCCGGATTTCGTTGAGCCGCTGTGCTGTTTCTATCAGAAGTCCGTCTTCGTTAAACTATTATTTGAACTCTTATTATCCATTCATCTCATCACGATACAATTTCACCTCCATGTCACTGACTGGATTGTGCTAATTGTCCATAGGTATGTGGTAGAAAAGATTATTTCTGCAGAAAATCTTTCCCTGGTCATCATTTTTTGTCTGGAGTTAACTAAGGCCATCTTTGTGATTGTGATTTTGTTGAGCTCCTATACCGTCTATTAGATTTCTGTTTTCGCATCCATTTGTGTACTTGCCTTCAAGTTATCATGATAGAATTAAACTTCCAGATCGTGAATTGGACGGTGATATTTGTGGTTAGGATTTAATTGAAAGGATTACTTTGGCAACAAAAATTCCCTGGTCATTGCTTTTCGTCTTGAGTCAGTGAAGGTTGTATCCGTGTTTGTGATTTTACGTAGTTGTTAGACCATTTCTATCAGGGGTCAGTCTATGTATCCATTGATATACGCTATTCCATGAGGTAGTATATATATCTTTATCTCTTTGTACAAGGTATTCGATAACTAGAATATTTTATCCATTCAAGTCATCATGGTAACATATCATGGACTGGACAATGTTGCTTCTTGGTTGGAGTTATTCCTCTTAAGACTCAAGAACAGATATCTTTGGTCGTTTGTTGAGCGGTTATCCTACTTTTAACAAAGGTTAGTGTTCTCATCCGTTTATAAAGCTATTCAATCTGTGATATTTGGAATTTTGGTCACACAAAGGAAGTACTTAAGCTAAAGAATTTATGTCTAGGCTGTTTGTCCATTGAGAGTTCGGGACTATCTATTTTCTTCGACAATTTTGATTTGATCATTTTGAATGGTCCATCGTCCAATAATTTGCTTCTTTATATTCTTTTCTAACCTTTTTGTTGATTTAAATAACTCATGAAGGGATCAAACAAACAACGTAGGCAAACCTAGGCAACAAAACACTAAAAGGAGAGAAGGACCGGGTTTAGTATACATGTGGCTATGCTAAAAACTTGATTATAAATTTTACATTATTAAAATTTTGCTTAAAAATTCCCTTTGTGAAGAGAAAAAGCTTCTTTAATTTTTAGAGGACTTCTAAATAAATTTGTACTTTCTCATATAGTATCGTATCCCCTAAGTTCAAGAAATGAGTCTCCCCTGCATAAAGTTCATAGCACATGTTTGTTGTAAGCGTGATTAAGAAAAAACGGACAATTTTCACGTCATTTAAACTCTGGGTAGGGTTGGGCTTCCTCACATCATCAATGCTGTTTATCAAGACATAGGTAGGCTAAAGACTTGAAAGCAAATTTTTATTGATATAAAGTACAACTTGCCTTGAGATGAATGTGCCTGAATGAACCGAATCAATCGGAAAATATGCTTTCAAACTAGAACTATTTTTAGGGTTAGACATTAGAAATAATAAATAATTGTAAAAAAATTTCACAAGTGAATGTGATCTTGAAAAATATATAGGAACTTTTTTTTTTAAGGAAATAATAAAAAAGTTTATGGTGATGAATTAAGAAGTCTTCATTGATTAAAAACTAAGGCATATGTTTAAGTCATTCTGTTAGATTGTGGAATCAATTATTAAGTTTTTGACTAATGTTATTGTGGAATTTAGTTATCATCTTTTGACTGAACATAAACTTCATTGGTATTGTAGACTAAATTGATGTTTGCCGATATAGATTGTGAGCTCGTTCTTCATTTTAACGTTACAAGTGTTTTAAATTCTTTTTTTGAATAAGGCTTATATCTTTTTTTGGGTTGGGTGGTGGCGGGATGGGGAAGGAGCTGTGCAAAGCTGTGATAGGAAAAGGAAGAAGCATAGGTTTGGAGAGAAACTATAAAATGTTAATACAGGGAGCAAAATCACTTTATGTTATGAGGTCACACTGGCTGAGACAAATTAAGTTCAAATAATTGTGTGAAGCTGACGCATATAAAGTGTTTAAAATAAGTGGATCAAAACATAAATGTTCCTACAGTTAAGATCAATACCTCAGTTAGTAGCTAGTAAGTGTGGTGGTTTGTCACTTTTATTAGAGAAAGGTAGCAAAATCCTTTAGACCGAAAGATAGCTTTGAGTTATGTAGTGGAGTCCTTAAAGTTTTGTTAGGAAGATATAACTTGTGAGAATAAATAGTTTTGTTCTTTGTACGCCGCATTAAAAGAAAACCAAATATTTTAGCTATGGAGTGATGGACTAATGCTAGAAGGTGGAAGAAAACCGAGTGTATACCGAATATTTTAGCTAAATTCAAATTCTACTCTTGATAAATTCACAACTTGAACATCAAAATGGGGTTTTCTCGCTTGGGGAAAAACAAAACGCTGGTTTTGATTCATGGCGATGTCAGCAACTTTTGTGGCATTTGCTTGGTTGACGGCGGTTTCTCATACGCAGTTTCCTATCGCTCGCCGTGTGTCTCACAAACGCAAGGGGGGATCTCTCTATCTTTGTTCTGGAAGGTTTTCGTATTTTTCCTGGAAGCAAACGAAAATCTTGGCTACCAAAAGGATCGCAGCTCCTCACAACTCTTTTCCCGGGCAACAAAAGAGTTTGGCTACCTCACTCTTATCAAAGGATGTGTCAAAGATCCATCGTAGCATCTCTAATGATAGAAGTTTTATAAATATAATAAATATAATAAAAAAATAATAATTTGAATTTTCAAGTACCTTATAAACATATGAACTTAATACCTCTCACTTATCTATTTGATATAAGATAACGTTCACCCATAATCTCTTTCCCCGAAGCCTCCATATTCTCTCACTTTGAGGTTCCATCCTCGAACGTGATAGAGCACTATCTTCGTGATTGGAAATGGCATGCCTCGAGATGTTCGACTATGGCGAAGCAGCACCATCCGAACAGTTAGCATTAATTGCACTTTATGCACATCAGCTTTTGCGGTGTTCTGGAAGGATTTCTCGGAAGAGATTGATTTTGTGATCCATGACATAAAAGCCACGAGATACTTTTACGGATCAAAGTTCGAGTTGTATCGTCGTTGCCGCTCATGCACCCCCTATTCCGGCCGCTCTAGTCCACATCCTTTCTCGCAAAAACCCCATCTTTTACACCGAAAATCTAAAGCCTTCGCCCTGTTCACCCTGCGTGGGTCTTCCTTAAAAGCCACACTGCAGAAATGGTTAAAAGTGTCGCTGCGTGTCTTCCTATGCCCTAAATACTCTAGCCTTACAGAAATGTCCAAGCCTAAGGAGATCTTCTCCAACGGCGTGATTGCCACACTCGGTAAATTTGAACGTTTAGAAGTCCAAGAATATTCTTGAATTGAAGAGATAATTATGGCGCCCAAAAATAGGGACTTGCAACCTGATGCTTTACAAATCTGAAGACACTAGTACTTAATGATCTTTCAAACGTAAGTGGCATCTAGATCAATGATTCAGTGACATGGCCGGCTTTAAGGAGAATTAATATACATGAGTGTCCATGTTAACAAGTTTACCATTAAATGATGAAAATCCAATCAATTTGGAATGCCTTCAAGTCAAAAGATTGTCGTGGGTTGGCTTGTAATTGGAAGATGGCATTAGAGGAAGATTACAATCTATGTACAAATTCTTCTAATGGTTCTGCTTCTCATCTTTCTGGACATCTGTTCTTGGTTGTATGATACTGAAGTTTGATTGTCAATTTAAATTTGTAAGAGCTGAAATCGTTATGTTTATTTAATTCTAAAATAACTTATGACGTGAGTCTCATACGCCTTTTATCTTAACTTGTTATTATATGTAAGTGCATGATTTTCTACTTGATCTTAATCTTGGAGTCTTTGAAATGTTATGTGGTTTTGATTGGTCTCATTGTTGGATAATTAATGCTCATGCTTGTCATAAATCTTTGTGATAAGCTTTATAAATTTCCTTGTCCTAGTTAAGAGAGTTGTCTTGCTTAAGGAGATGACTTTTGAGTTGCCCAACCTATCTTAAGTACCTCTAATTTTCAATAGGCTATTAAGGAAAGCCATTGATGATTTTAGGCTATGATGTGTTATTAGTATTTTTTTTTTCATTGTACACACAAAAACATATGATGTGCTCACATGTATAAGTTGGTAGTAAGAATGTTTGCTTCATTGATTTTCAGTTTGTAAGAATTAGGATCCTTATGTTTTTTTACATTGTTAAGATAATATCTGATATAAGTCTCATATGCATTTTATTCTTGACGTGATTGGGTTATATTTGCAATTAGTTTACAATATTACTTTAGAGTGTTTGAAATCTTCTCCACGTCTGAGATTGACCCAATTTTGCATTGTGAGTGCCCACGCTTCTGATAAATCTTTGATGATAAATTTTACAGATTTCATTATTCTAGTTATGGTGGTTATCTTACCTTTTTAAAGAATTTTGACCTGCCACACCCACCTTTGTTCTCAAGGACTTCAAAATCGATGTGTTACTGGGGCAAAACACCGTCAGACCTAGTTTGGATAATCATTTGGATCTATGGTGTGTTATGAATATTATGTTTTGGTTGTGTACATGGTGTTTGAAGTTTTAGGTGAGTAGAAAATAGAATATTATCCCTTCACATAGACAACATTTGAGCCTTTAATTTGTTCCTTGGTGCATCCTGCAAAAGCAGTGGACCCCCTTTGGAAAATTCACCATCCAAAATTCAAAAACAGAACCCTCACTAGTTTGGTGAAAAGGAAATATATCTTTTACAAATGTACAATGTAGAATGAAAGTAAGACCAAACCAAAGGTATAGAAGATTCATTAATTAGCTAAAGGTTCTGGATTCCGAAAAGCTTTTGGTCTTTTAAAGCTGCCTAAAGAGGGAACTTTTTGAAGTCTTTTAAAGGGTGCATAAGCCTACACCGATCACAATTAAATCGTTGTCACGTTTGTTTATAGATACTACAGATCATAATATGTGCATCATAGAGTTGGCATCAATTCTCTTCCTAACGGAAAAAAGATGTGTGTTTTCAGAGAAATTAAAAATTTAGGTAGATGGATTCGGATGTCAAGTCGCGAGTAAGAAAGAAAGGTTGCCAGCTTTTTTGGTGGTATTCCTAGAGTACCTCATTTTCCTTGTGGTTTATCAAATCATCTATAAGTGATGTCATAAAACACTGTGATCCGGTTTGGTTGTTGATATCTTGAAAGAAAAAATTGATTGCAGTTAAATTCACTAAATAAAGAATTCAAATTACAATGACGTTGCACTTGGTAGTCGGTTTTGTTTTAGTAAATAATGCTGGACAGTCTCTATACTTTAAACCTCTTTCCTTGAACTCCATTGGTTTCTGGGATTGTGGAGGGACGTATGAGGTGGTTAGAGGGCAGACTAGGGTGACAATAACAGCAGCTGATGTGGAACATTGTAGAACTATTAGTTCAATAATGGTAAATACGCTTTTTTCTTAACAGGATTCGACAAGAAAGGGAGGCAAGTATAGGGAACTCAGAAAGTTCAAAGTGGACATCAGGAACTCTGGAGCTGAAAGGATCAAGTTTTGCTTGCTTATGGGAGTAAATTTCGCGTCATTTTTTGGTCAAAAAATATGATTTGAAGTCATATTTTTCGCATGATCATTGTAACAAAGTTGAGAAACCTTTGTAACTTCTGAGGCTGCGTACTTTATTTTCATTCATTGGGGGGAGAAGGCTTCATAGCTACTGGTTTCTTCAAAGTAATTTCCCAAGAGTAGAAATAATTTTTTTTTGCGAGATGGGCACAAACTGTACGGTAAATATGCATGCAATAAACTTAGATTAACATCGAAAGTTTTACATGACTTGGGTAAAATTATCCTTATATTTGAAGTTTTCATATGCTTAGGTGCAGCTAAAAAAGCTTTCCTCTTTGACAATTTCTCTTTTGTCACTCTGACAGCCCACTGAATGATACCATAAACATAAAATTTTTTATAACATCATATTTATAGATAGCTTTAGGACAAGTCCTAACTAGACACCAATATGTTTCTAAACTCTATCCCATTAAAAAGGCCTGACGCCTTGACTCCCTGTCTGCCACAAGATTCCCTCAACTATCCTCAAAAAAGATTTCTCAGGTAAGGTAGGGGTGAAAGTAGAAGAAAACATTGGCGCCTCATTTACAACAAATTCAATTCCTTTTTCCACAGATATATTTTCTAGTGGTGACAATACAAAATTTCGGCGACATGTGATGCATGCCAAATTGTCTTCTACTTGAACAATAAAGGCAACGGATCCATTATCTCAAGGAATTGAGCAATTTGGAACACGGCACAAGGAAAATGCTTTGGTCCACAGGGACCATCATCCACTTAAGAGGATCTAAATGTATATTTAGTACAAGCATATCAGCATAGCAGAGAGCAAGCAGTTAATGACTGTTACAACTTACTATTAGATAAACTAAATAGGGGAAAACCTTAAGCACTCATCAGTCCAATCCGCTGATGGGAACAAAAATGTCATCCAAATAATTGTGGCCATCATGTCTCTCTAGTGCTTCCCACCAACTCCTCTCACCCTCAATCTCCCTCAAAGAGTTTCTGGATTCTTCCTCAATGCGTAAGCTCTTAAGATTTGGGCAGTAATAGATACTCATCAATTCCAAGTTTGGTGTGATGAGTGGAACACTAGAGATAGTAACTAATCCAGGCATGTAATGGAGCATAATCTTCTTCAAATTTTGGAGGATGTAAGAGGCCTGATTATCATTTGGAGTTTCATGCTTTACCAATGCCGTGACTGAGGGGCAATCCTCCACTGTGAGCTCTTCTAACCTTTTAAGGTTACCAAGCAACCCTTCGGTGAAAATATTGGTCAACTGGGGACATGTCCGCAGTCCCAAGATCTTCAGATGAGATAAACATTGTGATTGTATTGGCCCCTTCCATATACTCATTAGATTCTTCATATAATAAATATAAAGATATTCGAGTGATCCAAGAACAATCCTTTTAGGTTCATGAGTGCTTTCATCTTCTTCACAAGCCACTAGTTCTCTATCTTCTTCTTGAGTAGCTGCTTCATGTATCAGAACTTCAACCTCATTACATTCTCCCACTACACAACACTTTAAATGCTCCATGTTCCTAATCCCAAATTGATAGTTTCTTAACAGTTGCATGCTGTTCCAAGAAAAATGCAGTTGAATTTTGAAGTACCCTTTTAACATCTTTAGGTAAATCCTCGCCATTTATGAATTTCAAGCATCTCTCCTGTTGTTCCAGCTCAAACTCAACTTCGCATGGAAGTCGAGACAAAATCCTCCTAACATAACGGCCAACAGTAAATCTAAAATGTGACAATTGATGTAGATTTCCACTTTAGCAGAAGTTGGCCCAACAATTCCACACTTGGAAAATAGAATTCGAGACTATTCAAACTTTCCAAGGAACATACTTCAGCAACAATGGACTCCACACATGCAATCCACCATTTGTCATCCGGATTCACACGAATACTTAACTTATTTAAATGAGATAGTTCTGAAATTATGCCACAACGAACCCCCACATTTGACTGCATGTCACTGCAACTATCATCTGGAGATGAATAAATAGACACTTTCAAACATTTGAGATTAGTTAACTTCTTAATCCCCTCAGGTAACTCTATAATATCTGTCCCTTCAAGATCAAGGACCTCAAGCTGATTAAGTGCTCTAACCTTGGGCATTAACTTCATGAAATTATGACAATCTTTTAAACACAATCTCTTGAGGCTAACCAATTTCATAATGGAGTCTGGCAAAGATCTAATACTAGTACTAGATAAGTCTAGGGTTTGGAGTGCAGGTATGTAATAAAAAATGACTCTGGAATCTTTCTTACTCTTTTGTTTCCTTGAAGAGACAATGTCAAGAGCCTAGGACTCCTTGGATTCTTAGGTAACTCCCCATCTGTCAAGCAAATCTCTTCTTCCTTTTCCCAATCTACATCCTTTGGCAGCTCTTTTAATTCTAAATTATTGTGCGTGGGACATGATTGAGATGCTTCACATTCTTCCCCACTTTTTTCAATTATTTCACGAGATTTCAATTTAGAATCGGCGGCTTCAATAACTAACAACTCTCCTTGAGTCTCTGAAGTCTGCTTTTCAATTGCTTCCTTTCCACTTGTTTCTGCAAAGTATTCTGCATTGAGAACGAAAAATAAAATACTCTAATATAGATCATAGAAAACGAAAATTGTAATGACTAAACAAACATGATTCCAAGTTCATTGTACTCTAAAATGCCAATAGATAAATCTGTCTAAACTAATTTTTATCACGACTAAATCCATAGTTGAAACCATCTAAAACCACCTACATTATGCTTGATATTTCAAGTTTCAAACAGCTAGTTCCTTCCCATTAATAAGGAGACTAAGGTCAAAACAACCAATATAAAATTTTCATCTCGATTAATAATTATGATTCGAAGCTAGGAACCGCTTGATAGGAAAATAAAGATTCATGCAACCAATCATTTGGGCGAGCGCTTAGTCATATTTTTATTGACATGTTGCAGAGGCCTCTTTTTTGGTTTGTTATTTTTTATTCCTCTTATCAGATAAGGGAAGTAGGGGGATTTAAACTAGAAACCTTAACAACAAAGACCTTCTCTTGCTAAGATACTTATAGCTTATATGAATATTATTAGTCTAGTACTGATTTATACCTAGCCGTAGCCGTAACTCTTTCATAGTAAGAACTGGACGAGCTAGGTCACCAGAATAGGCTGTTGAGTGACGAAGATAAGCATTTACGTCGTATATCATGTCACCACCATCTTGGTACCCTTCCTTCCTGGTCAAATGGCGCAGAACGAAATCATCCTGCAAAATTTGTAAAAGAGAAGCAGATAAGGTTTGGCAGAAATGGGTTTTGGGATAGAGTTTTGTAATGATATTTTCTTTGAATGTCACATCATGCAAGGTACCCCGTTTTAATACATTGATGCCCTACGAGAAAGAAATAATGTTCACAAATAATTATAGTGAAATACTTCTCAATGAATGTAATGATTTCTATTCCTAATCTACTATAAGACAGAATCATCCTCCAACAAAAATTTGAAAGGAAGAAATTTCACTAAATTTAAAGGACATATAGAGAATATCTCAAAAATTATCTTAGCATATGTATTAAAAAGAGTTAACAAATTTAAACTGGTAGCGATATATGCCATTTTTAATATAATGCGAGAAGGCTGCATATTTTATAAGAAAACAATTAGAGGAGAAGGTTGGATGGAGGAAAAGTGAAAATATAACTAATAAAGGTCAACATTGTCCCACATCAATGTTGTATGGATCCTTAACTTTATAAGTGATAATGTTTTTCCACCCATTACCAACTGGTTTAGGAATGGGTCCACATACCTTAACAATAACAACCCAAAAACCCTTTGGCCAACACCACGTTGAAGTCTTAATTCAGGCCTTGCACCTAAATGCCTATCTCACAATTAACTTTTAAGTTCCCAAATCCTAATGACAGAATTGGAATCCATATTCTTACAAAAAAAATTTGGTAGATATCAATCAAGAAGGTAAAAAATATTTGATAGGATTTATATATGAAAATTGGTCAAATAAGCTTTACAAGGAAAACAAATAAAAGTATTTGGATAACAGATATCAAATACTCATTGCTAGTTAGCTAGCTCAAGTGATGAGTTTGTGAGGACTTTAGCTATAAGATTTAGGATTCAAAGTACATGTGTAAATTGGGTGAATGTGTGTCGCAATAAAAAATAAAAATTTAAAAATCAAATACTCAGAACATAAGGAAAAAAATCCAGAAAGGACAAATTACTAAATAATTCTATGAATTTTAAACTTTCACCAAATCGTTCTATACGTTTTTAATTTTATTATTTAGCATCATAAGGTGGTTTTTTAATTCGATCAATGATTTCATTAGATAACATATAATTTCGTCAATTCTTTTATGGAATACATAAAAGGCTCTTGTTAAATTTTTTTCATAGTATAAAATTGAAAAAGGGGTTGATCCAAAAAATAAAAGCCATAGATTCTATGGAATACACAAAAAAAAAAAAAGCCACTGCCCTTGACACGGGTTGGTCCCATCATGTAGGAAGGAGAAAAACAAAAACAAGCCATAGATTCTAATCAACGGATGGAAGAATTTTATATTAGAAAAAACGTTTGTAATCTCTTTTACATAGGAACCTATATTCTAAAATATTGCCATACGAATACAGGTGAATTTTTTAAGAGTTTTCGAAACTCTAAAATTTTCTTTTTTTTGCCGAAAACATATTTGACAACGTACTGACAAATTATGTTTGAAAAGTATTATTAACGATGAAAGAGAGAGTACTTTGTCCTTGCAAGGAGAGGGAGAAGATTATAGGACAAAGAAAAAGCTAAAAAATAATGATAGAAGAAAAGGGGGAAAAATCAGAAAATTGATTCAAAATTCATATTTCAATTAACAAACTATTACAACAACTTCAGAGAGTCAAGTCAATTCACCTATTTAAAATTTGGATATTGATAAAGGGTGCAATCAGAACATTCATCGACAAAATTCATCATTCAAAACAATCTTATGGTTTCTTTTATTAGCAGATGATATTCCAAATAAATATGAAAATGAAGTAATTTTCCTAGGAAAAAAATCAACCATAATTTTTCCAGCTGACGAAAAGGGCTAAAAAATTAAGCAAACAAAAATCACTCATTTTGCATCTAGATTTAAAGGAAGTTTTCTTCCTTGTCTAATGTTTATGACATTTAGAGGGAGAGGAATGTCCAGATTTATTAACCCCCCTAAAATAAAAGCTTCTCAATTACAGATTTCACCACTTGTTGTAACAAATAGCTTGTTTATAACAGCAAAATAATGAGCGGGGTCACAGATTTGGCCTACATAACAAAAGTCGGAAAGCCACATTTTGCTTATATTCTGGTTGAAAAAGGAGAAGGACTATGAATTGGTATTCCTAAGTATCAAGGTTACTTTATTATAAATAGCAGAATCAATATTGTAGCGTACTTATCATTTATTTACCTGATTGTTTTAATTAAAAAACGTGTAAGATATCTACACACATACAACATTGACTTAAATAAATTTAAATAAATTATATATACAAAAATTATATTAATCATCATGTTCATATATAATGCGAATATAATGCGAGAAGAAAGAAGAATCTGACCTCGCGAGGGCTGTTGTTCTCCATGATGACATGATATTCGTGCAGCATCCACTTGGTGCGGTCGCCGTAGGGAGCAACGCCCTTGTAGAAGACTGAGGTCCACTTCCTACTGATCAAACCTTCGGAGGAAATAAAGCGGAAACCAGTGGTTAGCCAGAATCCGCCTGCTCCAGGAGAGGAATTCCTGTACGCAGCGTCGCGACGGCAGAAGAACCGCTGGCTATACTCTGAAATTATGGCCGAGAACGCTTAATTTAGCAAGAACATTAAAGATGTATTTGCCATCATCAACTTGACCGAAAATAATTTATTCTGTTTAAAGAGAGAATTAAAAAAAAATACCCCGCAGATCCTTGGTATCATGGTTGAAGAAGTCGACTTCAGGAATTATCTGGATCTCCGACTGATGGCCCTGGTTCTTCAACCTCAGGTAGTGGCTTCCAAGTTGGTCGTCAGTAGGGCGAAATATTGAATCCGAAGGGGTCGGTGCACTTTCATAGGCTGCCATCTCTTTCTGTTTAGGAACGATGGATGGAGTTTTTCCGTTTCCTCTCTCCCGCCACGAAGCTACGATGGTTCTTTTTTTTTTTGGTTTGCAGTTAACCGAAAATAAGATTGCAAGGAATTTTTAAGCGAATCCGAGCTAATACCAAAAGTAGAGGAAAATTTCTACTAATGCTAAAGCTTAAGCTAAGAGAAGGTTTTAATTTCTTCAATAAACGGATTCTATCTTTTCTTATTGTCTCTTATTTATAGCCTAATTTTTAATCTAATATAATTGAGTTTTGAATTCTTAAAATAACTGATTTTAAATTCTTAAATCAATTGAGTTTTGGACATTTTTTAAAACTACTTAGTTCCTTATCTTAAGACAATTAAGTTTTTGACTCCTAAATCAATTAGATTTTTGACTTCTGTCATAATTAGATTTTGACTATTTCAAATTATAAACTTTATTTAAAAAAAATAAAACATAATTATTTAATAAAAACTCAACCTAATAGTAAGTAACTTAAATCCAAGTTCATATAATCTCTCCTAGGTCCCGATAAGCGGAAACCAGTGGTCATCCAGAATCCGGCTTTGGAGGACGTAATGCGGCGGAAACCAATGGTATTCCAGTACGGCACGTCGCGGCGTCTGCAGGAGAACCACTGGCTATTCTCCGAACTTGTGGCCGAGAACGCTTAATTTAGCAAGAACATTAAAGAAGCATGAATTTTCCATCATCAACTTAACCAAAAAGAATTTGCTCTGTTTGAAGAGAAAAAAGAGAATAAAACGAAAATACCAGGCAGATCATCGGGATCATAATTGAAGAAGTCGATTACGGGAATGATCTGTATCTCAGGGTGATGGCCCTCGTTCTTCAACTTCAGGTAGCGATTTCCAAGTTGCTCGTCAGTTGGGTGAAATATCGAATCCGGAGGGAACGGTGCTATTTCATTGGCTGCCATCTCCTTCTCTCTTTTGTTATTTGGTTTACAAACAACGGATGACGTTTCTCGGAATTGTCCCTACGGCCTCCGAAGCAACGATGGCTCTTTTTTTTTTTTTTTGTCTGTTCGCACTTAACCAAAAAGGAGATTGCAGGGAATTTTTAAGCGAATCCGAGTTAACACCAAAAGTAGGGGAAAATTTCTATGTTTAAACAAACATGATTTAAAGCTCATTTTCAGTCTAAAATACAAACATATAAATCTCTATCTAAATCAATTTTTATCACTACTAAATTGATAGTTTTCGACACCTAAAACCACCCACATTATGTTTAATATTTCATGTTTCATATAGCCAGCTCCATTTCATATATAGGACAACTGAGGTCAAAGACAAACAATCTAAATGTCATCTTAATTTATAAATATGATCTTGAAAGCTTGCAAGAGCTTAATAGAAAAAGAAAGATTCATGCAACCAATGAATTGGCCTAGTGCTTGGTCATATTTATCTTGACATTTTGCAGAAGTCGCGATGAGAAAATTCTCAAATTCATAAACTCTGATCTAATCCATCATCATAGATTTATGAGCCTTTTTGCTGTATTTTTCTAAAAAAAAAAAGAAATAATATATATATATATATATGTATATTATATCGATACCCTTACGGAGTCCGAGACAATACGAGGATTGAACAGCTTGTTCAATACTATTCACTGCTTGACCTACCAAATTCATAATGCGGACAAAGATCACTATCACTAAAATATCAAGTGCCTAAGTGAAGCAAAACCAAACGAATGAGCAAAGATAAAAGATGCAAATAAAAAAGAAGAATATGTGGAATACCCTTCATCATGATTTTACAACTTTTTTATTGGTAATTTTCTATCTATTTTTTGGGTAAGTTTTAATTACTTTTCATGGTTTTGTAGGGAAATGCAGCGGAAAGGCTTAATACTCTATCCATATTACTCATACCAAAAAAATGAAAATGAACATAAAAAGGTGATACATTATTTTTCACTCAAACTAACCTTATTATAAGTGGATCCATAGCATGCGTTGAGTTCCATCACAATGAATTATCTAGACATAAAGGTATTTGACTCTGTACTTTAACTTCTTGAGCCACCACATTGAACTTTGCTTGCATTGCTTGTGTACTTTTAACACACCGAATGCATTCTCATATCTTATCCATTACAGCACTTAGTGCGTCCAAGGTATCTTGAACCATTAAATTGATCACATTTGCCACACAACATACATCAAAAAATTGACCATTACAATAAAGAAATCTTTTCCGGAACAACCGATCTCTGATTCTACAAACAATATTATCATTGGTAAAACAACTATCAAATGTCATGGAAAACAAGTTCTGGTCAATATCCCAATCCATTAGACACATCATAATAACATCCGAATGCACGTCTCCTGTATGAGAAGGATTGACCATAATAAAATTTAGAAACTTCTTCTTTAATTGCCAAGATTCATCAATGTAGTGTGCCATCAAACACATGTAGTTAGTATTACCACAAGCTGCCCACATGTCAACACTGAGGCTAATTTTACCAGGCAATTTATCCAATACTTCATTCACCTGTTGTTTCTTTTTCGTGTAGATCTCAATACAGTCAGCCTCAACTCTGTCAGTTGTCACAAGTGGCTGCATATTTTTAACAAACACTCTGAATCCAAAATGCTCAACCATGGCCAATGGATACCCATGTAAAATAATCATGCGAGCAAGATCAAACTGACTTTGCCTTTGATCAAAGTTACTGTTTCCAGTGTTAACTGCCTCATCTTTCATCGTCTCTTGCTCAAATCTAACATTCACAAGGCTAAGCATTTCAACCTTTCTCTACTCTTGACCCATATTGAAATTTGCAAGAGCAAGGTCCCTACCTTTTTCTTTTCCCTTGCTGCTATGTATTGCAGTATGCCATGACTAAACCTTTTCTGACACCGAATCAAATGATTCCTCAAATGAGACATTCCACTAATACTTGATCCACTAAGTTTCTTCCCACAATGCCTACACACAGCCACACAAATGTCACCCTTTTTAATCCTATCAAAGTCATTCCATACAACAAATTTCAATCGGCTAGAATTAACAATCACTTCATCTGACAAATCCATTGCATGAATCTAATCCTTTACCAATACTTGCAATTTGCAAACATAGGCAAATATCTTTTGTCAATAAATACAAACCAAGAAGCCAAGAAAAAATAAAACAAAATTTCTAAAATCTAGGACTAAAATAGATGTACATAGAATGTAACAACCACAAAATAGAAGACAACTTGCTTATTCCCCATATGGTACGAACCACTTGAAGTGGTGAAAATTATATATGCACAAACACTCATCAAGAGATAACATGCATAGTGATATCACCACCAACAAAAAAAAAAAGTGGCTTTTTAGATCATTAGATTCAATACATTATTATTTTAGAATTGGGAAGCAAAAGCATATGCAACTTTCTGATGGAAGTAATGGATGAGATCCAATGTCTATGGGAGATCAAATATAACACTTAGAAGAAAACTAAAACCTAACTTCAAATTTATATACCAAAAAGTCCATGAAAAATGGTATGCTAAAGCAACAAAAGCTTAGAATAGAATAAGAAATCTTGTTAAAAAATTTCATAAGCTTTTTCTCGGCCAAGAATGTTGATGGATTACAATAAGGGAAAAGGACTAGAAGATTCTGGAAATCAGGTGCCCAAAAATATAGGGATATTCAAAGCACTTCTTAAAATTCTATAAAATCCTCCTCAAGATCTTAAAGAATATAATCAAAAGACATCAGTAGGGTTTCCGTTGGAGATCCATCTGATTTTCAAAACATCTCAAATCAGTTGTCGTTCTTTAATTTTTTCCTTTCAACAATCAAATACCAAGCCTGATGGGAGGTCTAATACCAGCAACAACATAAACAAGTGAGGAAACGGGAAAAGGGAAAAGGGAAAAGGGAAAAGGCTATCCTTCAAAAAATATTCAGACACTATGGATAGGATGATCATGAAAAAGAGGCTAAACAACAACTAGTATATGTTCAAGCACAAAACATGAAAATGAAATAGAAACAATTAACCTCAAATAGTAATAGATGATGCATTCAAGGTTCTTATCTAGCTTAGCGTTGTTTCACAAAAGACTGAATCCTGACATCATCTAAGCAAAGAACATAAATCGAGGTTGTGAAACAAGACCCTAGGTCTATCTAAAATATTTATAGTTAACCTGATTCTTAATGAGTGGTTGACTTTACATGCTCAAACAATAAGTTGCAATTGATGTCAAAAGTCTACCTTCATAAATTTTGTTTCTTTTACCTACTAGACATGACCCTAATAGAAATAGCCGTGACCATGAAATCTGAAAGCATAACTGTCTCTTTTTCCGCTTTGTGAAGTAAACAATTGTACATCCCATGGTCAAACAACTAACTCAACTTAATTAAAGCAATAATCAAACATAATAACTAGAGATGTATCACTGACAAGTAAAGAGAGTTACCACATCCAAAAAAGAAAAAGGAAGGAAAAAAAAAAAGCGCCTTTTTGGGTCAATGTATGCTAGAACACTTTCCTACTCAACTTATGATTTGGTACAATCTAACAGACACTCTGTACATAACACTTCCTAAGCTAGTATTTTCGATTATTGTCTCTGCAACCAAACAGAGTAATCTTCTTCCTAGAAAACTTTTCATGGAAATATCGCAAAGGGATAAAAATCTCCCAATGGAACAAATTGATTATGTATCTCAAGACACTATAACAGACTCAAATTTGTGGAACATTTCACGCCTGCAAATATTAGATTAAATCGAGCTATGCACAGAATTGCCGTTCGCACAAAACCCATCTGTTTTAGCAAGCGCCAGAATAAGAAACAGGCGCGCAATCCGACCCAGGATTTATTCCCTGATCAACAAATCAGGAAAACACTGCGTTAATGAAGAAGCCAACAGCTGGGTGCAGGTCAACCCACAAGTTAGGGTAATCCGGCGGAGGATTAGCCAAAACCCAAACTACCCTATCGGTACCGGACAAGGTCCGAAAGGACCCGCCTGACCCAACTGATAAACGCGGGTCGTACTGATCGGGTCAAATGGGCCGATTCAAAATCCTGCGAGTATCGGATCGGAATCGGAACCGAACTCACGCACATAAAACAGCAGAGACAGAGAGCTCGAAACAACCTATTTAAAAATTTCCTTGGTCTTCTCTTTTGTCAAAAAGATAAAATGCAACTTGGATTTGAAAGGACTAATACACGTAAACTTCCATTAACAGCAAACGAGTTTCATAGTTTTGAATTGAAGGGTGACAAATCAAAAAAGATTAGTAAGAAAAACATCAAATACATGTATACCGACATGTAACTGTTCTGTGTAATACTCAATGTCCAATTATCTCCCTTTATCCTGATGAGTAAGAACGGCAACCACATCTAAGCCCAAGACAAAAAATGAGGAAGAAGGATAAGCTGATGAGACAAACGGCAATGGCGAGACCCATGGAATGATGCGCCAGTACAACATATGTGCCCATCACAAATGCCAGCATCATTGCTCCCAACGCCAGCACAATTAACCAGAACCCCAGTGCTCCGAGGATCCCTCGAGAACTATTAGCAGATCGGTCTTCTCTAATAACTCCTCTGGGTATTAACATGAGGAGAAGGATAGCCAGAGTGGATAGCACTATAGATATGGTATCCGTAATAAGGAAGGCTGTGAAAGCAGCACTTCTCGTCAGAATTGCAGAACCTGGGTGTGGACCATCTTGACCCATGAACCCCCGAGTATGGTAAGACCTGCCGCAAAAGTCACGCTTGTAATCGGTGCCGCCACTACCAAGTAGTATTTGCCCTCTTTCTCGCGCCAATCAGCACAATTTGATTTTCCTCTCTCGTCTTCGAGCTTCTCCCTTTCCAGCCAGAACTCGGGCGTCCCCAGGAATGACACCTGTCGACGAACCGGTCCATGCGTTGCATTCAGGATGCATCGTCTCTGAAACATTCGTTGTAGTTATAAGTGAGCTTTAGGACCTTTTTTTTTAAAAAAAAAAAAAAGGAAAAAAGAAGAAGAAAGAAGACGAAATACGTAGAGAAGGAGAAACAGCACGACTCTATTACCTTTGGTAGTGCCAAGATCCTACTTTCCATTGCCATGTCACAAGCACTAAGATTTTCCTTGTTAAAAGCCATTTTGTCAACACTAGAATTATTAATAAGTCTTCTTAATACTCCAAGAGAAGCAGTCTTTGAATAAAGAAGGAAAGGTGTGTTTCCATTCAAGTCTCTCATTCAAAAGATTCCTAAGAGATGGATTTTCTAACAACAGCCTCGCAACACATCGTGCAGAGCAATAGTTAGCAGCAGAAAAATGTAATACATTCCAGCCTCTATTGTCAACCAATTCGCAACAATCCATACACTTTGATACAATCAATTTCACTGTCACACAAAAGCCTTCATAAGCTGCAATGTAAAGCGTTGTCCTACCCTCGGTGTCTTTCATATATGCCACTTGTCTGTCATGCTCCAACAATTTCTTCACTACGGAAAGACAACCAAAGCCCGCAGCCAAGTGAAGCAAAGTGAAACCTTTTTCGTCTACTTTCTTGGTTTGACCACTTATTTTATTTATAATTTCCTCAATCATTCTTGAGAATATATAAATATAAGAAATGCAATAATTTTCTAAATAAGGCAAGAAATATTTGTTAATTGTACATAGGAAAACTTTGTAAAGAATAAACCCCGATATTGCTGGTTAGTTTTTGACAAGTTTATGATAAAATATATGGTTTATTCTTTACAAAGTTAACCAGACAGTTTAAGAAATAAGGCAGTACCTGAGTCATTCCGAAATGCTGCTACATGCAAAGCAGTTCTACCAAGAAAGCCATTAAATGCGACTGAATTGCAAGTTTCTAAAATTTCAAACGTCACATCTCGAAAGCTTCTCTCAACAACCATGTAAAGTAAAGTCTCATTAGCTTTATTAGCAAAATATTCAAAATCTAGATCTTCTTTGAGTAGAAGTTTCACCACCTAAAGGTGACTATAACGAACAACCTCATGCAACGTTGTGTCCTTCTATGCGTTCACCATCTTGAGCATCTTTTTACTTGGGTCAACCTAGCTTTGGCCATCGAGGCCTTTATATTCAATCTTCACTTGATCAATTAGAGTTTTTACTATGGTTACATGTCCATACCTTGCCCCAATGTGTAATGGTATTTGACCTTTGGTGTTGCATTGTTGTATCAACAATGTGTTAGGAATTTGCTGGCACAATTCCCCCACAAATGATCAAAGCACACATACACACACGTCAACACAAGAAATTTTAAAGGTTCGGATCAACAATGTCCTACTCCCTCTTCTTCCATTAAAAAATTCAACTATTACAACTTCAGTTTTTTGACGGAGAAAAGACTGAAAAACTCTCTTAACCTTAGCTTTGTAATACTCTACAAATAACTCAACACTTGGTTATTAATATTATCGCTTAGGTTCTTCTATATCTCCCTAAGGACTACATAGACTCCTTTTTACAGGCCTTCTAACTCCCACAGGTTGGTTCTCTAACCAATGTGGGATACACAATTCTTCTCTTCTAATTCCTGTGGGATAGGAACTCTTTCCTTTCTCAATCCATGTAAGACATGAACTCCTAAATCATGCAGAACTCCTTTGAGAATTTGAATTGCATCCAACCACATCACCTAATGCTAGTCAGCTTCAACAAACAGAGACCATGACTATGCATCCTAACCTCTACAATGCTGCAGCAAAAGGTAAAATCCAATTCTTCAGAGGGACCCAAGATTCTCTTGAACTTCTATTGACCCCATCTAAAAACACAATCATCCATGTTTATATCACATCTCTCAATAATATGGAACCTAGAGCATAACTAGTATCAGAACCAAGATCCAAAGCTAACTTTGTCAAGGCGATTCTTGACATATGTCCATTGTTGATACAACAATGCAATACCAAAGGTGAAACATCATTGCACATTGGGGCAAGGTATAAACATGCAGCCATAGTGAAACTTCTAATTGATAGAAAGAAGATTGAATATAAAGACCTCGAAGGCCAAAGCTAGGTTGACCCAAGTAAAGAGATGCTCAGGATTGTGAACAAATGAAAGGACACAACATTGCATGAGGCCATTCGTTATAATCACCTTGAGGTGGTGAAACTTCTACTAAAAGAAGATCCAAATTTTGAATATTCTATTAATAAGGCTGGTGAGACTTTACTTAACATGTCTGTTGAAAGAAGCTTTCGAGATGTGGTATTTGAAATTTTAAAAACCTGCAATTTGGTCGTATCTAGTGGCCCTCTTGACAGAACTGCTTTACATGTTGGAGCACTTCGAAATGACTCAAGTACTACCTTATTTCTTAAATTGCCTAGTTAACTTTGTAAATAATAAGCCACATATTTTATCATTAACTTGTCAGAAACTAACCAACAACACTGGGGCTTATTCTTTACAAAGTTTCCCTATCGTACAACTAACAAGTCTTCCTTATCTTATTTAGAAAATTATTGCATTTCCTATATTTATATATTCTCGAGAATGATTGAAGAAATTATAAATAAAATAAGTGGTCAAACCAAGCAAGTAGACGAAAAGGGTTTCACTTCACTTCTCTTGGCTGCGGGCTTCGGTTGTCTTTCTGCAGTGAAGAAATTGCTGGAGAATGACACACAAGTGACATATATGAAAGACACCGAGGGTAGGACAACACTTCACATTGCAGCTTATGAAGGCTTTCATGTGACAATGAAAGTAATTGTATCAAGGTGTCCGGATTGTTGCGAATTGGTTACAATAGGGGCTGGAATGTACTACATTTTTCTGTTACTAACTATTACTCTACAAGACGTGCTGCGAGGTTGTTGCTAGAAAATTCATCTCTCAAGAATCTTTTGAATGAGAGGGACTTGGATGGAAACACACCTTTTCTTCTTTATTCCAAGACTGCTTCTCTCGAAATATTAAGAAGACTCATTAATAATTCTAATGTTGACAAGATGACTTTTAACAATGAAAAACTGGATTTCACTTTCACTGTAGTCATGGTCTCTCTTTGTTGAAGCTGACTAGCACTAAGCGATGTTTGAACCTCTACCAAAGTGAAAAATCCTAACGTAACCCTCTGCAAAAGTATAACTAATTCCTTTGCTAAATTTTCTCAACTAAAAACCAAATCCAAGAACAGCATGACAGCAAAGCAAAAGAATCACATCAAATAAAAGAAAAGAGAGAGAGGGAAAAAGACAGAGCACCTAACCGAAGATTTGAAAATTAATGAGTTCCGTTGCTAATTTCCTCAACTAAACACCAAATCTAAGAACAACATGAGAGAAAAGCTAAAGAAACTGAAGAAAAAAAAAAAAGACACCTACAGCAAATGAAACCATGACTGAAAAGAAAAAAAAAAAAAAAAGACACCGATTACAGCAAATGAAACCACGACTTAAAAGAAAAAAAAAAAAAGACACCGATTACAGCAAATGAAACCACGACTTAAAAGAAAAAAAAAAAAAAGACACCGATTACAGCAAATGAAACCACGACTTAAAAGAAAAAAAAAAAAAAAGATACCGATTACAACAAATGAAACCACCACTGAAAAGATTTTTTTTTTAAAAAAAAACACCGATTACAGCAAATGAAAAACAAGAAGACCTAAAGATCCAAAAGTTCAGAGATAAAAAAAGAAAAGAAGAGAAAAGAAAAGAGAGAGAGGGAGAAAGACAGAACACCTAACCGAGATTTGAAAAATAACGAGTTCCTTTGCTAATTTACTCAACTAAACACCAAATCTAAGAACAGCATGAGAGAAAAGCTAAAGAACCACGACCGAAAAAAAAAAAAAAAACAGTCAAGGGGAAAATGGAGAAAAAACCGCTTGAGGTGGCGAAATTACCGATCAATGCCGCCATGAAAAGGTCCGCAAAAGTTGCTGGCGTCGGTAGTGCTAAAGATCTAAGGGCAGCTGGGGAAGAAGGAAGGCGGGAGAAGGAATTTTGTTCAGCAGGAGAAGAAGGAAGGCGGGAGAAGTAAAATGGGCAGCTGGAGAAGAAGGAAGACGTCGGCTCGCATTTAAAATGTAGAAAAAATTGAGGTAATTTGTTCACAAAATTTAGATTGAATAGAAGATAAAAAGGTGTACCCACAAGTCCATGTTACGGCTTTTTTTTTTTTGGTTAAAAAACTTATCAAAAATAACAATAGAAAGAGTGGATGCACGTACATGAAATTTCTATTCAGGGAACCTATTTCTTTGTCTTTTACTTTATTATTATTATCAAAAATACACAAAAAAAAAAATCATCTTGACGTGATTTGAATTAAAAAATAACCACAAATGTCCTTGAGAAATCGCCTCCTCTTTTTTGCATTAATTACCAAACCATCACTGCATAAAGCATCAGAAATTCATCGCTGGTAGAAATTCATCAGAAAACATCGGAGAGGCTCAGTAAACAGCTTTTTAATCATCCAGTGGATTTGCGCCACGCCCATCTCTAAGGCTGTTGATGACAAGTCAAAAAGGTGCACGCATGCATTCATTGCTCCTGTATCGACTTGGCAGAGCCATGTGATGGTACGGACACCTGATAGGGAATGGTTTGGTGAGACTTAATGCATGGATCGAATGAATGTTAAAGACAGGAAGGCCCGTTCTATACGGAGCAGAAAAAGGCAAACAATAAAGTGCATTAAAGAGGAAAAGACAAATCAGTGACACTAAGGTTTTCCATAATGCCCTATTTTCTTTCATCTTCGTAATCTCCGATATTCACCCGGTCTGAAAATGGATCCTGTGAGTGGTGGTACCGGAGATAAAGTGAACTGTCCGTGGTACATTTATGCTTGTTACGACCATCTAGTGTGAAGTCCTCCCACGGATAACTGAACGCCTTCTTTTTAACAGACTGTCCTTTGCCACGCTTCAGTATAACAGACTTTGGCGTTGTGTGATTCACGCCTGCGGCGTGCTGCCCCTCGGCCAAGGACCCACAGCCTCCACGTGGCGCATCTCTGTAACAATGCTTTCAAATGTATATCCTTCGGATAATCTTTTTGTCATTTAATTTTTGACAATCTGCTCAATTATTTCACATTTTACCAGACAGTTTTTTTAATAGGAAAGCGATTAATGAACATGGTCGGTTCACGTTCTAGTAGTCTGCAAAGACCGGTGTAAAGTTTCGATTTAGTAAAATAAATTAATACTTTGTCGAAGTTTCAAATAAATATTCAAACGGTAAATTGAAGTCGTAAATTTTGAAAGTTTTGTAAAACGGTAAAGTGAAAACAAATATTCACCCGATTGTCCATCAAACGAACATGACAGGATTCTACTTAATGCAATTGTCAGATCCCGTGACGTCAGACTTTATGACAACTACTGTTAGTAAAGCTGACAATATTAATTAGTGAGTGCAAAACAGCTGTCCCGTAATATGGCAAAGTAGAATTTGGAAATTACTGTGTGTTGCTTTCTTACGAAAAAAGTACATAAGGCTTGTCCTTTTATAACATAAGAACTGAGCATAATAAAAAAATATACAGAGGAAAAAAAAACTCATTATACATAAAAAAATAATTTCCTAAAAACTTACACAGCACGAAAAGAATATTAAACTATATCAAGAAAATATAATAAAAAACATACACAAGTATCTCAAACCGCCACAAATACAGCCAACCAATAGTACACTGTAAAGAAGTATGAGAACTCGGTCCGAAGAAAAGGAGTTCCTTTGACAATGAGAACACAATCCTTGATCTCCGTCGGAAGCCTACCGCTGAATGAGTTATTCGCTATGTTCAGCTCTTCCAATTTGAGAGATTTCCAATGGCCGCCGGGATTTCACCAGAGACGGAGTTATTGGAAAATCTACCACAGTCAACGAGAAAATTTTCGCTATTATCGGGGGAAATAGGCCGCGTATCTGATTGTGTTGAGGATCCAGAACCTGAAGCACGCTGTAACAAGTTTCCATGTCAGGGTTAACTACATACGTGAGTGCATTAAATCCAAGATGAACGATCCGAAGCAATGTGATATGGTCAGAATCATGGCAGAGCATTGAGCCCGGAACTGAGCCTGAGAGATTGTTGTGCGAGAGCATCAGCACCTGAAGATTCGGCAGAGCCCCGAAAGCCGACGGGACCTCACTGCTGAGAGAATTGCCATCTGCGCTAAGGTGCACGAGGGGAGCAGTTGGCGATAGCCGAGGGAACTGTTCCTTCCAAGAGGTTGTGGTCCAGCGAGAGGTACCGGAGCTCTTGGAGCTCCCCGAAGCTCGCAGGAATCTGCCCTTTGAATTTATTGTACGAGAGGTTCAGAATCTGGAGGCCGGTCAGGTTCCCGATCTCCGGGGGGAGGTTGCCAGAGACAGAGTTGTTCTGCAGGAAAACATCGCGCAGAAGCGTGCATTGCCACAGGGAGTGGGGCAATGTCCCGTTGAGAAAGTTAGACTGGAGGCTCAGATTCCGTAACATACCAAGTTTGCCGCGTCGATCGCTGATTTGGCCACCAAGTTGAAGCCTAGGCAGGCTTAACTTGGTGACTATTATTTTCGCACGCAACTCCATGCCAGTCGCACGGAGCTGATGGCGTGGAGGAATTCCAGTCTTCAAGCGCCCCGAGCGGATCGTGGAGATTGATCTTGAAAGACATCAAGGCCCCGACTTCCACCAAGGTTTTGGCCTCGAGCTGATCACACGAGACCAGGGGCGAGCAGAGCACCACCACAAGAAACATAGCAACGGTTGTCGTGAGTGCCCATGCTTGTCATAAATCTTTGATGATAAATTTTACAGAATTCATTATTCTAGTTATGATGGTAATCTTACCCTTTTAAAGATTTTGACCTGCCACACCTACCTTTGTTCTTAAGGACTTCAAAATCGATGTGTTACTGGGGCAAAACACCGTCAAACCTAGTTTGGATAATCATTTGGATCTATAGTCTGTTATGAATATTATGTTTTGGTTGTGTACATGGTGTTTGAAATTTTAGGTGAGTATTAAAGTAGCATATTATCCCCTTCACATAGACAACATGTGAGCCTTTAACTTGTTCCTTGGTGCATCCTGCAAATGCAGTGGACTCCCTTTGGAAAATTCACCATCCAAAATTCAGAAACAGGACCCTCACTAGTTTGGTGAAAAGGAAATATAACCTTTACAAATGTACAATGTAGAATGAAAGTAAGACCAAACAAAAAGTGAAGACGATTCATTAATTAGCTAAGGTTCTGGCTTCCGAAAAGTTTTTGGTCTTTTAAAGCTGCCTAAAGAGGGAACTTCTTGAAGTCTTTTAAAGGGTGCATGTTCGGTGAAATCTAAATGCAAGTAAACATGTCGAACAAGTAATATAATGATAAGAAAGATATCGTCCCACAGAGATTGGTGATTACTAGACCAATTAATTACTAACGGTGAATAACTCCTAGAATTTATCTAGCAAACCAAATTGATGGATGATAGATTAACTAACTAAGTTTTAGAAAATTTAATAAAAGAAATATGTTAGAGCATATGACTTCACCATAATTACTAGGTACTAACATTGATTATTTATGCTTGCAAGAGAGATAATATCTATGTAATGGTGGAATTTTCTAATTTATTTACTATCCTATGTCTAGGTATAGCAAACCTACTTAATTCATTAATTCACTATATCTCTATATGTGAATTGAAACAAACCAAATGCATTAGGATCTATGAATATTCTCAGTTTACACCGAAAGCCACACAAACAATATGGTATATGTCTATCCATATTTAATCTATGGTTACATATTATAAGAAGCAACTGCATACTATTTCCTGTCGGTCTTTAACATACAAATCAAGTCATCTAAGTGGTAGCTAATCATCTAAAAGCATTAAACTCCGTAATATGTAACTTCACATAAATAAAATATCTTGCAAAACATAATAATCATAAGATTCATACCATCATAATTAGGTTACATCGTAGCTCTAACAAAAATAAACTAAAACATAAAGAAATAATAAGGAAGAATGGTAATAAGAAATAAAGAAAGCATCTTGAATCCAAGAACAAGAAGTCTGTCGCCCTTTTTGTCTTCTCTTCAAGAAAACCTTGAATTCTTGGCCTCTTTCTTGAGTTGTGCTCAATTTCCTCCTCCCCCTTTTGCCTCTTCTCTTCTCTTAAATAAGGTTTAGGTTTATACCTATCTCCTATCCTAGTAGAATTAGGTTTTAGAGACCTAAAACAATTGGGTTTTAGAGACCTAAAATAATTGAGTTTTAGAGACCTAAAATAATTGGGTTTTGAACTCCTAAATTAATTGAGACTTGAATTCCTAACATGACTGGGTTTTCTATTTAAATAGAAAATCCAATAACAATAGAAAATCTAATAACAATTATCCAAAGCCCAAGCTCATCTTGACTCTCTTGATCTTGATATTACAATTTTGCCACACAATAAGCATCAGGTTCTCCATGTTCATTCCTTTTCTCCTTGCCTCTTTGTGCTACAAAAACAAGACAAATTTAAATAAATAAGAGGAGTTCAAATATTTTCTCATAAGCATTGTATTATTTATTGCCTAAAAAATAAATAAAATAACTCTATAAAAATAGAGTTATCAGTGCATAAGTCTACACCAATCACAATTACATCGTTGTCACGTTTGTTTTTAGATAATACATATCCTAATATGTGCATCATAGTGTTGGCATCAATCCTCTTCCTAACGGAAAAAAGATGTGTTTTCAGAGAAATTAAAAATGTAGGTAGATGGATTCGAATGTCAAGTCGCGAGTAAGAAAGAAAGGTTGCCAGTTTTTTTGGTGGTTTTCCTAGAGTACCTCATTTTCCTTGTGGTTTATCAAATCATCTATAAGTGATGTCATAAAACACTGTGATCCGGTTAGGTTGTTGAAAGAAAAAATTGATTGCAGTTAAATTCACTAAATAAAGAATTCAAATTGCAATGACGTTGCACTTGGTAGTCGGTTTTGTTTTAGCAAATAATGCTGGACAGTCTTTATGCTTTAAACCACTTTCCTTGAACTCCATTGGTTTCTGGGATTGTGGTGGGACGTATGAGGTGATTAGAGGGTAGACTAGGGTGACAATAACAGAAGCTGATGTGGAACATTGTATAAACTATTAGTTCAATAATGGTAAGTACTCTTTTTTCTTAACAGGATTTGACAAGAAAGGGAGGCAAGTATCGGGAACTCAGAAAGTTCAAAGTGGACATCAGGAACTCTAGAGCTGAAAGGATCAAGTTTTGCTTGATTAGGAGAGTAAATTTCGCCGCATTTTTTGGTCGAAAAATATGATTTGAAGTCATATTATTCGCATGATCATTGTAACAAAGTTGAGAAACCTTTGTAACTTTTGTGGCTGCGTACTTTATTTTCATTCATTGGGAGAAGGCTTCAACGCTACTGGTTTCTTCAAAGTAATTTCCCAAGAGTAGAAATAATTTTGTTGCGAGATGGGCACAAATTGTATGGTAAATATGCATGCAATAAAATTAGATTAACATCGAAAGTTTTACATGACTTGGGTAAAATTATCCTTATATTTGAAGTTTTCATATGTTTAGGTGCAGCTAAAAAAGTTTTCCTCTTTGACAATTTCTCTTTTGTCACTCTGACAGCGCACTGAATGATACCATAAACATAAAATTTTTTATAACATCATATTTATAGATAGCTTTAGGACAAGTCCTAACTAGACACTAATATTGACTCTATAACTAACATTTTCTATGTTTTATAGTACCTCGCAATAAGAGTACGTGTCAAGAAAGAAAATAGGTGTACCTAAGCTGTATCTCATTAAAAAGGCCAGTCGCCTTGACTCCATGTCTGCTACAAGATTCCCTCAACTATCCTCAAAAAGATTTCTCAGGTAAGGTAAGGGTGAAAGTAGAAGAAAACATTGGCGCCTCATTTACAACAAATTCAATTCCTTCTTCCATACATAAATTTTCTAGTGGTGACAAAATAAAATTTCAGCAACATGTGATGCATGCCAGATTGTCTTCTACTTGAACAATAAAGGCAACGGATCCATTATCTCAAGGTATTGAGTAATTTAGAACACAGCACAGGGAAAATGCTTTGGTCCACAGGGACCATCATCCACCTAAGAGGCTCTAAATGTATATTTAATACAAGCATATCAGCATAGCAGAGAGCAGGCAGTTAATGACTGTCACAACTTACTATTAGATAAACTAAATAGGGGAAAACCTTAAGCACTCATCAGTCTAATCCGCTAATTGGAACAAAAATGTCATCCAAATAATTGTGGCCATCATGTCTCTCTAGTGCTTCCCACCAACTCCTCTCACCCTTGATCTCCCACAAAGAGTTTCTGGATTCTTCTTCAATGCGTAAGCTCTTAAGATTTGGGCAATAATAGATACTCATCAATTCCAAGTTTGGTGTGATGAGTGGAACACTAGAGATAGTAACTAATCCAAGCATGTAATGGAGCATAATCTTCTTCAAATTTTGGAGGATGTAAGAGGCCTGATTATCATTTGGAGTTTCATGCTTTACCAATGCCGTGATTGAGGGGCAATCCTCCACTGTGAGCTCTTCTAACCTTTTAAGGTTACCAAGCAACCCTTCGGTGAAAATGGTGGTCAACTTGGGACATGTCCGCAGTCCCAGGATCTTCAGATGAGATAAACATTGTGACTGTATTGGCCCCTTCCATATACTCATTAGATTCTTCATATAATAAATATAAAGATATTCAAGTGATCCAAGAACAATCCTTTTAGGTTCATGAGTGCTTTTATATTCTTCACAAGCCACTACTTCTCTATCTTCTTCTTCAGTATCTGCTTCATCTATCAAAACTTCAACCTCATTACAGTCTCCCACTACACAACACTTTAAATGCTCCATGTTCCTAAGCCCAAATTCTGATACTTTCTTAATAGTTGCATGTCGTTCCAAGAAAAATGCAGTTGAGTTTTGAAGTACCCTTTTAACATCTTTAGGTAAATCCTCACCATTTATGAATTCCAAGCATCTCTCCTGTTGTTCCAGCTCAAACTCAACTTTGCATGGAAGTTGAGACAAAATCCTCCTAACATAACAGCCAACAATAAATCTAAAATGTGACAATGATGTATATTTCCACTTCAGCAGAACTTGGGCAAACAATTCCACACTTGGAAAAAAGAATTCAAGACTATTTAAACTTTCCAAGGAACATACTTTAGCAACAATGGACTCCACACATGCAATCCACCATTTGTCATCTGGATTCACACGAATACTCAACTTATTTAAATGAGACAATTCTAAAATTATGCCACAATGAACCCCTACATTCAATTGCATGTCACTCCAACTATCATCTGGAAATCAACAAATAGACACTTTCAAACATTTGAGATTAGTTAACTTCTTAATCTCCTCAGGTAACTCTATAATATTTGTCCCTTCAAGATCAAGGACCTCAAGCTGATTAAGTGCTCCAATCTTGAGCATTAACTTCATGAAATTATGACAGTCTTTAAAACACAATCTCTTGAGGCTAACCAATTTCATAATGGAGTTTGGCAAAGATCTAATACTAGTACTAGATAAGTCTAGGGTTTGGAGTGCAGGCATGTAATAAAAAAATGACTCTGGAATCTTTCTTACTCTTTTGTTTCCTTGAAGAGACAATGTCAAGAGCCTAGGACTCCTTGGATTCTTAGGTAACTCCCCATCTGTCAAGTAAATCTCTTCGTCCTTCTGCCAATCCACATCCTTTGGCAGCTCTTTTAATTCTAAACTATTGAGTGCGGGACATGATTGAGATGCTTCACATTCTTCCCTACTTTTTTCAATTATTTCACGAGATTTCAATTTAGAATCAGCGGCTTCAATAAGTAACAACTCTCCTTGAGTCTCTGAAGTCTGCTTTTCAATTGCTTCCTTTCCACTTGTTTCTGCAAAGTATTCTGCATTGAGAACAGAAAATAAAATACACTAATATAGATCGTAGAAAACGAAAATTGAATGACTAACCAAACATGATTTCAAGTTCATTGTACTCTAAAATGCCAATAGATAAATCTGTCTAAACTAATTTTTATCACGACGAAATCCATAGTTGAAACCATCTAAAACCACCTTCATTATCCTTGATATTTCAAGTTTCAAACAGCTAGTTCCTTCCCATTAATAAGGAGACTAAGGTCAAACACAACCAATATAAAATTGTCATCTCGATTAATAATTATAATTCGAAGCTAGGAACTGCTTGATAGAAAAATAAAGATTCATGCAACCAATCATTTGGGCGAGGGCTTATCATATTTTTATTGACATGTTGCAGAGGCCTTTTTTTTGGTTTGTATTATTCCTCTTATCAGATAAGGGAAGCAGGGGGATTTAAACTAGAAACCTTAACATCAAAGACCCTCTCCTGCTAAGATACTTATAGCTTATATGAATATTATTAGTCTAGTACTGATTTATACCTAGCCGTAGCCATAACTCTTTCATAGTAAGAACTGGACGTGCTAGGTCACCAGAATAGGCTGTTGGGTGACGAAGATAAGCATTTACGTTGTATATCATGTCACCGCCATCTTGGTACCCTTCCTTCTTGGTCAAATGGCACAGAACGAAATCACCCTGCAAAATTTGTAAAAGAGAAGCAAATAAGGTTTGGCAGATAAGGATTTGGGGAGAGAGGTTTGTAATGATATTTACTATGAATGTCACATCATGCAAGGTGCCCCGTTTTAATACATTGATGCCCTACGAGAAATAAATAATGTTCACAAGTAATTATAGTGAAATATTTCCCGACGAATGTAATGATTTCTATTCCTAATCTACTGTAAAACATAATCATGCTCCAACAAAAATTTGAAAGGAAGAAATTTCACTAAATTTAAAGGACATAAAGAGAATATCTCAAAAATTATCTTAACATATATATTAAAAAGAGTTAACATATTTAAACTGGTAGTGATATATGACATTTTTAATATAATGCGAGAAGACTGCATATTTTATAAGAAAACAATTAGAGAAGGTTGGACGGAGGAAAAGTGAAAATATAACTAATAAAGGTCAACATTATCCAACATCAATGTTGTATGGACTTTTAACTTTATAAGTGATGATGTTTTTTCATCAATTACCAACTAGTTTATACATGGGTCCACACACCTTAACAATAACAATCCAAAAACCCTTTGGCCAGCACCATGTTGAAGTTTTAATTAAGGCCTTACACCCAAATGCCTATCTCACAATTAACTTTTAAGTTCCCAAATCCTAATGATAGAATTGGAACTCAGATTCTTAAAAAAACAAAAAAAAAATTGGTCTATACCCATCAAGAAGGTAAAAAATATTTGATAGGATTTTCATATGAAAATTGGTCAAATAAGCCCTACATGGAAAAAAAAAAAGTATTTGGATAACAAATATCAAATACTCATTGTTACGTAGCTAGCTCAAGTGATGAGTTTGTGAGGACTTTAGCTATAAGATTTAGGATTCGACATATGTATGTGTAAGTTGGGTGAATGTGTGTAGTAATAAAAAAAATTAAAAAAATCAAATACTCATGTAAGGAAAAAAATCCAGAAAGGACAAATTACTAAATAATTCTATGAATTTTAAATTTTCACCAAATTGTTCTATACGTTTTCAATTTTATTATTTAGCTTCATAAGTTGGTTTTTTAATTCGATCAATGATTTCATTAGATAGCATATAATTTTGTCAATTCTTTTATGGAATACATAAAAAGCTCTAGTTACATTTTTTTTCATAGTGTTAAAAAAAAGGTGTTGAACAAAAAAAAAAGGCATAGATTCTAATCAATGGATGGAAGAATTTTATATTAGAAAAAATGTTTGTAATCTCTTTTACATAGGAACCTATATTCTAAAGTATTCCCCTATGAATACAAGTGAATTTTTTTAAGAGTTTTCGAAACTCTAAAATTTTCCTTTTTTGTCGAAATATTTGACAATGTACTGACAAATTATGTTTGAAAAGTATTTTTAACGATGAAAGAGAGTACTTTGTCCTTGCAAGGAGAGGGAGAAGACTATAGGACAAAGAAAAAGCTAAAAAATAATGATAGAAGGAAAGGGGGAAAAAAATCAGAAAATTGATTCAAAATTCATATTTCAATTAACAAACTATTACAACAACTTCAAAGAGTCAAGTCAATTCACCTATATAAAATTTGGATATTGATAAAGGGTGCAATCAGAACATTCATCGACATAATTCATCATTCAAAACAATCTTATGGTTTCTTTTATTAGTAGATGATATTCTAAACAAATATAAAAAAGAAGTAATTTTCGTAGGAAAAAAATCAACCATTATTTTTCCAGTTGACGAAAAGGGCTAAAAAATTAAGCAAACAAAAATCGCTCATTTTGCATCTAGATTTAAAGGAAGTTTTCTTCCTAGTCCGATGTTTATGACATTTAGAGGGAGAGGAATGTCCAGATCAATTAACCTCCCTAAAATAAAAGTTGCTTAATTAAAGATTTCACCACTTGTTGTAACAAATAGCTTGTTTATAACAGCAAAATAATAAGCGGGGTCACAAATTTGGCCTACATAACAAAAGTCTAAAAGCCACATTTTGCATATATTCTGATTGAAAAAGGAAAAGGAATATAAATAGTAGAATCAATACTCCAGCGTACTTATTATTTTTTTAACTAGTTGTTTCACCAAAGAAATGTGTAATATATCTACACATATACAACATTGACTTAAATAAATTTAAATAAATTATATATGCAAAAATTTTATTAATTATCATGTTCATATATAATGTGTATATAATGCAAGAAGAAAGAAGAATCTGACCTCACGAGGGCTATTGTTCTCCATGATGACATGATATTCGTGCAACATCCACTTCGTGTGCTCGCCATAGTGAGCAACATATTGACTTTGATAGTCCAGAGCACGCGAGACAGGCTCTAATCGTGACAACCACAAACATCAAACAAGTAAATCAGAGAGCAACAACCCAAACCCAACAAGGCACAAAAGGTTCACCAAGGAAGGCATGTAAGACAAGAGAATAGCAAAGCACTCATTAGCTTTCACTAGTCAAAATCTTTTCTACACATCATGTACACTTTTTCTTTCGACTATATATAGGTGCAATTTAGTGTACATTTATTTTATCCTTTTTTGCTAACTTGAATATACACTATGTTGAGCAACAAACCAGAATCTCTGTTGTCCTTCTCTTTCCTTGTTCTCTCTCCTTGCTTCCTCTATCTTTGCAACCTCAATTTCCTTCTCTTTTCTCATTTTTCCATTTGGTATCAAGAGCCAGCATCTGGTAGTTGCTCAAGGTAAACAACCAAATTGCCGTTAGCATTTATCCTTTTCCTATTTCGGTAAATGTATCTAACTTTGTGAACTTGCAATTGAGTGAAACCAACTTTCTGCCATGGTTTACTCAGGTTAAGACATTTATGCAAACACAACGTCTATACAGCTTCCTAACCGGTGGAGTTGAAGAATTGTCGCCCACCATCCCAAATGAAGAATCCAATGAAGAAGTTGAAATTGCTAACTATGCACCCTAGAAGCAAACTAATAGTCTTGCAAAACCATGGATCCTTAGCACTCCATCCGAGGAAGTGCTAGGATACATTTTTGAGTTGGAAACAACTTCTCAAGTCTGGGACGAGTTGTGCAACAAGTATGCCTAGAAAACTAAAACCAAAGAATACAACTTACTTTCCCAACTCTACCACCTTTGGAGGGGAAGTAAGCCACTTTTTGCTTATCTCAATGAGTTTCGAAGCTTAACTAACCAATTAAGCTCCATTGGTAAGCCATTCTTTGACCAAGGCAAATCCTTTCAACTGCTGGAAAGCCTAGGATCTAATGAATCCTTTTAACCATTATGTTTAAACCCCCATTCTTGCATTTAATGACATTGTGTCCCAGCTTTAGGCATTTGATGCCCATTTGAGCAGATATGCTCCTCCATAACAACTTGATAATGCAACCTTCACTACTTAACGCTTCCGGCATGGTGGCCATTTTGGTAACGAAGAGGATGAGGTGGTCAAAGTAGCTTCTCCTCCTAAGGACATGGATTCAACCAATCCACTCAACCCAATCGCACTACACCATGTAGACCTTTTGGAGAATAATAGCAAAACCCATAGTCTATAAACAATCAGAACCATGGATGTCCATTAATTACATGCCAAATCTATTAAAAAAAAGGCATAACACCCTTTAATGTTGGCATCGTTTTGATCATGCTTTCCAAACAGATGATGTTCCTCAAGCTCTTGCAGCACTCACTCTTGAAGATCCACCAGAAAGAGGTTGGATTCTTGATAGTAGAGATACTGCCCATGTCATTGACACATATAGTGAGTTAAAAAATGTTAAACCTTATTCTAGAATTGACAGAATCCTTATTGGTAATGGACAGCAAATTGCTATCACTTATATTAGTAACATTGTCCTAGGAAACAATTTGATTCCTCTCAACTCTGTCTTAGTGGCTCCAGATATAACAAGGAAATTGCTATCCATTTCTAAGTTAACTAATGATTATCCTTGCCTTGGGATTTTTGATAACCATCATTTTTATGTTAAGGACTTAAAAACAGGGTAGATTATGTTGAAAGGGGTTAGAAAAGGAAATCTTGACCTGCTACCAGACCCTCCACGTATGGCTTTGTTTTCTCAATAGCAACTAGAATGGACTTAAACACCTAGCATTATAGGTTAGGGCACTCTCATGAACAAGCAGTGAAACTCTTGGCTTAACAAGGCAGAATCAATGTAGTACCTAATTCTGTCCTTGACTTTTGTAAACCTTGCCATATGAGCAAGAGTTGTAAGCTCCCTTTTACAAACTTTACCACCGGAACCTCTTATACTTTTGAAAAGGTCTACAGTGATGTATAAGGGCCTTCACCTGTTAATTCTTGTTAACACTATAAATATTATGTGTCCTTTGTGGACAAGTTTTCATGGTTTACTTGGATATTTCCTCTTCGGCAGAAGTTTGAAGTGCTTGGTATCTTTAAGGACTTTAAGAAAATGGCAAAAACCCAATTTGGTTTACTCATCAAAATCTTGCAATCCAACAACGGTGGGGAATATCTAAGCAATGATTTTCTTTCCTTTCTTAAGGGTAACAGAATCTTACACCACCTTTCTTGTCCAAATACACCCCAACAAAAAGGGGTTACGGAAAGGAAACATCATAATATTGTGGAGCTAGCCATAACCATGATGATTGAAGCAAATGTCCCAAAACAATACTAGGTCGATGCCTTTCTTACTACACTGTATGTGATCAATAGTATACTAAGTCAATCCATCAACAATTCCATCCCTTTTAAAAAGTTGTATAAGAAACACTGTGATTATAACTTTTTCGAGTGTTTGGATGCTCATGCTTCCCTTACCTTAAGCATGAAGCTATAGATAAATTATCTCCCAAATCATTTAAGTGCATCTTTCTAGGATATATCCCACGACATAAAGGCTATAGGTGCCTTCATCATGCTTCTGGGAGTCTTTGTCTCAAGACACATTATCTTTAATGAAGTCTTATTTCCTTTTGCAGTTAAACTTAAAAGTTTTGAAACATGTCATACTGTAACGTGCCCTCCTCAAAGCTTAAAAGAACTAGTTAGCTTGCACCTCTCACCTACTGACTAGGTAGGTGAAGTCATGACTGAAAACTCCTTGGAAAACACATTAAGCAATATGGATAAAGACACTCCACCTCCTGCAACATGGCTAACTATTGTCCTTCATTGCATCCTCAAGAAGCCACAAGTCCTACGCATGTTGTGACTCTAGTTGGGTCTCTATTTGTTCCATTTAAGACCCTTACTAGTTGCAACATGCCACCTTTGTATAGCAATGTGGAGACTCCCAAAAGTTATAAATTTGAGGGCCAATTGAGTGATGCCCAACTAGTCTCACCTGTGAATGACTCACCCATAGCGGCATGCTCAAGCAGCTTCATTTGCTCAACAATTACACCTCTAACAACATCAACAACCAACCCCATTTCTATTGATAAAGCTAAGTAAGTATCCAAAAGTCTAATGTCCACTATTCACTCATCCCCTTCATCTCTTTGTAAGAATGACAACCAGCAATATGTAGCTCACAATCAATAATCTTTAATCTCTCTCCTACCAGTTAACCCAGAGAATACTCATACCCATTCCATGCAAACTAGGAGTCAAACTAGAATCTAAAAACCAAATCCCAAATATACACTGACCCTTACTTACTCGCTTCCCTCACTCCTTGAAAATCTTCATTCGGCTTTAAAACACAAGGGTTGAAGACATGCAATGGAGGAGGAAATGTCAGCCCCTAAATGTAACAATACTTGGCAACTTGTTCCTCGGTTAGAAGTAAAAATATTATGGGATGTCGTTGGGTTCTAAAGCAAAAACTTTGACTAAATGGAGAATTAAACCGCTTGAAGGCAAGACTTGTAGCCAAAGGCTACCATCAAGAACCAAGTATGGACTTTCTTGAAACTTTTAGCCCTATTATTCGCAGTATTACAATTTGTTTGATTCTATCAATTGCTACCATGAGCCATTGGCCATTGCTTCAATATGATATAAATAATGTCGTCTTGCACGGACCACTTACTGAACCTGTTTTTATAGAACAAGCCCCGGGGTTCATTAGTTCTCACCTTCCAAACCATGTATGTCGATTGACAAGAGCTTTCTATGGTCTTAAACAAGCCCCATGACCTTGGTATGATAGGTTCACCAACTTTCTTTTCTCTATTGGCTTTCGATGCAACCAACATGACCCTTCTCTGTTTATTACTTGAAAAAAATGGTGTAATTATTTGGATTTTACTCTATGTTGATGATCTTATAATGACCAGGAACTCTAGGGAGTGAATTACGAGCTTTGAGGTTGCTTTTAGTCATGAATTTCCAATTAAAAGTCTTGGCCAACTTCACCACTTCTTAGAAGTTAAAGTCACCCACGCTGCTAAAGGGATCTTGTTGTCTAAAAAACAATATGTTGTTGACATCTTAAAATGGGCAAGTATGGAGCATTATAAGCCCATTGCAACACCTATGGCTACCAAGGAACCAATGCTACAAAATGGAGTCTCACCAATTAAGGAACTATCTATATTTTGGAGTCTTGTAGGGGCACTCCAATACCTTACATTAGCTTAGCCGGACCTTTCCTTTGCTATCAACTATCTATGTCAAACAATGTATGCACCAACAATTGTTGACTTTCATCAGTTAAAGAGAGTGATGAGATATTTACATAGAACAATATCTTACGGACTTAAGCTTCACTTTACTAGTACCTTAAACTTGTATGATTATAGTGATGCAGTTTGGGGCAGTTGCCAAGTGACTAGGCAATCTACCACAGGATTGTGCTTCTTTTTAGGTGCAAATTGCATCTCATGGAGTGCAAAAAGGCAACTGACCGTCTCAAGATCATCAACAAAAGAAGAATATCATTCTTTGGCCACAACAACAACAAAGTCAACATGGATCCCATTCCTATTTAAGGATCTTGATGTACCTTAACTTGAACCAATAATTTTGTTTTATGACAACATGTTAGCCTTATACCTCACCACTAAGCCAATTAAACAACAATACTTATTCTCATCATTATAGACATGTATACCTACATGTAGAATTTAACCAAACAAATATTCATAAGAATATTAATGTGTAAGAATATCATTGAAGGTTCAAAGTTCCTTTACAAATCGATGAAGAATGTCGTGAGTGTATGATCTATCACAAGCTTCAATACTTTATCAATTTCTCAGCAAGATCTCATCAAAAAGCTCCCAAGAACTACCAAGAACATCTCTTTATAGAAGATTTAAAGCATACTAGCTTTCTAGGGTTTATGTTCAAACTTAAGATGCCCATTGCAATTTTTTCGTTAAAACTTGATAAAAGCTCCATCAAACAACAATGCAAATGATGATTAATGATTTCATTGTTGTTCTAACAACATAATCACTTTAGGTTTCTTCCTATTGGAGAATCAATAATAGAGAGAGGCGATAGAATAGCTTGGTGATCAATTCAAGGCTCTTCTCCTCGTAATAGCTTAAGAGAATTTCTTATAAGTGAAATGGTGTTGCATGCTTCATATTAAGACATCAAGCGGGCTGAGTCTTGCGGGCTGAGCTTGCAAGCTGATTCCCATGGAATTGATCCAATTTATAAAGACCCTCACTTGAACTTGAACCAGCTAAGTAAATAGCCTTACTCGGGTTTGCTTCAAGCTAAGTAAAACCAAGTATTATGATTATGATTTTGACCTTCATAGTATGATTCTTGATTCACATGCACCTACAAGTACATAAACCCAAGTTTCATTTTTCTTCAAATAATCAAATATTCCTTTAGCTTTTTTTCATACAAAATATTTCTCAAAGACATTATATGAAGTTAATATGTGAAAGAATATAAGAACCCAGTTACTTTATAATATTATTTATTGATATTATAATTTGCACACCTTTTACTTCCTTGATATTTAATATTGTACATAATCATATGAAAAATATTTTTACAAATATTATATATAGTCAACAATTTGTCACAACAAAACACACATTTTTCCAACATTCTTTTTCTTTTTAAGAGGTGAATGATATTTTTTAGGATACCACAATCTATTATAGCTACTAGGTTATCATTCTTTAAATCAAATCATACATATGAAAACGTATGGACTCTTAGACCTTTATGAAAGATTTCCCTAAAAATTTCAAAAGTTCTCAATTTTTCTTATAGGTCTTCTCTCTATCAAAATTGTTTGAGGCTCATCCTATTTTTGGATTGAAATTTGCTTCCACTAGACCTAAAGCACTTTTTTGTGTCTTAATTGTTCTACCAAATTACAAGGACTAAAAAACTTTAAGAGCTAGAGAAAGGTCTTTGTATAATATACAAAATCTTAGACAACCCATATAATTTTCTTCAAGATGATATTTTTGAAGGCCTTTCAGCAAAAGAGCTTTGAAACTTCATTGTATTCCAGCCTTTGAACCTCATTAATAATGTCCATATATTTGTTCAACAATTTTTGTTCATAATGATGATTCTACTTTGATCAACTTAATGATGGCTCCCTACTAATGCTTTGAGGTGTCTTTCTTTATTTGCCTCTCATTAAGAAAAACAAAATCATTTCTACTTCATGCACTCTTCTTACTCTACCTTACACTATTTTTAGATAAATATGACCATAAATGTTAGTCTCTTCTTTAAGACAAGGAATAAAATAGCTACCATTTTTTAATTGAAAAGAAGCTTTGCTGTGAATTATATTTGTTAGGCTTGTTTTGCCAATTCCACCTATCATACAAATTCCTATAATGTGAACATCAAAATGATCTTATACAAAGTAAAGAATTTCAAAAGGAGCCTAATAAGTGTTTGATACATTGTGACACAAGATAACTTCAATCTGCGTAATTATTTCTTCAACAACTATTGCTATGTGCCTGCAGAAAAGAAATAATTAAGAAACAAAGTCCAAAAAAACTAAAAATTCCTTTAATTCTATTAACTTGAAACACAAGTATATTTCTTATGCTTAGCCATAGGAGAGTCGAGTAGGTTTGGTTTAGCGAAACCACATGTATGAATTTAGAACAACGTTTGATTGTTTTGGAGGAATTTTAAACTAATCCATGCACACATCAAAAGAAGAAGAGACTAAACGATACCTATTATGATCTATATACCATCTAGCGTCAGAAGCCACTTCTTCCAAATCAGCTCTCCAACATTTAACTTGTTCTTCGTTAACCGCATGGTCTACAAAACTCTCTTTCTACTTTCTCATGTCAGAAGGATCCACATGGTAGGAAATAGGGAAAATAGTTAGGCCCATCACTTTCTTGCATTCTACAATCTTGGTCAATTCAATCAAGCATGATGTAGAAGAAGAGTAATCCTCTGCAAGGACAATGACAGCAAATTGGGATTCTTGTATGGGTTTCAAGAGCTGAAGAGGGTGTGATTCTTCATCATCTTTAAAGACAAGAATCCCTTTCCGCTTCAAAGCAGCATGTAATTGGTCAATAAAGCTTGTTCGGGTGTCTCCTTTGTGAAAATTGAGGAAAACATTATATGCCCATCGAGGTGTTGAAGAAGAAACGGAGGAAGATGAAGGGGTTTTCTAGATGCTCGTCAACTCCATCTGAGACTCCCAAGCTCAGCAACAAGGCTCTCTGTAAGGTTGGGTTACTGCGATATGCAAGCGATGGGTCAAAGAAAAGGAAATCAGGCTAGATTCAAGTGGCATCGAAGTAAATTTACCGAGTCTGGTAGAAAGCAGACAGGAGGAGCCATAGATTTCTCCTTACCATTGGTGCTTTGAATTCAAAAGGAAGAGACAATTCGTCCACTATTGCCAAGGACAAGTTGAAAGGACCACCACAAAAGCTTAGGCGTGCTAGGAAAAAACAATATGTTGATTTGATAGGGTGTACTGGCCAAAATGGGACTCGGGGCGGGTAACCAGCGTAGGCCAGAAATAAATAATAAAAATAACGATTTAAATTTTTAAATCGATTACAAAATGAACAATAAAGCTGAAGTTATATAAAAAATCTCTAACACCTACAATCTACTGCAAAAATTTCTCTGGTCGTCGTTCAATGGTCCTCACCGTGCTCGTGATTCCAGTGACCTACTTTACTGTTTCTGTAAGAGGTCAGTCTACATGTCCATTCTTATAAGCTACCTTACACTTTAACTTCTGTATCATTAACTGGACCATGTTGGATCTTTCTGCTTGTTGATCGGATTTGGTTGAAAAGACACCTAAAAATTAAATTTTCTCCGGTTATCGTTTCTGGTCTTAATCAAATGAAGGCCACTTTGCAATCATGATTTTGTTTTATTATTATATTGCTTCTCCTGGAGGTTATTCGTCATATACATTTATATAAGCTTTTCCATAAACTAGCATATATCATCCATACAACTTCCCTTCCATATCATGAACTTCATACCATTACTTGTCGGTAGGATTTTGGTAGAAAATATTACTTTTGCATCAAAAGTTTCTCCAATCATGGTTCTTTGTCTTGAGTCAACGAAGGTCATCTCTGTGTTCATGATTTCGTTGAGATGCCGCACTATTTCAGAGTTTTGTCTTGTATCCATTTGTACATGTTCCATGAGTGAGTGTATTTTATGCATTTTAGTCACCACAATCCAATTTCACTACACTATTACAAAGGATTCCTTTTATCATCGTTTTTTGTCTTCAGTCAACGAAGACAATCTCTGTATTCATGATTTCTTTTATGTTTCTATCAGAGGCCAGTCAACTGAATTGTGCTGCTTGTCGATAGATTTGGGTAAAAGAGATGACTTTTGTCGCAAAAGCTTCTTTTGTCCGCATTTTTCATCTGGAATTGCTGAAGGCCATCTGTGTGTCTGTGTTTTGGTTGAGTCTCTGTACAATTTCTACCATAGGTGAGTCCTCATATCCATTTGTTTAAGTTGTCCCAAGAACTAGTAGATTTTATCCGTTCAAGTCATCACGATACAATTGAACTTCTCTATCATGGATTGAACAGGGCTACTTGTCCGTGGTCATTGTTGTTCATCAGCGAAGGCCATCTCTAAGCATGTGATTTCATTCAGCTTTTATGCTGTTTCCATCAGAGGTCAGTCTCCATATCCATTTGTATATGATATTCCATGAGGTAGTATATTATATCAATTCAATTCATCATGATGGAATTTAATTTCCCTATGGTAAACTGGACACTGCTGCATTATTGGGTAGCATTTTAGTAGAAAATGCTAAAATATTATAGTTATTGAATACCTTGTACAAATGAACATGACGACAGACCTCTCTTTTTTTTTTTTTTTTCTGTCAATCAACGCATTTGTGATTCATTAAGCTTGCCTATTAAGAGGTCTGTCGTCATGTTCATTTGTACAAGGTATTCAATAACTATAATATTTTATTTTTCAAGCCATCACGATACAATTCAACTTCCATATTGTGGGCTGGACAGTGCTACTTCTCCGTTGGATTTGGTAGAAAAGATTAGTTTCGCAGCAAAAGTTTCTATGTTCATTGTTTTTCCTCTCCGAGTCAAGGCCGGCTACCTGCGTTTGTGATTTCATTATGCTATTATATTGTTTCTACCAAAAGGTTAGTGTTCTTATCTGTTTGCATAAGCTATTCTACTAGTAATGCTTGGATTTGTAGGGTTACGTAAAAGAAGTGCTTTACCGTATTAGAGAATTTGTGTGCTTTCTTGCTGGTTGGGAAAAAGGTCAATACTATTGCACCTCGAGTGTTTAGTATGGCTGGGATTGGGTATTTATTTGTTAAATCTGGTGTGATTATTTTGAATGACCTAATATCGAATGATTTGATTTTTCTCTCCTTTTTTGATCGATTTAAAATAACTTGGGAAGAGATCAAATAAACAACAAAAGGCAAATTTAACATTAACAGAAAGAAGCAGAGTCCTTCTTTTAGTGGTGCTTATATATGTTCTAGGATTGAACTCCTGAATTAACTCCTTGTTTGGACATCTTCCGTAGAGAAAAAATGGCTGTTTATTTTTCCCCTCATGTAGCACTTCTCCTGCTACCTTTTACTCGTAGGATAGCAAGAGATATGCCACATGAGGGAAAAAAACCACCCATATTTTTGCTATAGAAGGTGTCCAAACAAAGAGTCAAGTCTGGAGTTCAATCTATATATAACCAGCATGAATGAAGAAACAAAATTAGTGTAACATTAACCTGATAATAAAACTAAGGGGGAAATTGCTCATAATAGACAAGTGATTTACCATCTCATCATAATGACCAGGAAATATATTTTCTACCAAATGTAAGCACGATAGACAGTGTTAGCCAGTAGCATTAACTTTGCATTATTAAGTTCCTTTAAACCTTCCGTTCAAAAATGTTCTCGAAATGCATGTAGAAAGGAGCTGACAAATGGCATCAATCTAAAGAAAATTTACTAAAGAAGAATTTACCAATTGGTGAGCAAAATACAATGTAATAATGGCCACACTCCTTAAATACAAATTAAACCCCTTTTAGAAACTACATTGGATGCCATAGTTATGGTGATTTGATATCTTGTGGAGCAGTTCTTTGTTTTCTAAAATTTTTGTGCCGAAATTACTGATAGATAAAAAAAGGTTGGGCGCCGAAACCTTTGCCATTTAATTAAGACAACACCAAAGTGAAGATAATGTCATGTTAATTGAGCTTGGTCACAGTGGTCTAAAAGATTAACACAATAATCCAAGATTTTGTTAATGCATAAAACAAAGGCTTGTTTCCCTTCACTTTCTTCCTATTGCCTAGAAACCAGCAGTTGTTCAATATGTTTTTTTTTTTCCTTGAAAGCTCAATTTTATTAAACTAAAAGGAGAGGAGCAAATGGTTGTGTCATAAACAAAAGCAAGGGCTTCTCATGGGATTGAATCGATATACATATGGCAATATACCCAGTGGTCTACAATGTGGGCACATTGCTGGCAAACCAAAATGAAAGATTTAGGCCGTAATGGCCATATATACTAGGTTCTTTCCGCTTTCAATAGCTTTTTATATTTGGTTGTCTAAAATAATATGCTGGTGCATATAAGGAAAGATATATATGTGCCTAATTAGGCTATGTGATTATTGTAACATATTCCCTTTGATTATGTAATACTCACATTAATTGTAATCCTTTTATAGAGTAGGAATCAAGCCTATAAATCAAGGCTTTCTCTTGTATAGAAACATTACAGCAAATACAATTGCATTCACTCACTTCTTGGCCTTGTTTTACACTGTATCATCGACTAGGTTCTTTTTTGAGACCTTTCACCATTTCTACTTTTCCTTTGTCATTCTTGGCCTTTAGTAACAAGTTAAAAGTCTTGTTAATCTTCATTTTTTTTACCATCAATTACTTTTTTGCATTTCGATTTCCACAGATTTACATTCTACCCTCCCAACCCCATAACCCTAATTCCCAAAATTTCCCCCAATTCCAAAATTACCTTTTACCATAATTCTTAATTTTTTCCCTAATTCCACAATCACCCCTAGCCCTAGCCACCATGTCTACCACCCAAGATTCACCTGCCACCCTTCCTACCATTGTAACTTGCAATCCTTATAGCCTTTTGGTGGCCAACCTTCAATCAATCAGCATCGTCTTGACCAAGCTAATTGACGAAGCCAATTGGGTATTTAGAATGATCAAGTCAAAATCGTCCCCCTTGCCTAAACAAGATGGGGTTTCTTGACAGCACCCTCCTAAACCTCGTCGATGATGGTGAAGAGGCCCAATGTTGGGACCAATTCTACGTTGCTATCAAAACATGGCTTCTCAATTTTGTTGAACCCACTCTTATAAGCATAATCACCAATCTCTTGATCATTGAGATTTGGTCCGTTTTGAAAAAAAGCTTCGACAAAGTCACCGCCACCCAAAAATTTCATTGAAAAAGGCCATCAAGAAGTTGAAGCTTTCCAGTGGGGCCACCAACACAAAACTCACCAATTTTTTTTTTTTTTTTTGGCTTCAAGATCTCTAGGGATAACTCAAATCCCACTAGGCACCCATTAACTACACTTGCAAAAAGTGTGATTCTAGTGTCAATACTCACTTTTAAGCTTGAGAGCAAAAGGATAAAGCCATGAAATTCCTCTTTGGCCTTCCATCGAAGCACTAGATACTATGTTGTTCAATCCTCTCCTACAGAGAACTCCCTAGTTGGAGAAAACCTAAGTTATAGCAAAACATGATGTCACCTAATGCTCTTAACATGCCGGTAACCTTCTTTCCAGTGACTTACTAGCATTCTAGGCTTCTTGGTCACTCTCAATGCATGGGGGAGCTTGCCCTTGTAACACCATCCATCCCCGGCTGGGTTGAGCCCTACTCATGAGCCCATAGACTTTTCCTCTAACCCATATTTGTCTTAGTTTTTTGGCAACCACTACAACAAGCCAAGCCATGTTTAGGAATCTTACTTCCTAATTGTGGGCTACCTATTTGATTGGTAGCCTAGGTAGAGAGGTGAATCCTAGAAGAAATCCAGTAAATCTAGGCCTTTGGCCCATAATGCGGCTACCTAGGATTTAACCCCTCCTGGTGGATTTGGGCCTCCTAGCCTGTTTAGCTATAAACTATTAGAAAAAGATGTGTTTTGTTATGACAAACTTTGGTTGCATATAACATATATAAATGTTTTATATATGCTATGTGCAAAATTGAACAAGAAGTAAAAGGTGTGCAAATTATAATATCAATAAATGATATTATAAAGTAGCTGGGTTCCAATATTCATTTATAATGCAATTGCATATATGCTAAAAAGGGATATTGTTATGTAATAAATATTGAAGGATTTTTAATTGTATAACAATCAACTTTAAAGAAAAAATGATGTTGGAATTTCTACTTTTGCAGGTCATGTGAAGTCCATTTAAGGACTAACCAAAGCTTACTCGAAGCAAGCTAATTGAGGCTTGATTAAGAAATGGTTAACAACTCTACCCACAAGGTATTTAGCAGCTTAGCATGTAAGGTAATTAGAAAGCCAATGACAAGGCATTTAAAAGCTTAGCCTAAGCATAAGCCTAGATAACAAAACAAACTTGAAGTCAAGTCTACCATCGCATTAACTAAAATGGTGTCATTTAGAACTTAGTCGCACATTCTTAAGCGATCCCATGCAATTAGATAGGACTTCTACTCAATGATAGTAACACCATCATCTCTTCGCAACTGAGAAGTTACTTTTCTAATGGGAAGTTGAGAAGCTATTTGGTGATACTACTTTTAAGATCATATTCTTCTTGATTATACTTATATATGATCTTGTTTATGTGTTGATTGAACTATAATTTTGTATTGCATATAAACCTGATTATAAATCCAAAACTTTAACTCTCCATAATTTGGGGGTTTCATGATTAGAGCTGTGATTGACATTGTATATGTTTGAAACCTCTCTAATTACCAATATCCCTTATCTATATTACATATCATTTGGGGATTGCTTTGTAATAAGGTTGGAAGAACCTTAACTGTAACCATATTGTACTAGAATCTCTTTAAGGAAAGATTGGAAGAATTAGGATAACATTGTCTCTTAATTAGTAAGTGAAGCAAAATCCAACCACTTATGTTGGAGGAAGAAAAGGGTGGAAGTAGATGAAAGGGGTCGAACCACCGTGGAAAAATTGTTGTCTTTCCTTGTTGTCTATAATTGCTTTAAACTTGTTTTTATGCTTATCTTTAAAAATTATTTGATTTAGTTGTTTTGGATTAAATTAGGTCATTGTTAACTTACTTTCTTAGAAAACCAATTCAAGCCCCCCTTCTTAGTTGACCATTATACCTTACAATTGGTATCAAAGCTAGGTTCTTTGATTTAAAGGCTTAACATCCTGGAGTAGATCTTTATAATGGTTGGAGAAAAAGGAGTAGTTGTCACGGGGTTCAACAAACCAACTTTGTTTGATGGAATAAATTATAGACATTGGAAGCAACTGATGCAAGTGTTTATTACTAGTCAAGATCTGAAAGCTTGACAGGTTACCAGGAAGGGTATTGAGTTACCTAAAATTAATTAGTGGAGTAAAAATGAAGCTAAAGTCATGGGATTGAAATGTTAAGGCTATGAACGTGATATATAGTGGTCTAGGAGCTCATGAGTTTAATAAAGTGACACTAGTAAGGAAATATGGGATAAGCTAGAGGTTATATATGAAGGTACCAAGAAATTTTTTGAACTTAAATTGCTAGAAAAGACATACATAAATGAGGAAATGGTTAGAAAAATATTAGTCTCTTTACTAGAAAGTTGGGATCCTAAGAAGATGGCTATAGAAAAAGCACATGACTTAGAAAAGTTGAATTTAGATGATCTGTTAGGATCACTAAAAACCCATGAAATGCAATTAATGAGAAGAGAAAGAGGAAAAAAAAAAAGGAAGTCACTTGCCCTAAAGGTAAAAGTAGGAAAGGTTGATGAGATAGAGCCTAAAAATGATGACGTTGCCTTGATGGGGTTGTTGAACATAAACATTGCTCACCTCTTAGATGTTACTCAAGAATTGATGTTTTAGGCCCATGTTCTCCCTCCTTTTTAGGGGAAATTCCTTCTCACTATGACTTATTTATTTATTGTATTCTTTCTTCTTTTCTTCATGGTGTTAGTCTTTTTGAACACTTTTTCGATAAACCCCTTATCCTTGAGCACCTTCACGTATTTGGTTGTTGCTGCGATGCCATGACCCTTGGTCATCGGGATAAATTTAGCCCTTATACCCTCCTTTGCATTTTCATGGGTTTCCCCTCCTTTCAAAAGGGCTACCATATGTATATCCTATTTCCCACAAATTCTTTATGAGTCATAATGTCATTTTTTAAAAGCAAGTATTTCCTTCTTCTTTTTTTTTTCTCCTTTGGCCATAAATAACTTTCCTACCTTGTCGACTTTGGCTCTATAGTTCGATGACACTTACATTTCCTCATCCCTATCGATTAATGTCCTTAACCTCCCTAATCATCCCACACCCACGACACCTACTCCTGACCTTTTTATTCCTTTAGACCCTACCTTATCCATCCATGCCTCTCAATATCTCAATCTCCTAACCCCTCACTTCATTGTTCTAGCCATACCAGTTACCCTCCCATCTAGACCTTTGACTACATCTATCACATATTGCCTAATGTCTCTTCCACCTCTCTTTATCCTATTTCTAACTATGTTTCCCTTGATCAATGCCACCTTCATTACCAATACTTCATTGCCACTATATTTACTATCCACAAACCTAGCACTTTTTATGAGGTTGTCATCGACCTCAGTGGGGTTTCCACCATGGATAATGAGATTATTGCTCTTAAGGAAAATCGTACATGTAATGTGGTTCCCTTGTCCCCTAGTCACTATCCAATTGGTGTAAATGGGTTTATAAGATGAAGTATTGTGTTAACGGCATTGTTGAGTGGTACAAGGCTTGCCTCATGGCAAAATGTTTTAGTCAATGTAAAGAGATTGACTTTCAAGATACTTTATTTCCTACATCGAACATGTCACTATTCGCTTAATCATCACTATCACTTTTGTTCATCATTGGCTGCTCTTATAGATAAATGTTCAGAAAGCTTTCCTCCATGGTGATCTTTTTGAAAAGGTCTATATGGAGCTTCCACCTAGATTTTGCACTTGGGGGGAGCGTATGGTATATTGACTGCAAAAATCCTTATATAGGTTAAAGCAAGTTTCTCAATAATGGAATGCTAAGTTCACAAGTACTTTACTCTAGCATGGTTTCTGTCAATCTTGCCATGACTATTCATTATTCACCAAGACTTGAGGTTGTTCTTTTGCAGCCTTGCTCATTTATGTTAATGACATATTAATTACTAGCAATAGTGAGACCGAAATTGCAGAACTTAAGTAGCATCTTCATTCTACCTTTTTTCATGAAAGATCATGGCTTATCAAAATTTTTCTTGGCATTAAGATTGCTCAAGCTCTAAAAGGTATCATTCTTAGTCAATGCAAATATGCATTGAAATTAATTTCTAAAGCTAGTCTTGTAGTCTTAAAACCCTTGATCACTCATATAGAGCCAAATAAGAAATTTACTAGTGTCAAATATGATGCAAGCTCTTTAAAAGAAGTACATGATCCGCCACTAGAAGATCCTTCTATCTATCAAAGACTTGTTGGTAGATTGATTTACCTAACACTCACCAGTCTAGACATCACCTTTTCATGCATGCATGCTCCAAAACATTCACACATGGGGGAAACAATGAAAGTAATCAAATATCTAAAGAGTTGCCCTAGACTTAGCCTTATATTTCCTTCCACATCATAATTCAAGCTTAAAGCATTTTGTGATTTCGATTATAGCATATGTCCCATGACACGAAGACCTACCACAAGTTTTTACATTATGCTTAAAAGCTCTAAGATATCATGGAATTCCCCAAAACAACCAACCATATCTCTCTCATTCGTAGAAACAGAGTAACAAGTCATGTGGGTCACCATATGTGAAATAGTTTGGATTATTGGCTTATTAAAGATTTTTGAATTTCACATGATGCGTCCAGCATTGCTACATTACAATAATAAAGCTACAAAAAAAAGTGTTGCTAACCTAATTTTCCATAAGCGCATGAAGCATATTGAAGTAGAATGTCACCATGTAAAAGGTAAACTTCAACAAAGAATTATAGAGACACGTCACATATCCACAAAAAAGCAACCAATCGATTTATTGACCAAGACACTTTGTAGCAAACAACATTGGCACCTTTTTTCTAAGCTCATAGTATTTTATCTATACAAATCTCTCGATTAACGGGGAATGTTGGTGATATAAGGAAAGATATATATGTGCCTACTTAGGCTATGTGATTATTGTACAATATTCCCTTCGATTATGTAATATTCTCATTAATGGTAATCCTTTTATAGAGTAGGAATCAAGCCTATAAATCAAAGCTTTCTCTTGTACAAAAACATTACAGCAAATACAATAGTATTCACTCAATTGTTGGCCCTCTTTTACATAATATGCTTAAGAAAAGGAGCCTTTGGTTTTGATAAGCCCAGGTAGGCTCATACTTGCTTCAATAATTGCATGTCCACTAAGGCAACCTTTTTTTTTTTTATGCCTACCTTTAAAATTGATTTCTAGTAGTCTAGTGAAAGAATACTAGGAACAATATTTCACATTTGACTATACTAAAAATTTGATGGTGAAACTCTTTTTATGGTGTTAGAAAAATGTTTACACTTTTAAAATTTTGCTTAGAAATTCTCTCCATAAAGAAAAAAAAACCTCTTTAATTTTAACTCAACTTCTAGATAAAATTATGCTTTCTTTTATAGAATCAGATCCCCAAGTTTAAAAAGTAAGACTCTCCATGCATAAAGTTCATAGCACATGTTTGCTTTAAGTTTGTAATAAGAACAATCTGACAAAAGTTTTACATTGTTTCACCTTTGGATAGGTTTGGGCTTCCTCATATTAATTTCATTCACCAAGTCTTAGGTAGACTTAGGACTTGAAAGCAAACTTTAATTGAAATGGATATGCTTGAATGAACCAAATCAATTGGAAAATATGCTTTTAAACTAGAACTATTGTTGGTGTAAGACATTGGAAACAATAAATAATTTGTGAAAACACTTCATAAGTGAATGTGTTCTTATTTATTTGATTAAAAATATAAACAAACTATTTTCTAAAAACAAAACCATAGGGCAGTGATTAATTAGTCTTTATTGATTAAACATTGAAGCTTATGTCAAAAGTGCTTTTGCTACATTCTGGAAACTATTTTTTTTTATGTTGGTATATGTTTGATTTCATCTTCTAGTGTTACTATGGAATTTAGTTGTCATCTTTTGACTAAACATATCTTTGTTGACATTATAGCCTAAATTGATCTTTTTTGATATAAATTGTGAACTTGTTCTTCATTTTAATTTTAAAATGTGTTAAATTCTTTTTTTGTAACAACAAGGGAGGTTTGCAAAGTTATGATAGGAAGTAGAAGATAGACAGGTCAAAAACCTGATCTCGAAAGAAATTATAAAAGGTTAATACTGGAAGCAAAAGCTTTGGTTGCTATGAGGTATGACAAAAGGCCAAGGTAGAGAAACAGAAGGAAAAGAAGTTCAATGTAGAATGCGAATGTTGGATTTCTATGTCAATGATTTTGAAAAAGAGATGTAGAAACTACAAGCCAAATACAACAAAAAAAAAAAAGAATCCGAGAAAGATCAAAAAATATTTAGATCCACGCTTAAAGCTTTTCCACCCAAAACTTAGAAGAAACGTCACAGAAAAGTGGGAGAATGTAAAAAGTCTTAAGTTAAGGGAAATTTTAAGACATTCCTAGCTGAGAAAGCGCTAGAGCCTATTAGAATTATGCATGCACCAAAAATAAAAGATAAGTCATCACCGCATTAGGCAATCGAAGCAATATTGGGCCTTTTAAAAGATGCAAATATAAGAAGTATTGGACTTTGGGGAATGCCTGGAATTGGGAAATCTACCACAATGAAGAACTTGAGTGATAATAGAGATATTTCCAATATTTGTCATTTAGGTGAAGGTACCAAACAAAGGGTGCATGGAAATGTTACAAGATGAAATCAAATAAAGGCTAAATTTGAATGTAAAAGAAATTATTTCTATAATGGAAATTGCTTAGTGCATATCCAAGGAGTTAGAATGCAAAAGGTATCTTTTTCATTTAGATGAAGTTTATGACCTTGTTAATTTAAAAGAAATAGGAATTTTTGAAAACCACAAAAATAGCAAAGTGGTATTAACTACTAGATATCGTCACATTTGCTTTGATATGAAAATTGATGAGTAGATTAAGTTGAAATGTTTGTATGAAGTTGATGCATACAAAATGTTCAAAGAAGAAATGGGTTAAAACATTAATATTCCTAGAGTTAAGCCAATAGCTAGGTTAATAGCTAGTAAATGTGGTATTTTACCACTTTTACTACTGAAGGTAGCAAAATCCTTTAGATCAAAAGATAGCATTGAGTTATGGAGTGATGGACTAAGTGTTGGGTTTTATAGCTTAACAAGAACAGGGGTTGAATTGTTAATCTAACAATTTTATACTTTTATTTGCAGTAAAAAATTTAATCCGATTAATTTAGCAATTGATGGATTAATAAGCAGCAAACATTCAAAGTTATTCAAATCAATAAAGAGCAAGAGAACAAAGACCTAATTTACCATGGTGGTTTGGCACTCAATCCTTAAGTCCTGTGTCTACCCTCTTCTCCTTCAATCCAACCGATTGAAGTCTTCTTTATTTAACCAGATTAGGAGAACACGTTCTCCTTAATCCAAATAATTCCTTTTCAAAGGAATTCTCAAGTTTGAATACAAGTTATGATCAAAAGATCATGTACAATAGCAAATCCCCAAATAATATGATAATTTAGGGGATATTACTAATCATAAGAGCTATTCAAGTATAGATAACAAAGTACAAAGCTTCTATCACGAAATTCCCAATTTGAATAAGTTAAGGTTTCAAATTTTCCTTAATATTAATGTGCAATGAATATTTTCAAAAGTAATTAGCACATAAATAATGTTATACAAGCTATAATCAATTAGATAATTGAAGAATAAGCCAAATAATCAAATATCACCGAACCCTTGTGAGTCATTAAGAGATGAGCGAACTTGAATCAAATAATTAGTAAGCTCAAGAGATTTTCTTTGCAAAGTGAACACTTCAAATAGATGTAGATCATCAATCTCTGTCTTCATACATACATTTCTTTTAAATAGAGAATAGATCTAGGGCTTTTTAGATCAAACCTAAACCATAGCCTTCTTCCCGTTAGGAATAGTGATCCATCAATCAATTTGACCTCATATCACTTCTCAAAGCTTCAATCCGACCGTTCTGACATCCAATCTCCTCTAAAATCCTCCTGTTGAGGGTTTGGCACTTGAGAGAGCAGAGGTGACACCGGTGACATGTTTTTCATCAAAGAATAGTGGCTAGGGCAAAAATGATCGAGAACCCTCTTATGTGCATCTTCTGCTAAGTGAGATGACGTCATAGGAAGCGTGCCTCTAGTAAGTGAGACGACATCGTAGCAAGCTTGCCTCTGGTAAGTGAGAACACTATAGTGAGCACGGGTAGGCCTCCTTCAGCAGGGTCGGGCCGTAGCGAACTCAGGCTGTGTCATAGAATAGTGGTCCAATAACAAAAGGTCCAATAGATAAATACGGTCCAATATCAACAAGGTCCATAGTCCAATAATGTAAGCACGGTCCAATAATATGATCTTTTATAAAGTTCACATTTTAATGTAATATATATCTTAACTTTGAACTAATATCAAACTAGAATCAAAGCTCTTCATGTTCTCACAAGTGCATAAAGCCATCATATTTCTTAATAAAATGTTCAAATATATTTTTGGCATCATACATAAATATATTTTTCAAAAAAAACTTTAAGAATATGTTTTATGAAGGAATGTAAGAACTCAATTACTTTATAATATCATTAATTGATATTATAATTTATACACCTTTTACTTCCTATAATTTTCTTTTATATATATAAAAAACATATTTCAAGAACTATATTTATCAAAATATTTTAAGTCACAACAAAACCCTATTTTCCAACAATCTCCCCCTTTTTAATGATGACAAAATATTTCAATAGTATGGCACATGTCACCAAATATTAATCATGTTTTTCATGAGAACATAACTAGGCATTGCAACATTTGATCATTCATGATATTTACTATTCATATGATTAGAATCAGCAAGCAAGTCCTATGCATGTATCTAATAGATTTCAAATATCATAAAACATGTGAGTTTCCAAACAAGGGTGTTAGAGAGATATCCCACATTTTGCATGTATACAGTCATAAATGAGACTTCACATGTGCACTATTCTCTCCCCCTTTTTGTCATAAGTAAAAAGATGAACATGCAAGTAATTAGGATAGACTATAAAAATGAGCAACAAGTAAACTGGCAAGGATAAGACTAGGGTACTAACTGGATGCTGTTAGAGTGGAATTAGAGTCGTTCCCCCTCAAACTGAGTAGTTTGTGTAACAGTAAAAGAGCAAAGAAATAATAGTAATAGAGAATTCAAATGTTTTCAAGGACTAACATTCGAAGTTCTCTTCTAAGAGCATAAAACCTTTCCTTTGATAAAGGTTTGGTTAAAATATTAGTAATTTGCTTATTAGTACTCACAAATTCAAGTACAACATCTCCTTTTTGAACATGATCCCAGAGGAAATGATGTCTAATTTCTATGTGTTTAGTTTTAAAGTGATGGATGGGATTCTTAGTGAGATTAATTGCATTGGTGTTGTCACATTTTAATGGAACTTTATGTGATAAGATGCCATAATCCTCTAATTGTTGTTTCATTTATAAGATTTAAGCACAACTACTAGCAGCAACTATATATTCGGCTTTAATGGAAGAAAGAGCTACACAATTTTGTTTCTTGGAGTGCCAAGAGATAAGTATGTTTCCGAGATAATGACATCCACCACTTATACTCTTCTTATCTAATTTGTAGCCAGTATAATCTGAATCACTAAAGGCATGCAAATTCAAAGTTGTATCTCTAGGATACCAGATTCCTAAGGAAACCATGTCTCTAAGATATCTAAAAATTCTTTTAACAGTGACTAGGTGTTGTTCTTTAGGATTGGGTTAATACCTAGCACATAAACGTACACTAAATGATAACTCTATTTTATATAGAGTTATTTTGATTATTTTAGGTGATATTTAATATTATTTTATTAGATTATATTTGTATTCAATTATATTTATGCATACTTTGTTATTTTATGCAACAAACCCAAAATGAAAGAAAAAGAAGGAAATGAAGCAAAATTGGAAGGAAAAGAAAAGAGAAAAGAACTCACGTGAAAGAAGCAATTAATCAAACACATGGAAGAACTAACAAGGGAAAGCATAGGAAAGCATGTGACCGAAACAGAAGAAAAAACGTAGGACCCAGAGGCTATTAAGTGGAGCTGGTCGTGAATTGTCGGGACCATCATCGAGCGAAAGGGAAGTGAGTAGCGTGCGGGACCGAGCAAGTGAGGGAAAAAGTCAGAGAAAACAAAGAAAAGAGGGAAAAACGGTCGTGCGACAACCGACCGATTCTCCCTAGTGGTGGAACCCAGAACTTTATCCAAGAATCCGGTTGTTTGGAACATGCGAATGCCGTCCAGCTTCCGTTCTCTGGTCAAGTTTGAGCAAAATCACCATTCAGCGTTATTTCCGATGAAGAAGCACATTTTCCGGCCAAATCTGAGACCAGATCAGTAAGGAAGGACCATATCCAGCCATTAACAGAGAGTTCTGGTCATTCTGCAGTTGATTTAAGGCGATTCGTGCGGCGGTTTCTGGTGAGACGCGGTGGGGGCCGAGTGAAGATTTAGTCATATCTACGCCGTTTGACGGTGAATCAGCTCAAGATTTTGGCAGATCAGCACTCCAGGCGTCATAAGCGGTAATTTCTGGAAGGTTTCGTGAAGACCGATGACAGCGCGTGTGGCAGTGCGTGACGGCGGCGCGTGAGCAGGAATTTCGCCTCTCGTTGCATATGGCTTCTTTTCTCCCCTTTGATGTGTAGAGTTGCACAGAAATTTCTTGAAAGGGACAACAATTGGTGACAGCTTTTTAATTTGTTCTAATCTAGATGCTTTGTGTAATTTATTGTATTATTTTTGTTTATTCTAATATTATGAACTAAAGTACTTTTGCTAGAGTTAAGATGTAGCCTAGTTAGCATGTTATGAGTTACTTAGTTGACATATTATGCAAGACAATATATTTATGTGAGTTGTATGTTATTATTTTTAATGTGATTGAGTGATTAATCATCAATTGATCAATTTGATGTGCGGATTTGAGACTAACAGGAGAGAATATGCAAATGCATCTCATAATATACAACCATAAATCAAATGTGGGTAGAGATATGCCATATTGATTGTGTGGCTTTAATTGGAATATTCATTGACTTTAATGCTCTTAGCTTATTTAATTCATATGCAGATTCACAGTGAATTAATAAGTTAAGTAGGTTCGCTATACCTAGACATAGGATAGTGAATAAATTAGAAAATTCCGTCATCTCGTAAATATCATTATTCTTGCAAGTATTAAATTATTGAAATTCATATCTACTAACTATGGTGAAATCAGAGGCTCTAGCATACTTAGCATATTTTATTAACTCTTTGGAAGTCAATTGCTTTAGTGATCTTTCAATTTAGAACATCTTTTCATGATATCTTGCTAGTTAAATTGTAGAATCAATTCACCCCTAGTAATTAGTCAAGTTGATAACATTAATCCTTATAGGACGATACTCATACTTATCATTATATTACTTGTTTGACATGTATACTTACATGTAGAATTTTATTGAACACTAAACATGATATCTGGTCCAGATGTAGTCAAATATAGCAAAGAACCAATCATTCCATGATATGATTTAGTGTCTACACTAATTCCATTTTCATCATTAGATAGTGATAAAGAAGTGTTCATAGGTGTATTCATTGGTTTAGAGTCATGCATCTTATATTTCTTGAGTAATTCATTTGTGTATTTTGTTTGACTTATAAAGGTTTCTTTGTTTGTTTGATTTGCAACCCAAGAAAATATGTTAATTCACCTATCATGCTCATCTCAAATTCACTTTGAATGCATGCAACAAATTCTTCACATAGTGTAGGATTTGTAGAACCAAACACAACGTTATCAACATATATTTGAACAATCAAAATTTCTTTTTCTTTATTCTTTATAAATAAAGTATTGTCCACTTTTGCTTTTCTGAAATCATGATTAATCAAGAAAGAACTTAGTTTATCATACCATACCTGTCAAGCTTGTTTCAAACCATATAAAGCTTTTGACAGTTTAAAGATATGATTTGAATAAATCGAATCTTTAAATCTGAGTGGTTGTTCAACATATACTTTTTCTTTATAATACCATTCAAAAATGCACTCTTGATATCCATTTGAAATAAGGTAAAGTTTATACAGCAAGCAAAGGCAAGTAAGATTCTAATTGCTTCTAAACTAGCTATTAGTGTAAATGTTTCATCATAGTCAATTCCTTATTTTTGACTATATCCTTATGCCACTAATCTAGCCTTATTCCTAGTAATAGTACTATTTTCATATAGTTTATTCCTAAATACCTATTTTGTGCCTATAACCGGATGATCCTTTAGTCTAGGAACTAGATTACAAACCTTGCTTCTTTCAAACTGGTTTAATTCTTCTTACATAGCAAGAAACCAATTTTCATCTTCAAGAGCCTTATCTACTTTCTTTGGTTTTGCTTGAGATAGAAAGGCTTGATTTTCACAAGTATTGTGAATCCGAGACCTTGTGCTTACTCTAACATTGGGATTTCTTATAATGTAGTCGTGATCTACTTCATTTTTTACTCTAGGAAAGGAAGGTTCCCTAGTTTCAGACTCCCTTTCAACTTCAGCTTTATTTGGAACGCTTTTAGTTCTACTATTCTCTTTGGTTTCTAGAATACCATGACAGTCATCCTTAAACTTAACATGGATTAACTCTTCTACAACTAAAATTTGTTTATTGAATATTCTATATGCCTTACTTGTATGAGAATATCCAAGAAATATTACTTCGTCACTTTTGGAATCAAATTTCCCAAATGATTCTTTTCCATGATTTAAAACAAAACATTTGTTGTCAAAAATATGAAAATATGAAATGTTTGGTTTTTTTTCAAAGAATAATTCAAAAGGTGTCTTTTTCAAAATAGGTCTTATTAGAGCACAATTTGAAATATAACAAGTTGTGTTTATAGCTTCTTCCCAAAAATGTTTAGGAAGATTATATTCACACATCATGGTTCTAGCCATTTCTTGAAGAGTCCTATTTTTCCTTTCAACAACACCATTTTGTTGTAGTGTTCTAGGAGTTGAAAAGTTGTATGAAATACCATTTTCTAAACAGAATTTTTCAAAAAGTTGGTTTTCAAATTTACCATTGTGATCAGTTCTTATTTTTATGATTAAAAAAACTTTTTCATTTTGAATCATTTTACAAAATTCAACAAACTTTTCAAATGCCTCATCTTTTCTAGCAAACATGTATGTGTATGTGAATCTAGAATAATCATTTATAATGACTAAGACATAATATTTACCATTTAGTGTTGGTGTTTTCATAGGGCCAAAAAGGTCCATGTGCAATATCTCTAATGGTCTAGATGTACTCACCACAAGCTTCGATTTGAAGCTACTTTGTGTATGTTTACCCTTAATGCACGCTTCACATATTCTATTATTGTTAAATTCTAAAGATGGAAGACCTTTTACTAGATTATAGTTGCACAATTTTTCTATCAACCCTAGACCCACATGTCCTAGCCTTCTATGCCACAACCAAGCATCAACATTTTTATTTACAACCAAGCATATTTGTTCAACATTCAATTTACGTAAATCAAGCACATAGATGTTGTCTTTTCTATTTCCAATAATCTTCATTTTATGTTCAACATGCTCAACAAGACAATTTTCTTTTCCAAATTTTATTTTAAATCCTTTATCACATAGCTGACTTATGCTAAGTAGATTAAATTTTAGTTTATCTATAAGCAAAACTTCATATATAAGTAGGGTATTAGGATTACCTATTGTTCCCATTCCTTTTATTTTTCCTTTGGAATTATCTTCAAAAGACACCGTATCTCCATTTTTCAACTCAAGTGTTGAGAAGAGCTCCTTCATCCCAATCATATGTCAAGAGCATCCGCTATCTAAAATCCACATGTTCATGAGCTTTTTGTTTCTTACTTGTACACTCATATCCTGCATAAACAAATTTGATTGTTGAAGTGCTTGGTAGCCTTTTTATTTTGGGTCCATGAGTGTTAGTTTGACCTAGAAATCTATCATTCTTAGGCAGCTAAAGTTTCTTTACCTTGTAGGCCTTTCTAAGTCTTACGGGACATTTATCAAAACTATGACCAATATAATTGCAAAAAGAACATTTATCATTATGCAACAGAATTGAACATTCTTTTTCTATAAAAAAATGAGTAAATGATTATGATTTGTCATTCAATTTATATTCTAGTCTCGTCTTATCATATATACCTATTTGAGAGTTTAGAATCCTATCTAACATGCCACTACCCTTCGTAAATTTCTTTAACAGCAGATTAGTTGCATCAAGTTTTGATTTCAATTCATAATTTTCTTTTTCTAGCTCAAGGACTCTATTCTTAAGATTTTCAACGCACACATGCGAGTTGTTTTCAACATGTATTTCATCATCATAGCATGCATTAATATCACAGAAAGTTTTTGTTTCTATTGTCATGTTTTCAGATTTATTTTGTTTCTCATACATATCATTCATGCAAGCATCATATTTCATATATGCATTAGCAGAAATACTAATGTTATCATTCATGGAAATTGAAGCATCTTCCTTTTCAGTTTCATCTCTACATGTAGCAATTGCTATACTTTGTTTATTATGTACATAAGTTAAAACAGTTTTATTAGCATGTACAAAAGTCAACATTTTCTGTTTTTCAGATTTATTTTTTGCTTTTAAATTTTTGTATTTATCTTTTAATTTATTTGCATACTCAACTAAATCAAAAAATGAAGTTTCTAACCCAGTGTTTATTTAAAAAAATGGTTTAGAATCATTTACCTCACTATTATCTTCCTTAAGAGTTATTGTTGCGGTTAGGCATAGATGTTTAACTTCAACTTGAGTTTCTTCATCAAATGAGGAGTTCTCATCATCTCAGGCAGCAATCATAGCTTTCTTTTTGTTCTTGTTGTTTCTCTTCTTGACCATCGGACAATCACTCTTGATGTGTCCTAGTTTTCGGCATTCATAACATACATTCTCCCTAAGTTCATTTGATTCTTTTCTCCTAGTTTGCCTTATGTTTTTACTTAATCCTCTTCTTAGAAATTTTCTAAATCTCCTAGCTATAAGAGCTACTTCATCATTTTCTGACTCTTCCTCTTCAACCTTTTCAACTTCTACTTTGAGTGCAAGTGATCTTCTGTTTTCCTTCTCTTTTTCTCTTCTCATAAGTTGCATTTCATGGGTTTTAAGAGAACCCAACAAGTAATCTAAGGTCAACACATCTAGATCATGAGCTTTTTCTATGACCATCTTTTTAGGATCCCAACTTTTAGGTAGGGATACTAACATTTTTCTTATCATTTCCTTATTTGTATAGGTTTTTCGTAACAATTTAAGCTCAGAAATAATTTTAGTGAATCTACCAAACATGTCACTAATGGTTTCAAAATCTTTCATAACAAATAATTCATAGTCATGTGTAAGCATAATGACTTTAGAAGACTTTACCTTTTTAGTTCTTTCATAGATGACTTCTAATTTATCTCAAATCTCTTTACCGGTGAGGCAAAAGGACACTTTGTTAAACTCATATGCTCTAAGACCACTATAGATCATATTCATGAACTTAGCATTTAACCCCATTAGTTTAGCTTCATTTTTTGACCATTCATCAGTTTCAGGTAATGTAATACTTTTCCTGATTACTTGCCAAGCTTTTGGATTTTGGCATATTACAAAGACTTGCATTCATTGTTTCAAATGCCTAAAATTAATGCCATCAAACAAGGGAGGTCTATTAAACCCCATAACAGCTAAACCTTTGTCAAAAGCCATAGTATGGATCTACTCTAAGATGTTAATCCTTTTAATCAGAGAACCATGCTCTAGATGCCAGTTGTTGAGTTTTATGGCTTAACAAGAACGGGGGTTGAATTGTTAATCTAACAATTTTATACTTTTGTTTGCAGTAAAAAATTTAATCCGATTAATTTAGCAATTGATGGATTAATAAGCAATAAATATTCATAGTTATTCAAATTAATAAAGAGCAAAAGAACAAAGACCCAATTTACCATGATGGTTCGGCACTTAATCCTTGAGTCCTACATCCATCCTCTTCTCCTTCAATCCAATCGATTGAAGTCTCCTTTACTTAACCAGATTAGGAGAACGCGTTCTCCCTAATCCAAATAATTCATTCTCAAAGAAATTCTCAAGTCCGAATACAAGTTATGATCAAAAGATCATGTATAGTAGCAAATCCCCAAATAATATGATAGTTTAGGGGATATTACTAATTAAAGGAGCTATTCAAGTATAGATAACAAAGTGCAAAGCTCCTATCACAAAATCCCCAATTTGAGTAAATTAGGGTTTTGGATTTTCCTCAATATTTATGTGCAATGAATATTTTCAAGAGTAATCCACATATAAATAATGTTATACAAGCTATAATCAATTAGATAATTGAAGAATAAGCCAGATAATCAAATATCACCAAACCCTTATGAGTCACCAAGAGATGAGCGAACTTGAATCAAATAATAAGTGAGCTCAAAAGTTTTCTTCACAAAAAGAACACTTCAAATAGATGTAAATCATCAATCTTTATCTTTATGCATACATTTCCTTTAAATAGAGAACAAATCTAAGGCTTTTTAGATCAAACATGAACCATAGCCTTCTTCCTGTTAGGAATAGTGACCCATCTATCAAATCGACCTCATATCATTTCTTAGAGCTTTAATCTGACCGTTCTGACATCCAGTCTCCTCCAAAATCCTCCCGTTGAGGATTCGGCACTCGAGAGAGCAAAGGTGACACCGAAGATGTGTTTTCATCGAAGAATAGCAGCTAGGGCACAATGATCGAGAACCCTCTTATGTGTATCTTCTAATAAGTGAGACAACATTATAGCAAGCGCGCCTCTGGTAAGTGAGACGACACCGTAGCAAGTGTGCCTCTAGTAAATGAGACAACACCATAGCGAGCGCGGGTAGGCCTCTTTTAGCAGGGTCGGGCTGTAGCGAACTCAGGCCATATCACAGAATAACGGTCTAGGAACAAAAGGTCCAACAGATAAATACAGTCCAATATCAACAGGGTCCATAGTCTAATAATGTAAGCATGGTCCAATAATATGATCTTTTATAAAGTTCACATTTTAGTGTAATATATATCTTAGCTTTGAACTAATATCAAGTTAGAATCAAAGCTTTTCATGTTCCTACAAGTGCATAAAGCCAAGTATCATATTTCTTAATAAAATGTTCAAATATATTTTTGGCATCATACACAAATATATTTTTCAAAAAAAGCTTTATGAATATGTTTTATGAAGGAATGTAAGAACCCGGTTACTTTATAATATCATTAACTGATATTATAATTTGTACACCTTTTACTTTCTATAATTTTCTTTTGCACATATGAAAAACATATTTCAAGAACTATATTTACCAAAATATTTTTAGTCATAACAAAACCCTATTTTCCAACACTAAGGAATTTTCAACGATGGCCTGTATTAAAATACAAGGCATGGATGAGTTGGTTGAGTTCTTAAAGTTTTGTTATGAAGATTTAAATCGTGAGGATAAACAGTTTTGTTTTCTATACATCACATTATATCTTGAAGCCTTTAAAATATATATTGATTATTTGTTGGAATGTTGGATAGCTGAAGGTTTTATTCATGATACCAAATAGCTAACGGTTGCATGCAAGAAAAGGCATACAATATTGCATAACCTTATCAATGTGTCCTTGTTGGAAAGGAATGAGAAGATGACTCATGTAAGTCTAAACAAAGTGTTATGAGGTATGACCCTTAAAATTTCTATCAAAACTAGTTACTTCAAGGCTTTGGTCAATACCCCTCTAAAGCAAGGTCAATGCCCTAGTGAAAAGGAATGGCAACATGCAAAATGAATTTCATTGATAATTAATGGGCTATGCATTTTACCAGATATGCCAGATTGCAAGAATCTTATGACTTTGCTACTACTAAGGAAGCAAGATTTACAATTTATTCCAATCTCATTTTTTAGACTCATGGAAAGTTTACAAGTTCTAGACTTGCAAAGTATTGGAATTACAACACTGTCATCATTTATATCTTGCTTAATGTGTCTTAGAGTACTTTATTTACTTTCTTATGCCAATTTGGTGGATCTCATTCAATGAGAAAGAGTTGCAATCTCTTAAGGTTTTAGGCATTCAATATACTAAATCAATTATTTACCAATTAAAATTGGATATATAACTAAATTGAAATCTTTACATATGTCATTGTCCAATTTTAGCATGGGGCAATCAAGGGATGCAAAATTTCATCAAGATATTTTGTCAAAACTTTTTTTATTGGAAGAAGTAGTAGTCAATATATAGCAATATAGAAATTATTTAGCTTACTTGAAGGCCTTTTCTTTACTTTCACCTTTTCTTATAGTATAAGAGGTCAATCATCATATAAGTTTATGTAAGCTATTCCATAAACTAGCAAATATTTCCCCTCCTTATCATGAACTTCAAAGCACTGCTTGTTGGTAGATCTAGTAGAAAAGATCACTTTTCCATCCAAAATTTCTCCAATCAAAGTTCTTCGTTTTGAGTCAACGAAGAGGTCATCTTTGTGTTCATGATTTTGTTAAGATACAACACTATTTTAGAGTTTAGTCTCATATCCATTTTTATATGTTATTTTGTGAATTAAATTATTTATGCATTAGTTAAAGGATGTTGCATTATTTGCAGCAAAAATTTCCCTAATCAATTTTTTTTTTACTATTTCTATTAGAGGTTAGTACTCATATCCATTTATATGAGCTCTTTTCCATAAACTAGTATATTTTATCCATGCTCGATATATTTTGACTTGCATGTCATAAACTAGATCATGCTAGTTGTCGGTAGAATTGGTTAGAAAAAGATGACCGTTGCGGCAAAAGTTGTTTTATTCATTATTTTCTCACATGAACATGGTACAATCTAGCAATGACCATAGACTAAACAAGGTAAGAATATTTATGTGCCTTCCATTCTAATATGTGTAGTAGGCATGACTATATTCTTAGATTGACTTTATGATGTTCATTCATTAAGGAAAGTATGTATATCCCATGTGTTTTTGTTTGTCCAAATTTTCCATTTCTTTTGTTGCTTTCTTTACTTCTCTACTATTTGAAGTGATTAACTTTATGTATCTTGGAAAGGATACATTTCTTTCGACCATGTTTTCCAAAAGAATTTAAAGATACGAGCTCTTTTATGACTGGAATGACCTCACCATCTTCTTTTCTCTTGGACTTTATTTGGCTTTGACTTAGGGGCAATGTGTAAGGGTTTCAAAGTTTTGGAGTGGGGTTGGAGAGTAACATCTCTATCTAATTTTTGCCTTTTTTTTTTTGGATCATGTTGTGTGTGTGTGGTTGAAAAGAGAATGAATATTAGTTTATAGTAAAATGAAAGCACATTATCAATGTCCTCCCAAAATCCCATGATGTGCAAGATAAAAAGACTTTTTTTGTGCCCCATGCTTATGACTTTGGCATAAGATTTTACTTAAAATTCTAGTCAATAAATTAGCAATTTCAGTTTTTTATTTTTGCTTTGTTTCTTAATTATTTCTTTTGTTTTACTCATATGAAATAATAACTATTCAAGATAGAAGTTGGATTAACTCATAAAGTATTAATTGCTTCTCATATTCCTTTTGGAATGAAATCTAAGTGGAAGATGTTAAGATCATTTGGTGTTTGTCTTATGGGCATGGGTGGAATAAGTAGAATTGGCAAGATATAGTAATTGTGTTATTGCTTGTCCTTAAGAATAGACTAAAATCACGAACATTTTATCTTTGATTAAAGTAGAAGCATGATAATAAACAAAATTTGTTGAACCAACGTTAAGTGGTTTTGCTTTTTGTTTGGATTGTTTGTAAGCTTTTCAAGTTTCTTAAGGAGCTTCTTATCACAACAATTCTTGTAAAAAAAAGCACTAAAAACAAAAATTGTTACGAGTAAATGAAACAACTCTTTCTCCTTTATCAGTCATGTTTCTCCTCTTGGTAGAGGCCGAAAATATTAAAGTAGTTTTTTGTATTAGTAGCATATTAATAAAATAATAGTGTTCCCTAAAATTTTTAGGTTGTTTGCATCCCCATTTGGAACATTTGTGCGCGTTCTCTTATCCTTGTTCAATCCGGACTGAGATTCAAGGGGGTGAAGAAGAAGCAGAAATTTCGGCGTTGATTTGTAATTAAAACCATCGAATTCAGCCTTATTCAACCCAAGAACACGTTCTAGGGTTCATCCTGTTCTTCAGTGTTCTTCGAGAAGTCCTTCAATTTCTCGGATTACGACTCTTATCTATAAGAATAGTCTAAAAAACATTTCACAAATAAGATAGATGCACAACGTACAAGATAAAATGTTCGTGATTTTACAACTCATTTCATACAAACAAATACCATAGTATACAACACAACTTTCTAACAGCTATAAAGGGAAACTCCTTGCTTCACCTAGCGCTTGGCACAGTGTTCTACGGGAGGAGAGGAGACGAGATTCACCATTCGAAGGTGTTGCGCAGTTCGGAACCAACTAGTATGTTTTGGTTTCAGGGGACTACATCCAGTATATGCACGGTCTCAGTGGTAAAGAGAAGGCGGTTCCTTGATTGGAACAAAAATGTCATCCAAATAAGCTGGACGGCCGCTTCTCCACTCTAGTGCTTCCCACCAACTCCTTTCACCCTTGATCCTGTTCAAATTTCTGCTGCATACTTCCTGAATCAACAATCTCTTAAGATTTGGACAATTATAGAAACTCAACCATTCTATTTTTGGGGCAGTAAGTAAACTCGTAGAGAAGCCAACTAATCCAGGCAAGTAATGAAGCAAAATCCTCTTCAAATTTGGGAGAGAAAAAGAGACCTTATTGTCAACTAAAATTTCACAGCTTACCAATGTTGTGATGGAGGGGCAATCTTCAACTGTTAGCTCTTCTAAATTACAGAGGTTATCAAGTACAGTTTCTGTGAAAATAGTTGTCAACTGGGGACATGTGCGCAAGGTCAGCGACTTTAGAAAAGATAAGGACTTTGGCGGAACTGGCCCGTTCCATATCTTCCTTAGATTCTTCATATAATAAATAAATAGGTATTCAAGGGATCCAAGGACAACTTTTTTAGCTCTAGATGTTTTAGATTCAATTTCATTGTTGTCATCTTCTTCACAAGCATCTAATTTGTCACCATTTTCATAAGCATCTAAGTCATCATCTTCTTCACAAGCATCTACTTCATCATCTTCTTTGTAAGCATCTACCTCATCACATTCTTCATGAACATTTGCTTCACTATCTTCTTCCTCAGAATCTGCTTCACTATCTTCTCCCTGAGCATCTGCTTCATCGATAATAAACTCAACCTCATTACATTCCCCCACAACACAATATTTAAGTTGCTCCATATTTCCAATCCCAAAATCTGATAACTTCTTGACAGTTGCATGTCGTTCTAAGAAAAATGCCATTGAATATTGGAGTGCCTTCTTAATATCTATAGGTACAGCAACACCATTTATGTATTTCAAGCATCTCTCCCATCGTTCCAGCTCAAACTCAACATCACTAGGGAGTCGAGACATAATGCGCTCCACGTGATGGCCAACAGTAAATGAAAACTGAGATAGCAATGGAAACTTCCACATTGCACTAGACAATAGAACTTCCCCTAGAAGTTCCACTCTTGGAAAGTAGAATTTAAGGCTGTTCAAGTGCCCCAAGGTGCATACTTCAGTAACAATAGCCTCCACACAAGAGTTCCACCATTCGTCATCTGCATTCACTTTGATACTCAACTCCTCTAAATCAGATAGTGCCGAAATTATCCCATGAGGAACAACTGGATATGGTTGCACGATTCTCCTACCATATCCATAAAGTGAAACTTCCAAGCACGTGAGATTAGTTAGCTTCTTAATCTCCTCGGGTAAGTACTTGATATCTGTTCCTTCAAGATCAAGGACCTCAAGTTGCTTGAGCTCTCCAATTTTGGGCGACAACACCATGAAATTGTGACAATCATTTAGAAACAGTCTCTTGAGGCTGACCAATTTGATAATGGATTCTGGCAAAGATTTGATACCAGTCCTAGATAAGTTGAGGATTTGGAGAGAAGGCATGTAATCAAAAAATGAGAGAGGGATGATTCTCAATTTATAGTTTCTCTGAAGAAACAATGTCAAGAGCACTGGACACCTTGGATTTTCAGGTAAAGCAGATAACTTATTGTCCATTAGCTGAATTTCTTTGGCATTATCCCAAGGCTCATCCTGTGGCGGTTCAGCTAATCCTAAACCGGCCCACATGCGAAATGACTGAGGTACCTGAGGTTGAGTAATTGTATCCAGGAATGTTCCCAAGCCGAAAGAAAAGGTTTTCTGGCCCACATCCGAAGGTCTATGTTCTGCTTCAATTTGATCAACTTCATTTTTCTTACCTCCTGAAGAACCTGCAGACTGAACTGCAGAATTTAATTCCAAAGGACTGGTTTCAGCTCCAGATAATTGTCCTCGAGACTCTGTAGTTATATTATTTTGTAAGGTTTTCAGTCCAAGTTCTGCATTAAAGAGAAGAACGAAATATTAGAAATGCAGCGGAAAAGAAGAGGAAATTTCTGTAATTTGAATATACATGTTTTTAATTTCATTCCAGTGGAAAATATCATCTGCATCATGCTTAACGTTTCATGTTTGGCATAGCCAGTTCCACCCGATGAATAGGGCAACTAAGATCAACGACAACAAATCTAAAATTATCGTCTTAACAAATGAATATGAACCCTTAGCCCAATCAGTTGGTCAAGTAGTTGATACCACGAAGAGAAGAAAAGAAAGATTCATGCATCGGATCAATTGGGCGATTGGTCATATTTATGGACATTCTCCAGCAGTCATTGAATAGCTAACACATATCTATAATTGCTAAAGGACATTTTGCAGAAGTCATTTTTTTAAACTTAACTAGTGTTGGTTTCTTTGTAGAACAGTTCGGCAGCGGAATAATTATGAAATTAGTTGCTGAGAGAATCAACGAACTCATTACTTGGTTACAAAAAGTTAGAAGGTAGGAACGAATTGCCAGTAAAAAGAAAAAATTGGAACAATACCTTTCCAACGGAACGACGCAGGAGACTCATCCGTAACAGTAGAAATAGTTTTACCTACAACGGTAGAAGCAGAGACACCTTTATATATGAAAAAGAAAAACTTGAAGATTTATTGCTATTAAAAAAAATAGTTAAAAATGAAATAACATATATCATTATAACTTGACCTTTTTCCCGAATTTTGCTTTATTTTTTCTTATGAAATTTATCTATCTGGTTTCTTTGTTTTATTTCTTAAATAAAATGAAAATTATTTTTAAAAACGAATAATTAGCAAGTATTGATTTATATTTTTCCATATCTCGTCAACACAAAGGAACATTCGGAAGAGGACAACAAGAGTCCAAAAAATAGATCTGCCGAAGCGAACAATTTCATATATGAAAAGAAACTTCAGAATTCATTGTTAATACAAAAATTTAAAAACGAAAAATTATATAGTATTATAATTTGAGATTTTTGTTGCTTCAAATTTTACTTGAGATTTAACTCTCTAACTTCTTTTCTGTTTTATTTTATAATTGAAAAGGAAACAATTTCAAAAAACGAAGAACAATTTTAAACATATCACCGAAGACAAAAATTCTTATCAAAATAGTCAAGTATTCATTTGTACCTGCACTTATATTGTCATTAGGAAGTCCATCTGATGGGATAAGAGCGAGAGGGACATCTGTAATAGTAGAAATAAATGCAATTGAATCATGTAGAGCTGTAGAAGCATGGAAAACTTCATATATGAAGAGAAATTTTTGAATTCATTGTTAATAAAAAAATTTATAAAAAATGGAACATTATATATTATTATTGTTTGGATATATCATTAAATTAGCCCATGCGGCAGCCATGTGGTTGCCATATCAGCATCTTCCGTGAACTAAAGAGGGAACCAGCTCCCTGCAAGCTCTTGCAAGCTTCTGCAAGACGCCCTTTTTCCCAACCGCTCTAGCAAGCCTGTCCATCTAGTTAGAGCTTACTCTGCACACATTACATAGATAGCAGCGTCCACTATTGAGTTTAGGGTTTTGCTTCTATGTAAAGATTTTCCTACTTGTATACATTTTATCTTTGGAACAACTTCTCTCAATCTTGTATGATTTCAGATGCCTACTTACAAGACGACACCATTCTGTTCCCCAACACAAACAACTTCATTCACTACCCTCCATACGACACCATTTTGCCATTCACTACAAGTGACACTGTTCCATTCGGGCTGCTCTGACCCCCTACAATGGAAGACACTTGCTCCATCTATCTGGGAGCCAATCTAAGGGATCTACTCCTCATGTGGCACCTCATTATAGTAGCATAAAAAAGACTACACCATTGCAAACTCCTCTCAAAATGCTAGGCCCTCTTCCATGTACAACCAATCTATTGCTCTGGCAAGAACCGAAATTAGAAAATTATTATTATTATTATTATTATTACTCACACACACATAGAAAGGGGAGGAGATTCAAACCCTTGACTAGGTAGACTCCCTGGTCAGGGGTCCTAACCCAGTTATGGAATTAGAAGATTAGGTATGAGTGGAACCTAATCTCACTAACCCACTCGTTACCCACCACTGATGCCAATTCACTTGCTTTGGCGATGGTAAAGTTTACATGCTGCCCAAATTATTTTGTCTCATGCGAAACGATGAGTATAGCCCTTCTATTCAAGAATAAACTCATTTTTCTGGATAGGTCATCCTAAAACCAACATTTGGATCCATTCTTCTACCTTTTTGGGAATGTTGCAACAACATTTGCCATGGATGAATTCTCAATTGCATCTCTAAGTAGCTTCATAATGGGTTGATTTACACTCATGATGTTGCTGCCATGTGAGCCAAACTTTGTGTCCATTATCACCAAGTCAACCATTTAGGGTTTACCACCTCATCAATGAATTGTGGCAAATTCATCAAAAGGCAAACCAGTCTTAAGATATTCTAGCTGACTTTGAAAACTATGGGATGAATACTCCTCATTGATGGAGCTGATTTCGCCGGAAAAGGGTAAATATTAGCCATGGAAAGAGCATTAGGAGACTTTAAATTTTTATCAACTTCTTTATGGGTTAGATGAGTTCTATTTGATGCTATGGGAGTAAATCCTTACAATATAGCCTATTTTAGATGCCACAAAGACCTATTTGATGATTAGCAAGGTAGATATCACTAAAGCTTTGTAAGGAAGACAATTGGAGAGTTTGGGTTTGTTACAACAAAATTTTCAATTGACACAACAAGTTTGACATGGGCATTGGAGCTGTTATGAGGACAAGTATAGGACAACCTACTAGAAATAATGCATTGCTTACAATTAAGGCAATATAAAATTATCAATTGTTTAAGGCTACTAGATTGAAAAATGTGAATTTTGTGGGAAAAAAAAGGCTATAAAAAGGAAAAAAAAAGTTAAATATTGAGAAGCCCATAGTACAAGTACCCTAAGAATTATCGCCATAAGCACAAAGAATGCCACAAGTTGAATGGTTTTTCACCAAAGCATAAGAATTACAAGGAGGAAGTGAAGTATAATTTGGTAGCATATGATTCTAATCACATCTTCATCACCAAGACTGACTATCAACATTTCAAGAAGTTTCTAAAGGATGATGCTCAAGAAGGTGAAGCTTACTTGGCATGCATATTTGATTTTCTCATTAGATGTTGAATAATTGATTTAAGAGGTAATGATTACACTACTATCAATTTACAATGCCCAAATTCTACTAAATCATGTATATCTAAATCTAGGAAAGCCAAACTTCCTAATGGTGATAAATGCACTGATCCCTTAGGCTAGAAACACCCACATATATGAGCACCTCAAACCACATTAAGTCTTATATTCTCTAGACTTTAAGTTGAATTTGGTATATGTATCCAAGTTTTGTATGGAAAACAATTGTCAATTCATCTTTTATACCAATATTTGTGTATTTCAAGATCTTTTGACAAGTAAAGTCAAGGGATTGGATAGAATGAGGAATAAGCTTTTTTATTTTGTTGCACATCTTAATATGAAAGATGTTACACCATCTTTTGGGCATAGCCCATGTTTTGTAATTGTAAACTTATTGTCAACATGTATTGATTCCGATTTTAGACTTTAGCATTGTATGCTCAAACATATATCTAATGCCAAATTTAAATTTATGAATGAACTTAAATGTTCAAATGTCTCATTTAATAAGCCTTGCATTATTTTTCCACTTACAAAATAGGCTCACAATCCCTTTCCCATGTGAATTATACAGCATAATGGGCCTTTAATATGATACATGTTAATATCTGTGGACCACTTAGGATACCTATCTATACCAAAGTAAAATATTTTCTTACCATAGTTAATGACTTTTTACGTGGAACATAGACATTTCTTGTGAAAGTCAAGAACAAGATTTTCTTATGACCATTTATGTGAAAAACCAATTTGACATAGAAGTTAAATGCATTAAGAAAGACAACACACTTGATTTCTTCAACCATAACACAAAATACCCTTTTTCATCTTGGGGAATTATGCATGAAAACTCTTGCATGTAAAATCCCTAATAAAATGGTATTATTGAATGCAAAAACTTTAACATTTTAAATGTCACATGAGTATTGAAGTTTCAAAGTAACATGTTTGCCAAGTTTTGAGGAGAGTGCATCCTCATAGAACCTACCTTATTAACAAGACATCATCCTTCGACTTGCATGGAGACATCATCCTCATAGTAATTCGTTAAAGATTTCTCACTTTAAGGTTTTCATATGTCTTTGTTATGCCATCATGGTGGGACACAAAGACAAGTTTACTCCATGAGCAATCTTTCGTGTGCTTTGGGATATGGCCAAGGTTAGAATGGATATAGATTTTACAATGCCAAAAGGCATCTTTTCTTTGTTAGTCAAGATATAAGATTCTATAAGGATACATTTCCTTTTTCACAAGTGGAGTCCAAACCACATTCTTCTTTGCAAGTTTGCTTAATTGAACACATTGCAAAGGTCCCTAAGACACGCTAGTATCCCAAGTGCCCTTTTAAGCCACTTTCCCTTAGTATCCTAGCTTACCTATCCTTTACCTTGAGCTAGCCACCTCATCATAACCTGATTGTACTCTTATATATTTACTACCCTTAACTAATTCTTATGATATCTTCTTTAATGTTGATGCCAAAGACATGTCACCACCATTAGATGATCCACCTAAGCTTCTAGTCCACATAACTTTGAGACAATTTACTAGAGAAACCTTATGGGCTAGATGGATAACTATGTTTGATGGATGATATTAGAAAATTGTAAAGGAAGAAGTATTTTAGAAATAGAGATGAAAGGATTACTAGATCAGATTTGGAGGAATATTTTACAAATTAGAAATGAATTCTTACAATTAACGACTGGATTAGAGTATAATATTGTCAAAAGCTATGTAGCATTAAGAAAGAGTAAAGAAGAAATTGAATAGGCAAAAGTAATATAGAGAAAAGGAATACCAAAGCATAATCCTATATGTTGAATCATTTTAAAAGACAAGTAAACCATAGTAAATTGAGTGATGGTATAGAATAACTTAATAGACCTACAGTACAACCTTTGCCAATAAGAAGAAAAATCATAGGAACATTTATTCTTTAATTGTAGGTTCACAAATAACATTCAGAAGGCTTTGCTAAGTATGAATGAATTATCTCAAAGAATTAAACAATGGAGAGAATAAATATCTTGGATGATTAAGGTTGTTAAACATAAAAGTTTTACAATGTTTTTGCTTAATATATCATTCAAATCTACACAGTATTGCATTTAAAGGATAAGGAATAAAAGAAGATTTAAAAGTAAAAATCTAGACGATTCAACTATTATTGTTAAAATAAAAAAAGACATGAAAAGCAAAATTTCATTAATCAAGGGAGTGAAGCCTATAAATTATAACAGCAAAGGCTTTGAAATTTGTTAAATGTAGTTTTTGAATCTAAATAATGATGTTGTAACTAAAAAATTGTATTTTCTTTGATAATATATAATACTTGATCTTTCATAGAAAAAGAAAAAAAAATCATTGTATAGGATTAAGTAGGCCGCTAGGTAATGGTATGCTAAGTCTACTAAAGCCCTACTAGTAGCTAATATCAGGATTTTATACATGACATGTTACTTTTTGTCAAGAAATGAGGTAATCTGCTAGTCATCCTTATAATTTATATAGATAACATCCCTATCATTGGCAATGATATTGATGGAAGCAAAGAATTGAAAACACATTTACACCTCTTTTTTCATATCAACAACCTAGGAAATCTCAAGTTTTTCTTTAAGGTTGAAGTGTTAAGAGATGACAAGGGAATTCATTTGAATCACTATAACTATATACTTGAGTTAATGATGAGATGAGAGTTTAGAGTGCCAAGCTAATTGAAAACCTCATGAACACTAATTTAACAATTAAGCATGATCAAGGAGCTCTAATGCTACGAGATGATAATCTACCATTAAAGGACTCCCTCAAATATCAACAACTCGTAGGAAAGTTGAACTATCTCAATGGGGCAAGGCTTGATATCTCCTATATAGTTCATAACTTAGCACAATTTACACATTTTCCTAAGAAATTTCATTGGAAAGCAACAATTAAACTAATGAGATACATGAAGAGTTACCTAGATATAGGTTTGTTTATACTATGCCCAAGTATTTATCATACTTAAGCCTATTGTGACTTTAACTATGTTACATGTAAAATAAGGAGAAAATCATTGACAAAATATTGTATTATGCTTGGTAATGCAGTAATTTCATGGAAGAGCAAGAATAGGTTTTGTATCTTGATCATCTATCGAAGTAGAGTACTAGGTGATGACATTCAGTTCCTGTGAGAACCTTTGGTTATTGGAACTTCATGGAGACATGGAGCTTGACATTCCTCACCTTGTCACATTGTATTATGGTAAGAAAACTACCATGGAACTTGTAGCTAAACCTCATGGTCCATTAGTGCACTAAGAACACAAACGTGGATTATTACTTCATTAGCAAGAAGATTACAAAAGGCTTATCAAGACCAATAAAAGACCAACTAGTTGTTATGTTACTTAAAGCTTTGAGAGCTAATCAATACAACCATCTCCTTCATAAATTGGTGTTATTAGTTCCTATTGAGCAACAGCTTAAGGGGGCTTGTTTGGACATGTCATTAGATTAGCCTATATGGTAGCCATGTCAACATCTTTTGTAAACTCCCAAGGGGGAACCAACTCTTGCAAACTCCTGCTAGCTTTAACAACACTCCCTTGCCTTAGCCTCCAGCAAGCCTGTACACCTAGTTGAAACTTGCACTACGCACGCTACAAAGATAATGACATTCACCGTTAAGTTGAGGGTTTTGCCTATATGTAAAGATTTTCCAAGTTACATACATTTTCTCTAGTGAATAATTTCTCCAAATCTTACACGGTTTGGTTTTTTCATCAATAAACAAATTTTTTACCCAGTTCATTATGTTCAATCTAAGCCATGGTCTCATCTCTTTACAATTATAATATGAGATTTTTATTCTTTAAATTTTGCTTGAAATTTAACACTAACTTTTTTCCTATTTCATTTCCTACTTGGAATGGAAACCATTCCAAAAAAAGGAAAAAAATTAAACATATCACTAAAAGACTGCCATTCTTACTGAAGTTATATTGTCATCAGCAAGTCCATTTAATGGGAGATAAAAGCAAGAGGCACATCAATAACCATAGAAATAGATGCAATAGATGCATCCAAAGCTATAGAAACAAAGATAACTTCATATATGAAAAGAAACCTGAAGATTCATTGCCAATGAAAACAATAAGAAAAAAATTGGAATGAAATACAACATCAAATTTGAGATATTTCTTTAACTTTTACTCTATTTTTCATATGACGATTTATTTATCTAACTTCTTTTTTGTTTTATTTCCTAAATGAAATGAAACCTATTCTCAGAAACAAAATTATTAGTAAGGTATTGATTTATACCTTTCCACCTTTTGTCAACAGGAAATCCAATTGATAGGATAGGAGCAGAAGAAGCAGGTGCAACTGTAAAAGCATAGACATTTCACATATGAAAAGAAACTTAAGAATTCATTACCAATAAAAAAAAGGAAAAGCACTTGGAGCAATATGCATCATTGTAGCTTGAGATTTTTGTTTCTCTAAATTTTGCTTAACTTTGCATACGAGATTTATCTATCTTGCTATTTCATCTATCCTATTTCTTAAATGACATGAAACCTATTCCAAAAAAAAATGAGTTATTAGTCTAGTATTGCTTTGTGTATGTAGAACGAAAGTCCTAACTAGAAACGTGATCCCTTGTGATGAAGCTTGAATAAAAAGAGTGCACCACTAACCCTAGAGCTAGTTTTTAGTTCGCCATTTATTCTTTCTAGCCCTTTGTATCATTCCACCTCTTGTCAATAGGAAATTCATTCAATGGGATAAAAGCAAAAGAAACAAGTGCAATTATAGAAGCAAAGATAGTTCATATATAAAAGAAACTTGATGGTCCAATGCCATTAAAAAGAAAAATGAAAAATTGGAACAATATACATCATTATAACTAGAGATTTTTGTTTCTCTAACTTCTGCTCCATTTTTCATATGAGATTTATCTATTTAGCTTCTTTAAAAAAAAAAAAAATTCCCAAATGAAATGAAACCTAATCCAAGAAATGCATTAAGTAGTTGATACCATGAAAGGAAAAAGATACATTCATGCATCCACTCAATTAGGCAATTAGTCATATTTACAAACATCTTGCAGAAGTCATTGGACATCCAACACATATCTATAATTGCTAAAGGAAATTCACAACTTCATAAAGTTTGGCATAACCCATTACATGGGTTTATGAGCCTTTTTGGCATAATTTCCTAACAAAGGCATGAACCTTTTTTTTTTTAACAAAAAAAAAAGATTTTAGAGCATTTTATCATAATAATGATATTAAGAACAATCTTTGGACCTTCAAATGTAAGTTCATATATTCATGTTTATTGACCAAAGACAAAGTACCCTTTAAGGTAAAACTCATAAAGGGTATATGTGTTTTGATACAAATGATAAAAAGATGGTGTTAAGAGAAAAACTTTTGAAATTTTACTCAAACCTATCCAATTCACACAACAACAACAATCCCAACCATTAAGAAGATATCAAGCACCTAATTGGAGAAAATCCAAACAAATGAAAAAAATACAAAAGCAATAGAAAAAAAAGGAATATGTGAGGATCCTCATCATCATGATTTAGCAACTCTTCTCTAAGTAAATCTCAATCCATATTACTCAAATAGGAAAAAAAAAAAAAAAAAAAGAAATGGAACAAGAAAGATATAAGACTAATTTGGAGTTCAAAGTGATCCCACTACAACTAAAACTGAAGGAGAAAAAAAGTTTTAACATTCAGCATCTTTCTTTTTCTTTTTGGTGTGGGGGGAGGTAGGTGTTAATGCATGCAAAGTTTTTTGTCAATGCTACGTCAAGAACATGATCTATTTCCTAATTTGTTTTGTAAATCTATTCTAATTAGGATGATGATTTCTATTCTAATTAGGATTAGGATTAAGATTCCAATTCTAATTATGTTAGGATTTTGGTTGAATTATGTATATATGTCGATCAAATTCAACTTTATAAGTAAGAATAAGTGTTCAATAAAATCACAAAATCCCTTCATTGCGCTACTTTATGTTTTCCAACCAAATTCTTTGTTTTTGATGATCTTCGATGTTTCCTTTTCACTTAGTATCATCAACCCTTTGGCTCACACTAATGTCACCAACTCTCCCATGGCCATTTCCTCCTCTTTTGTTGAATCCATGTTGGTTTCCCTTCCTCCTCTATTGGTTCCAAACTTGACCTAAATTAGCTTTGTTGTTCTAATCATCCCTCCTCTTACCACTATTGAGCATTTTGATGGCTCTAACTACCGCTTTTAGCAAACTCACATCACCTCCTTCCTTAATTATGCACAACTACTGCCAATCATGGATGAGTTCGAACTTGCACCACCGTAAACTATTAAGCACGCTAAGGCTCTAGCTTGCCCAGCCTCAAGTACACAACATGGTGCCTTTGTGACCAAGTAACTCAGGTGGATTCTTGTCACCTCCACCAATGCCATGGTCCTTCAATTAACTAACCACCACTCCTCTGCCCCTATTTAGAAGTATCTTTCAACCTACTAGGTAGCATAGTCTACTATGCTACCTTTCTTTGCATGTGCCTCTAGTTTCTTTGGAAAGAAAATCACATTGTCACTAATCATGTCAATAAGGCCAATACCATCATCGATTAGCTTGCCTCCATCGGGGAATGAACTTCTAAAACTAAGTATCACATTCATATTTTCCAAAGGCTTGGTGATGGTTTTGACAGGCTTGCTACAATGGTCCCGAAGCAATCCTAGGAGACACCAGTATATTAGGAGAAACTCCATTCTCTCCTCCTTACTTATGAAGAACGGATAGTCCACCATGAACCCACTATTCTCCTTATAGCTTTTTCACCACACTTAGGTAGTTTCTCCACCAACCAAACTCCTTTGCCCTTCCATAACTAGGCCCAACCTGTGGCCTCAACCCCATCCATCGAGTTTCTACCCATCCCTCTAGGCCACATCATCACTAACTATCAAGAGTTCTTCCACCATGCTTTCCACCCAACCATAAAATCTTCCCATCAAAACTCATAGAATACTCTTATAACCCACAACTATTTGAATCCTCCACCAACCCAGTGTCCTTGGACCCATTTTGCCTATTAGCCACTTGCCCCAACTAGGCCTTTAATTCCTCTCAAGCTTACTATACTCCTCTCCCCCTTTTTGCGGCACACTATGCTCCAATGCCACCTTTCTCTTCCTTAAATGCAGCCTCTTGGCATCCGGATTCAAAGGCCTCCCACCACATCACCTTTTTGGCAGTGCTATTAGGTACTCCTCCACACATGGGTCCTCAACAACTTATAATGGATGATAGAGTCTCTCTACTCATCACCCATAAGGATAACCTTGTATTTCCTCCCTTTCATCTATTTGATGTTCTAGTTGTTCCTTCAATTACTAGGAATCTTTTGCTTGTTTTTAAATTCACTGACAATCATTGTGTTTTTTTTTCCCACGCCATGGCCAATTTGGTCAGGGCATCTATTATGCCTCACCATCTAGTGTCACCCTCGCTCTTATTGGTTTTGTCACCTATCACACTAATTCTCTTCTCTTCTAGCATCATTGATTAAGTCATCTATCATCCAACACTCTAGTTTGTCTTCTCAAGTCAACCTACATAAAAATTTTTAGTTTTCCCATTTTCCTTTATACTATGTATGCTTTCAATAAGAGTTACCACCATCCCTACCCCCTCACCCACTCTAGGGCTTCTACACCTTTTCAACTAGTTAATTTTAATATTTAGGGACCTACCCCTATAACTTATTTTAATGACAATAAATATTATATTTATTTTATTAATGACTTTTCCCACTTTACTTAGTTATACTTGTTTTCCACCCACTCTTAGGTCTTTAATATTTTCATTGTATTTGAAAAGTGTTATGGAAAACTAGTTATAATGTAAGATTCAATCCATTCAAAGCAATGACAACCCAAATGTTTCTCACTTACACATTATTGGCTACAAAGTGTTCCTTTATCTTCAATCTTATGCTCCTCACAAGCTTGTCCCATGCTCCTAAGCATGTGTCTTCATAGGCTATTATCAAAGCTATAGTGGCTATTGATGTTGTTTTACCTAAGGAAACCTTTTTCCTATCATACTAACCAACATCTATCATCCTCAACTATTGACCCTCCAATGGTCCTACCCTTTTCCATCCTCTTTTGGCACCTTCCCTTCCACCTTTAAGCTTGTCTACTACATGTATATCTTCCTTCCCATCCTTTCCCACTCCCCTCAAACATTGCCCAAGCCACCTCACCTGTAAATACCTTCCTGACCATCTCACCTTTTGAATTGCATTGGTCAACCTTACCCATATGGTCACTTGTCTCCAAGATGACACTCTTGCCCGTCACACTTTTACCTATCAATATACCTATGCCTTAACTACAACTATCCATCCATATATTTAACCCACCTATTTCAATCAAGTTATTTGTGATTCTTAATGGCATGAAGCCATGGCAGCTAAGTATATTACTTTTATCATGAATAATACCTAGTCTTGGGTTCCTCCCTCACTTAGCACTCACCCCATTGGCTATAAGTGAGTATATAAGGTTAAGCTTTACTGTAATGGCTACTTGGATTAGTATAAAGCTAGTCTCATGGCTAAAGGTTTTCATTAGCCGAAAGGGATCAACTACATAGAAATTTTCAGTCTAGTTGCCAAGCTAGTCACAGTCTATATCATCATCACTATTACATATTCCTACGATTGGCCAATTCATCAGTTGGGCATGTCCAATGCCCTTCTTCACATATAACTTTCTAAAAAGGTTTATATGGAACAACCCCAAGGTCTTATTGATCCTACTTGCCCTAGCGATGTTTGTTACCTACATCGTTCTCTTTATGTCTTAAAGTAGTCTTTCTGTGTTTGGTAGTAGTGTTTAAGTCATCTTAGTCTTTCTTAGCTTCAATATTTTTGCTACCGACAACTTTTTATTTATTTATCACACTGCTAATTGCACGCTTATCCTAGTGGTATATGTGGATGATATTATCCTCATAGGCTTTCTTCAAGTCTCATTCTACAATCTTCTCACCTCTTTATAGCAAGAATTTTTTAGTAAGGATCTAATCCTTAATAGAAAATTATCCTCATAGGCTCTCTTTAAACCTCATTCTCCAATCTTCTCACCTCTTTATAGTAGGAATTTCCTATTACTTCCTCATCACCAAGGTTTAACCCATTACTAATGACCTTTTTCTTCACTATGCCAAGTTCATGCTTGGGATTCTAGACCATGCTAAAATGCAAGACACCAAGGCCGTTTTGACATCAAACACCACAAATAAGCCATTATCACTTTGGACTATTGAACCCCTTGTAGATCCTTTTTTATATTGTAGCATTGTGGGAGTTTTTTAGTACCTCACTCTAACTCATCTTAACATTACCTATATGGTTAACACTACCTGTTACTTTCTACACTACCTTACCACGACACATTGGCAAGTTGTGAAGTGAATTCTTTACCATTTGGCAAATACTTCTTGCCTGGGTCTTTCCTCACTAAGGCTCCATCCATGGCCCTCCATGCCTTCTCTAATGTTGGATGGGCTCGCAATCACGATAAACATTACTTAATGGCTTTTGTGTATTCTTTAATTACAACCTTATTTCTTGGAGCTCTCGTAAGCAACGCACTATGACATATTCAAGCATCAAGGTCAAGTAAAAGTGCTTAGCAAATACCATTGATAAATTGATGTAGATTGAGTTCCTTCTTCATAATCTTTGCGCCCTTCTGCCACACCCTCCTACTCTTTGGTATGATAATCTCTTGGCTCTCTATTTGATAGCAAATCTAGTTTTTCATACTCACACCAAACATGTGGATGTTGATTTCCACTTTATTAGGAAGCACCTTGCATGTAGTTAGATATATCTTCATTTTATCTTTTCTATCAATTAAGTAGCAAACATTTTCACTAAAGGTCTTTCCTTTGTCCAATTTTGACTCTTGCATTCCAAGCTTAAGGTTCATGCTATCCTTTTAGCTTAGGAGAGGATGTTAATGCACGTAAAGTCTTCAATCAACACCACATCAATAGTAGGATCTATTTCCTGATTTGTTTTGTTTCCATGTGAATCTATTCTAATTATGATTAGGATTTCTACTCTAATTAAGATTAGGATTTCATTTCTAAATAGGCTAGTATTTCAAAATTATATATATGTTGATCAAATTCAACTTTGTAAGTAAGGAAAAATTGTCAATAAAATCACAAAATCACAAAATCTCTCAATTGTTGTCCTTTGTGCTTTCTAGCCAAATTCTTTGTTTCCAATGACCTTTGATCCTTTCTTTTTCACTTTGGGGGACATTGTGGTACTAGAGAAACTTAACTAGTGTTGGTTTCTCAATAGAATAGTTTCGTAGTGGAATAATTATGAAATTAGTTGCTAAGAGAATCAACCAACTCATTACTTGGTTAAAAAAAAGTTAGAACCTAGGAATTAATTGCCAATAAAAATTAAAAACTGGAACAATACATTTCAAACGGAACGACGTAGGAGACTCATCCGTAACAGTAGAAATAGCTTTACCTACAACCGTAGAAGCAGAGACAACCTTTATACATGAAAAGGAAAACCTTGAAAATATATTGCTATTACAAAAAAGATTTTAAAATGTGATAACATATATCATTATAACTTGATTTTTTTTCTAGCTTTTGCTTTACTTTTCTTATGAAATTTATCTATCTATTTTTTTGTTTCATTTCTTAAATAAAATAAAAATTATTTTAAGAAACAAACAATTAATAAGTTTTGATTTATATTTTCCACGTCTTGTCAACGCAAAGGGAAATTCGAAAGAGGAGAATAAAATCCAAAAAATAGATCTGCAGAAGCGAACAAAATTTCATATATGAAAAGAAATTTCAAAATTCATTGTTAATAAAAAATTAAAAAAGAAACATTATATATCATTATAATTTGAAATTTTCGTTTCTTTAACTTTTTTCTGTTTTATTTAGTAATTGAAAAGGAAACTATTCCAAAAAAATAAAGAAAAATGTTCAACATATCACTAGAAGATTAATATTCTTATCAAAATAGTCAAGAGTTGATTTCTACCTTCACTTATGTTGTCATTAGGAAGTCTATCTAATGGGAAAAGAGTAAGAGGGACATCTGTAATAGTAGAAATAAATGCAATTGATTCATCAAGTGTTGTAGAAGCATAGACAACTTCATATATGAAAAAAGAATGGAACATTATATATCATTATAATAGTAATTGAAATGGAAAATATTCCAAAAAAATAAAGAAAAATGTTCAACATATCACTGGAAGACTAATATTCTTATCAAAATAGTCAAGAGTTGATTTCTACCTTCACTTATGTTGTCATTAGGAAGTCCATATAACGGGAAAAGAGTAAGAGGGACATCTGTAATAGTAGAAATAAATGCAATTGATTCATCAAGTGTTGTAGAAGCATAGACAACTTCATATATGAAAAGAAATATGAGAATTTATTGTTAACAAAAAAAAAAGTAATAAAAGAATGGAACATTATATATCATTATAATAGTAATTGAAATGGAAAATATTCCAAAAAAATAAAGAAAAATGTTCAACATATCACTGGAAGACTAATATTCTTATCAAAATAGTCAAGAGTTGATTTCTACCTTCACTTATGTTGTCATTAGGAAGTCCATATAACGGGAAAAGAGGAAGAGGGACATCTGTAATAGTAGAAATAAATGCAATTGATTCATCAAGTGTTGTAGAAGCATAGACAACTTCATATATGAAAAGAAATATGAGAATTTATTGTTAACAAAAAAAAAAGTAATAAAAGAATGGAACATTATATATCATTATAATAGTAATTGAAATGGAAAATATTCCAAAAAAATAAAGAAAAATGTTCAACATATCACTAGAAGACTAATATTCTTATCAAAATAGTCAAGAGTTGATTTCTACCTTCACTTATGTTGTCATTAGGAAGTCCATCTAATGGGAAAAGAGCAAGAGGGACATCTGTAATAGTAGAAATAAATGCAATTGATTCATCAAGTGTTGTAGAAGCATAGACAACTTCATATATGAAAAGAAATATGAGAATTTATTGTTAACAAAAAAAAAAGTAATAAAAGAATGGAACATTATATATCATTATAATAGTAATTGAAATGAAAACTATTCCAAAAAACAAAGAAAAATGTTCAACATGTCACTGAAAGACGAACATTCTTATCAAAAGTCAAGAGTTGATTTCTACCTTCACTTATGGTGTCATTAGGAAGTCCATCTGATGGGATAAGAGTAAGAGGGTCATCTGTAATAGTAGAAATAAATGCAATTGATTCATTTAGGGCTGAAGAAGCATAGACAACTTCATATATGGAAAGAAATCTGAGAATTTATTGTTAACAAAAAAAAGTAAAAAAGAATGGAACATTATATATCATTATAATATGAGATTTTTGTTCTTTAACTTTTGCTTGAGATTTAACTCTCTAACTTTTTTTGTTTTATTTCATAAATGAAATGAAAACTATTACAAGAAACAATTATTAGTAAGGTATTGATTTATACCTTTCCACCTCTTGTCAACAGGAAATCCGATAGATGGGGTAGGAGCACAAGAAGCAAGTGCCACTGTTGAAACATAGACACTTCATATATGAAAGAAACTTGAGCACTCATTACCAATAAGATAAGGAAAAAGAAAAATTGAAGCAATATACATCATTGTAGCTTGAGATTTTTGTTTCTCTAACTTTTGCTCCATTTTACATACAAGATTTATCTATCTAGCTTCTTTCTATCTTATGTCCTAAATGAAATGAAACCCGTTCCAAAAAATGAGCTATCAATCAAGTATTGTTTTGTGTATGCAAAACAAAAGTCTCACACTAGAAATGTGATTCTTTGTAATAAAGTTTCAATAAAAAAAGTGCACCACTAACTCTTGAGTTAATTTTTGAATTGAGCATTTAATCCTTCTAACACTTTGTATCATTCCACCTTTTGTGATAAGAAATCCATTTGATGGGATAAAAGTAGGTGCAAGTGTAGAAGCAAAAACACTTCATATATGGAAGAAACTTGAGGATTCATTGCTAATAAAAAGAAAGGAAAAGGAAAAGGAAAAATTAGAACAAATATACGTCATTATAACTTGAGATTTTTGTTTCTCCATTTTGGTTCCATTTTTCACACAAGATTTATCTATCTAGCTTCTTTTTTGTATTATTTCCTAAATAAAATGAAACCTAATCCAATAAATGCATTAAGCAATTGATACCATGAAAGGAAAAAGAAAGATTCATGCAACCACTCAATTGGGCGATTGGTCATATTTATGGACATTTTGCAAAAGTCATTAGATAGCCAACACATATCTATAATTGCTAAAGGAAATTCAGCACTTCATAAATTTTGGCATAACCCATTACATGGATTTATGAGCCTTTTAGAGCCTTTTATCACGGTAATGACACTAAGAACAATCTTTGGATCTTAAATGTAAGTTCCTAAGGTCATGTTTACTGACTAGAGGCAAATTACCCTCTAACTAAAACTCATGAAGGGTATACGGGATTTGATACCGAATGATAACAAGATGGTGTTAGGAGAAAAACCTTTGAAAAAATTACTCAAACCTGTCCGATTCCATCGTCCAGTTTCAGATGCCTGACCTGTCCAATTCACACAACATCGACGACAACAACCATCAAGAAAATATTAAGTGCTTAAGTGGGGCATACCAAAAAAAAATTAAAAAAATAAAAATAAAAAGCGGAAAAAAATGGAATATGTGAGGATCCCATCATCATGATTTGTCCCTAGCTAAAGTTCATAGTGATCCTGCTAAAACTAGAGGAGAAAACAGAGGAAAGTGTCAACATCCACCAATTTTTGGAGCGCAGGGAGATACTGTGGTGTTTGAAAAAAACTTAACTGGTGTCGGTTTCTTTGTGAGGTAATTTCGTAGTTAATGCGTATAACTACTAAATTAGTTTTTTTTTAATACATACATTTAAATTCAATCACCCAAATATTGAACTTAAAACTAAAAGATTTCAGATAATACTAGCGTCTAACTATACTAAGTATTTGTCATCATAACTACGAAGATAGATGCTTAGAAAATCAACAAACTTCTTACTTAATTACAAAAATTCAGAACAAGGGATCAATTGCCAGAAAAAAATAAAAGAAATAAAAATTAGAGCAATACCTTCCGTACGGGACAACGCAGGAGACTCATCTGTAACACACGAAATACTTCCACCTAAAGTTAAAGCTGTAGAAGCAAAGGCAACTTCATATATGAGAAGAAAAAGTTAAGAATTCATTGTTAATACAAAAAAGATTGAAACAATGGAATAATATAGACCATTGTAATTGAGGTTTTTGTTTCTTCAACTTTTGTTTTATTTTCTCTATGAAATTTATCTGTCTAGTTTCTTTTTTGTTTTATTTATTAAAGAAAATAAAATTTATTTTAAAAACGAATAATAAATCAAGTATCGATTTATATCTTTCCATGTCTTGTTAACAGCAGTCTACCTGATGGAACAGAAGCAAGAGGGATATTCGAAACAGGAGAGCCAGGTCCAAATAGTAGAACCGTAGAAGCAAAGACAAGGTCATATAGGAAACTTGAAGATTCATTGTTATTACAAAAAAAAAAAAAAAAAAAAAGGAACATTATATATCTTTATAATTTGAGGTTTTTGTTTCTTTAACTTTTGCTCCACCTTTCGTATGAGATTTAACTGTCTAACTTCTTTTCTGCTGTATTTCCTAATTGAAATGGGATCTATTCTAGAAAAGGAAAAATAAAAGTTAAACATATTATTAAATAGTCAACTATTGATTTATACCTGCACTTACACTGAAGGATTCATCCGTAACAGAGGAAATAGATGCATTACATTTATGCGGAGCGGTAGAAGCAAAGACAACTTCATATATGAAAAGAAACTTGGGGATTCATCATTAATAAAAAAACAAAAAAATGGAACAGTATACATCATTATAGCTTGAGATTCTTGTTTCTCTAAGTTTTGCTCTATTTTTCATACAAGATTTATCCACTTAGCTTCTTTTTATTTTATTTATTAAGTGAAATGAAATTTATGAAAGAAAATGAGTTATAGTCAAGTACTAATTTATATACTTTTCCGCCGATTGTCAATAGAAAATCCATATGATGGGATGCGATCAAAAGAAACAAGTGGTGCATTTGTAAAAGATACTTCATATATGAAAAGAAACTTGAGCATTCATTATCAATTAAAAAAGGGAAACAATTGGAACATTATAGATTGTTATACTTGAGATTTTTGTTTCTTTAACTTTTACTCTATTTGTATTATAGATTTATTTATTTAACGTCTTTTCTATTTTATTTTTTTAAATGAAATGAAACTTAATCCAAAAGACGAATTATTGGTCATTGATTTATATCTTTCCACGTCTTGTCAATAGGAAGTCCATCTGATGAGATGGGCGTACAATTGCAGCTGTAAAAGCAGAGAAACGTCAAAGCTTGGAGATTCTTTACTAATACAAGATAAAAAATGGAACAACATATATCATTATATGTTGAGGTTTTTGTTTGTCTAACTTTTACTTCATTTTCTTTAAGAGACTTATCTTTTTAATATGTTTTCGGTTTTATCCTAGTTGAAATGGAAACTATTTCAGAAAACGGAAAAAAAAAAGATTTAAATTTATCACTGAATAACTGCTGTTCTTACTTACCAGTTGTAGCTATTTGGTTCATACCATACCACCTCGTGTCAGCGGAAACTGCTTTTGGTACGAAAGATTTAACAGCGAGAGCCGTCACAGTAGAAGCAGCCGCGGTAGCTTCATGGGGATGAGCTGCACTCGTAATAGTTGAAGCAGCTGCAATAGCTTCACATGAATGAGTCAAAAATAAAATAAAATAAAGTGGAACAATATAGTTACAATTTGAGGTTTTTGTTTCTCTAACATTTGCTTATTTTCTGTTTTTGTTCTATTTCTTATTTGAAATGGAAACTATTCCAAGAAACGCAAAAAATATTGTCGAAAGACAGCTGTTCCTACTAAAAAAGTATGTAGCTTTTGGTAAATATGAATTATTAGTCTAAGTTTTGGTTTATACGTTTCACCTTCTGCTCAAGTTCATCTGATAGAGTAGGAGTAGAAGGTACATTCTTGTATTTACCTGAACTAATTATATTCGACAAAACGCACAAAACGAAGGCATTCTGCATAACGTGAAATTGCAAATGTATTAAACTTCAACAATATATGTCTTACGAAAGTATAAAAATAATTTATATTCAATTTAAAACTTTAATGTATTAAATTAAAAAACTTATCTCTTCGATTATTCTCTTAAATTATTATAACTCTTATATGAGATTTAACATACATATTTGTCTTGAGTGTGATTGTCTCAACTATGAGGCAATATTTCTTTTGTGAAATTTTTGTTCATGAGTAAAGAAAAAATATAATAACTTCACACTTTTTGCTTAATAATACGCTAAATATGTCACATAAAACACTTAAGCAAATATATTAAAAAGAGCTCACAGACTCATATTTTAACACAGATACATGACATGATGATGAAATGTGACAAGGTTACAATTATTTTAGAGAAAGAATTAGAGGAAAAGATACCATTAGGGGGCAAGTGAGAGGCTAACTATCCAACAATTAGGTGTTAAGATATAGAAAATGACATGCCACGTAATGCCAATGATGTGCAGTTTTTGCCACACATGAATTATGTCATTTCACTAGAATGCGACATCGTTTCACTTCATGAATGCGTATGACGTTCGGGCTATTAGTAGACCAGGGAAAGTGAGAAAACGAGAGGAAAATTCTCAAGATTTGCTAGATCTAAGTTGGTTTGATGATTAAAGGAAGAGCAATAGCAGTATGATTTGTTTATATTTTTTGTTGCGGATATGATTTTTTTTATTCAATCGTTTATTCATCAATACAAGTTGATTTCGATCTTGAGACCCCAATTTACAATCAACTTCTAGTATACTCAATGTTTTTTACATGAACCTATATCTTAGATTTAGGAGACAATATTTTTGTATACCAAACGCAACATGTAACTTACAGCTAAAATTGATTGTAAGAAGACAGTCTTTAAGGCATGTTTTAAAGATTAAATTTTCTGAGTTAAAAGATACATATGTTAAAGTATCGAAATTTCTCGAAAATTGCTTTTTATTTTCTGTTTTGTATGTTTTAAAAAATAATTAAAAATTCAAACTACTTTTGTCCCAATCCGTATTAAAATACTTACTAGATAGTTATGGTCGAAAAGAACTTCAGTATTTAAAAGGGAAGAAACTTACAGGAAAATGAGAAGCTAAAAGCTTGTGATAGAAGTAAAGGGAGGAAGTAAACGAGAAAAGGGAATTCAAAATTTATAGACGAAATAAATATAACTTCTTGATGGAGTTAAATCATCCACTTAAATGATGAAAAATGTCATCGAAACAGTTGGTGACGAAATTCACGATTAAAAACTGTCCGAAGACAAAACAAGGGCAGATCTATGGAAGCATTATGTGAGAGGAGAAAGGAGAGAGGAGAATCCAACCTGGCGAGTGCTGCCCGCCTCGAAGGCATGATAAGAGTGCATGACCCAGTCGGGGCGCGGGCCACCAGGAGCAAGGTACCAAAGATAGAGCTCCTTCCAACCAATCAAGCCTTTAGAGGACATGATGCTCAGCTTCTTACCGGCTACCTTCCAGAAGCCGCCGCGACTGGACATAAGTCGCTTGTCACGCCGGTTCTTCTTCTCAAGGCAGAAGAAAAACCACCGACGATCGTCCGACTTTATGACTGACAACGCTAGATTTAGCAAGAACATTGCACAATCATGTTTCAAACGACCACCAAATTAACAAAATTGAAATTCACGTTGTTCGAAGAGAAGGAAAACAAAAAAAAATACCAGGCAAATCCCAGGGATCATAATTGAAAAAGTCGACTTCGGGAATTATCTGGACGTCGGAGTGACGGCCCTCGTTTTTCAACCTCAGGTAGTGGCTTATGAGTTGCTCGTCCGTGGGGTGAAATACGAAGCCCAAAGGAAGCGATGCCGTTGAATACGTTGCCTTCTCTCTCTCTTCTTTCCTCTTCAGACCGAGGATCCCTCCACTCTCATTCTCTTCTTCCTCCTCCCCATGAACCACAGTGCCCTCATTCTCTTCTTCCTCATTCGATCCAAGAACCTCCGCCATCCTTCTATCTTCACGGATCTTCTCTTATCATCTGCACGCGAAATATATCTTTTTACCTTGTTTTCAGCTCGCAAGGCAAATCTTTCACTTACAAATATCCATAATTCCCAAAAGCAGAAAGAAGGAAAAACTGACGAAGACTTCTGAAAGCAAGACGCATTAGGTCGACACTGGTAATTTGCTGCAAGATGGAGGTCAAGGTATGGCACTACCTTTCCCCGCAACTTCCCTGCTCTTTGTACGAACGATAATGATCCTCACTGCGGAAATTCAGATGCATGAACCGAGCGAGGACAATGTTGGTTATTACGTTGATGCAGTTACATTTCATGCCCCTTCAACTTCATTTTCCGAAAGTTTTCGCACTTTTTTTTGGCGCGTTACCCAAGAAAAAATTTTTAAAGACGGAGACCCAGCTTTCGCACAAGTGCTATCTTATCACAATACCGTGCGAGACTCAGCTTTCTCACAAGTGCTGTCTTTTCAGCGCACTGTCCATGAATTATCCTCACACTGAACCAAGCGAGGGCAGTGTTGGTAATTATGTCGATGCAATTAGATTTCATGCCCCACTTCAACTTCACTTTTTTCTATTTCCCGCCCACTGTACAAGAAAGTCACTCAAAGCGTCAGCCTTTTCACACGCGGGTATCTTTCCGGCGCACTGTCCATGAAAGTTCTTGAAAGACTCAGCTTTTTCTCGAGTCAACCAATGTCTTTTCCAAGCTCAGTACAAAAACGAAAAACTCTCTTTTAATTCATCCACATGTCTTCTGGTTCTTGAACAGAACTGGCATCTGATTATTTGATATGATCTTTAGCAAAAACTTCGCTGGTTATCGTTTTTGATCTTAATTAAACAAGGGCGGAGGCTCGGAAGGGGAAGCTCATCTCCATAGCCAAGTTGGTGATTTCGTTGAGCTGCTCCACCGTCTCTATTAAAGGTCAGCCTTCTTATCCAATTCTCTCATTAGTACCTGGATTTTGTAAAGCAATTCTCTTATACTTGACTGTGAATGCTTTCTTGTTACTTTGGGAAAATTGACCCCTGCATGCACCTTGGGTGTTTGGTTTGGCCGGGAATGGCTATCTTGTTTGTGGAATCTGATCCGATTCTCTTGAAGGATCCAATGTCGATTATTTGGGTTTTTTTTTTTTTTTCCCAATCGATTTAAAGAACTTAGGAAGGGATCAAAAGCCCTCATGTTGAGAATTGGCCTGTCATGCGGGCCGAGAAAACTTCTCCATAAGCCCATAAAGCCCATAAAATAGGAAACTTCTCCATAAAACAAAGAAGCACAGGCTAGGCACAATGGGGCGAGTAATTGATGCCAGACGGCCAGATCCGTAAAAATGACCCGATCTACAAAATAGGCTTCAAAGCCTATTTTTTCATGATCAAAACTATTGGCCTTGCAAGATTAAAACTGTTGGGCCAATGTGCCTAATTAAGCTTATGTTTTCATAATTATCTGACCTGTGGGCTTAGAATTGTAGGGCCTGCATGTCTAAAACTGTGAAGTCCTCCATAACTAAATGGGCCTCCATGTCCTGAGGCCTTGTGCCTAAACCCAATCGGGCCTCTGAACCCATCAAATATATTGGGTCATCGAACACCATATAATTGAATGTTTAAGCATATAAATCACCAAGTTCTAATTTACAAATGTTTTGCTTTTACCTTTATGGCCTAGAAATACCTTCCGAAACCACTTTAGCAGCAAAAGTGGTGTAATGTGGCCAAAAACCACGGTTCAATCCTTAACCACAAAGGACCGTGTAAGTTAAGGATTGAACGGTTATTAATTGGTGTGATGTGGCAAAAAAATACATTATGTGCAGCTTGAACCTCACTAAGAACTAAAAATAATCAAATACTTAAGTAAATAGATGAATAAAGATTACAGAAACGCACAACAAGGCTTTATAGTTCATTGTTGTTAAGTTCATTGCAAGAGAGACACATAAGTGCCATGAGCTGAGGTGAAGTCTAATTTTAGCCACAATTTGCTAGGAAAAGGATTCCTGAAGAGTACTCCAAAAATTGGTTGAGACAGATTCTATTCACTTACTTAAAAACTAAAATCTTTAGATAATTTTTGTTTATAAACTACTTTAGTATTTTTTCTCAAAGTGGATTTACACTTACTATATTTCTTTATTCAACAACATTTTTAGACCCCGTATTGACATCGGAGGTTGTCTTCTCAGATGGTTGACAGAGACTTCTTCTCCTGACGATTTTTCCATCAGTTATATCGGCACAACAATTTTGGAAAACCAAAACTTCACTAAAAGAGACGTCAAATTACCACAATTGTGACATTGTGGCACTTTCCGAAAAGGGGAGAATTTGGATTTAAGGTCTCTGGTCATTATTCCGTTGTATCTTGCTCACCATTCGGTTAGTTCTTACCTTCTTCTTTGAGTAAGTTTTCATTAGATCTAATGGCATCGTTATTTTGTAATATATTCCAAAGAAAGGCTTAAATGGAATTTTAGAATGCAACGTAAAGATGCTACTAGAGAAAGAGAATAAACTAGGAGTAAAGAAATAGTTTTCTGGCCTTTGTTCTTCCATGCATGCAGCCAAAAGAAGTCCGGATTTCTGGCCTTTGTATACCGGAACTCATTATAGTTGTCTGCTTTTAAATCTAGAGCTACTTATCACCTTGAAAGACAAAGGTGGAGACTTCATCTGTTTGTGGGGATTTATGTTTGGAATTAGATTATCAGAGGTTCAAAGATACTTTGTTCATCTGAGTAAATGGCCCTTCTTATTTTTGGCTTTTGGTGCCTGGATAGTGCATGTGCATCCACCATGCTGCCGTATTATTCTTCTTTGCTTTCACTTGTTCTCCACTACCCAGAGACTAGAAGTTGTGCTAAATCTTATTTACTAGGCAAATGAGTTTCATTACAATGGAAGGTGAGTGAAAAAAAAAAGGTCGGCTCTGGTAACCAAGGCAAGGAATCCCAAGAGATTGAACCGATGTACATATGGGCGGTTTTCCGATGGGCTAAGTCGTTGGCAGTACAGTACCATGCAAGAATCAAAGTTTCAGCCCATTTTGACCATATATACGAGATTCTTTCCCAATAATAGTGTAGGCTTTCTAAAGGGATATGCTCAAGACTCAGAACATTTACTTGTGATAGGAGGAGGAGGTCTATTGCATGAATTTAGATGTCTAAGACAAAAAAAGAAGGCATTATGAACCTTTTACTGAGGACTGCATCAAAGTCGATTATGCAGTAGTGCAGTGAGAGGAAGACGAATCCGAGCTTTTGACATATGCTGTATTTAGACGTGATTATGAAGTTTTTTATTCTTGACACCTTAATCTCATTCATTGTGATTATTCAGATTTAAGACAAAAACTAATTTTTATTGATGTATAGACCAACTTGACTTGAAATGCTTTTGACCGACGGAAATAGCATTCAAACTAGTGCTATTACTGTAAAATATTACAAATAATAAACTAGTAGTGAAAACACTTCAGAAGTGAGTGCACTATCTACTGCCTGATTAAAGAAAAGAAACAAAGCAAAAGAACCATAAGGCCCAGAATGGATAAATCTTTATTGGTTAGAGAACTGACGGAAAGCAAACTGATGTCCAAAGTCTTTCCTTCAGTTTGTGAAAATCATTGGTTTTTCTATCTGTCATTTCATCTACTAACGTCACTGTGATATTTGGTTACCAACTTTTGACTAATTGTATCCTCGTTGGCGTTGCCTCCTAAATTAAGCTTTATTGATATAGTTGTGTACTTATTCTTCATTTTCATTTTCTTTCGATTTTCCTGAATGTTTTATGTTCCTTATTTGTTATGACACAGATATGTGGGAGGCGGCAACTGCAGCAGCAGGTTCTACAGCAGTGGCTGAGATATGTGAAGGCGGGAAGAGGCTTCTGAGACATATAGGTCGTAAAATCAATCATGTGAATGATCTGGAAAGCCATTATAACCAATTAATAAATGCAGCAGACCTGCTGTATGCTCGGAGGGATGATATAGTGGCTGAAGCAAACAAACACAGGGAAAAGAAGATCTCTAAGGAATGTGAGTGTTGGATTTCTAAGGTCCAGAGGATAGAAGAAGAGGTGCGAGATCTGGAAGCCAAGTACAAAAGAGAAAACAGGAAAGGAAAAAGTATAGTAGGTCGTCGTTCACACTCAAAACTTAGCAAAGACATGGTAAGAAAGTGTGAGGAACTAAACAATCTGTTTCTGGAGGGGAAGTTTGAGGCAGGAATACTTGTTGAGAAGTTTCCAGAGTCTATAAGAATTATGCATGCACCCAAAATAAACAATAAGTCATCACTTCATTGTGCCATTAAAGAAGTATTGAGCCATCTAAGAGACAAGAATGTAAGAAGGATTGGACTCTGGGGAATGCCTGGAATTGGGAAAACAACTATAATGAAGAACTTGAATGATTGTAAAGATATTGGCAATATGTTTGATATTGTCATGTATGTAAAGTTATCAAAAGATTGGAGCACAAAAACGTTGCAAGATGCAATTTCACAAAGGCTTAAATTGAATGTAGATGGCATTGTTGATCCTAGTGAAATTGCTTGGCGAATATCTCAGGAGTTAGAATTAAAAAGGTATCTTCTTCTTTTGGATGAAGTTTGGGACCCTATTGATTTGGATGTGATAGGAATCTTTGACAACCAAAAAGATAGCAAAGTAGTACTAGCAACAAGATACCGAGACATTTGCTTTGATATGGAAACAGATGAGCAAATTCACTTGAAGCGCTTGTCGACAGATGATGCATACAAAATGTTTAGAGAAAGGGTGGGTAGGAATATAAATCTTCCTAGTATTGAACCAGTAGCCAAGTTAGTTGCTGATGAATGTGCTGGTTTGCCACTTTTGATAGACATGATAGCAAGATCTTTTAGAAAGAAGGATAACTTTGAGTTATGGAGTGATGGATTACGAAATTTGCGGAAATGGCCCAACATCCAATTACAAGGCATGGATGAGTTGATTGAGTCTTTAATGTTCTGTTATGAAGATTTGGATTGTGAGGATAAAAAGTTTTGCTTTCTATATAGTGCACTATACAAGGAAGATTATGAAATAAGTATAGATTATTTGTTGGAATGTTGGAGAGCAGAAGGTTTTATTCATGAGGCAAATCAATTCAGGGTTGCACGTGAAAAAGGGCATACAATTTTGAATGATCTTATCAATGTGTCTTTGCTAGAGAAAAGCGAAAAGATGAATTATGTGAAGATGAACAAAGTACTACGAAATATGGCCCTTCAAATTTCTTCTAAAAGTAATAACTTCAAAGTTTTGGTTCCAACACAGCAACAACAACTCTCTAGTGGTGTAGAATGGCAACAGGTAAATCGCATCTCTTTGATGGATAGTATGTTGCACATCTTACCAGAAATGCCAAACTGCAGAAGTCTTTCCACATTGTTACTACAGAGAAATCAGAATTTAAGATTCATTCCAGACTCATTTTTTGCTTTCATGCCAAATTTACTAGTCTTAGACTTACAAGCCACTGGAATCACATCATTACCATCTTCTATATCTTGCTTGATACATCTCAGATCACTATACCTAAATTCTTGTGTCAATTTGATGAAGCTGCCATTTAACAGAAAAGAGCTTATGAATCTTGAGGTGCTTGACATTCGAGATACTAAGATCAACTATTTATCTAGTGAAATTGGATATTTGACTCAATTGAAGTCTTTATGTATGTCCTTGTCAAGTTTTGACATGAGACAATCAAGGGGTGCAAAATTTCATCAAAATATTTTGTCAAAAGTTCCTTTATTGGAAGAACTGAGAATTAATGTCATTCCAAATAATCCAAGGTGGGAGGAGGTTGTAGAGGCCACCATTAAGAAGGTGGCTACCTTTTCACATTTGACTTCACTTTCCATTTGTTTCCCAAGAGTTGATATTCTTGAGTTTTTTATCTCAAGGAATCATTCATGGAATGATATCTATTTCACATTCCAATTTTCTGTTGGTCACCATGACTCAACCAAGTATCAAATTTTGGAGTGTTTGGAATATCGAATTCGGAGGTGTTTGAAATTTGTAAATGGTGAAGGCATACATCCTGCAATATCAAAGGTTCTTGCAGAATCTGAAGTATTCGAATTGATTAATCACATGGGAGCTTCAAAACTATCAGATTTTGGTACCACAAGCATCAACAAAATCCAAGGTTGCTTGATTGAAAGATGTAATGAAATTAAAGCTATTGTTGATGGTGATAGCATAGACACAAGCACATTACAATGCTTAGAAAAGATGTACATTTGTAATGCCCTAAGATTGGCAAGCATTTGGGAAGGAGTTTTTCATGCTGGAAGCTTAGCCCGACTAAAAACTCTAACTTTATGCAAATGTCCAAGTTTAAAGAAGATCTTTTCTAATGGCATGATTGCACAGCTTTCTGGACTTCAAAATTTAGAAGTTGAAGAATGTTTTGAAATTGAAGAAATAATTACAGAGTCTGAAAATGAAGGGTTGGATCCTGAGGCACTACCAAGTTTGAAGACACTAGTACTTTTTGATCTTCCAAAAGTAAGAAGCATTTGGGTTAGCAACTCTATAAAATGGTTATCTCTGGAGAGGATTAAGATATCCATGTGTCCCTTATTGACAAGATTACCCTTCAACAATCAAAATGCTATCAATTTGGAATGCATTGAAGTCAAACAATCATGGTGGGATGCATTGGTGTGGGAAGAAGAAGCTGTTGAACAAAGACTACGATCTATATGCAGCTTCAACTAATAGTTCTGGTATGCTTCCTTCTCAATGGAAATTATGGTGCATGGTGGTAGAAATGTTGCTTTAACAATATTTAGATTTTAAGTAGTATGTTCTTTAAGACAGCATGCTGGAAATCATTATATGTTATATGTGACTCTAATGTTTCCAATTACTTAGTTTTGTGCTAGAACTTTATTTTACAGTGTTTGAAGTTTCACAAATGTTTTGATCGCCTTAATTGTGGGTCATCAAAGCTCATGATTGTCATTAGTTTTCAATGATAGGAATTCTTTAAGTTTCCTTATCCTTGTTAAGATCGTTGTCTTTCCTCAGTAGAGCACTTATGAGTAGACGAACCTACCATTTTTATCTGCTTCTAATTTCAAAAGGTTATAAGGAAAAGACCTAGTCATGGTTAGCTTAAGATGATCACTCAAGGCTATGATGTGTTATTATGTTTTCATTATCCACATGAAATATACGATGATTGCATTGTATAAATTAGGGTTAAGAATGTTTCCTTCATCAATTTTTAGTATGTAAGGATTAGGCTATTTATGGTCTTCGACAAGATATGGTGTAAGTTCAAAAGGCTTTTTACCTTGTTTTGCATGTGCATAATATTTTTAATTAAATAATGTTACACTGAAAACTCACTCTAAAGTGTTTGAAATCTTATGAATGTATATGATTAACACAATCTTAAATTGTTGATGCTCAATTTCAATATTGGGGCAAAAGTATTACGTTTATTGTATTTGCTTGGTGTTTGAAGTTATAGGCAAGCAGAAACACAACATATGTAGATCAGTTATTTAAACTCACACACTTTGAGAAAGAGATGTGTTGAACCCCCGACTTGTTGGCCTCGCAGGTCGGAGCCCCTTTGGTTTACTATTGAGCCAAGGGAAAGGTGACTTTACCTTGTTCATTAGTGGAATAGAAATGAGTATTTCTTTTTCACTGCACCAATCAAAGCTCCATTTCGTTAAATTTTGGATAGTGAATGGTTTATTACCTTCATTTATATGAGGCTTCTAAGACCATTTGATGTTGATTTTACCTCAAATAGAGAAAAGAATGAAAAAAAAAAAAACGAAACAAAGGAAACCTATATATGAAGCATTCTACCATATCCATGGTCGCCGTGGAGGAGCCCAAGAAAGCAAGAAATTTCGCTGGTGAAAACCTATAAGCTTCATAGAAGCACTATTTTTGGAGCACCAAAGATAAACAATCCTTGGTATGCATCTAATGGATGAACAAAATTATGAGTCCAGTAGAACGAGTATCTAAAAAAAATAATTTGCAAAAATAAATCTGATAAATTGCAACATGTCCTGCATATGCGGTAGCAACAATCATATTTCTTGCAACCTTTATTCTTCTGGAATTCAGTGAACATTTCAAACTTCTGTTTTACCATAGAGGTGCTGTCTCTCACTTCGCCATTAACTTGGCACAAAATTGTTATGCTGAGTGCTCTCTGAAGTTTCCATCCTAAGAGCTGGACTCTTTCCTTCAATTTCTTACTCTGCTCAAAGTTTGCTTTCCGCTTCAGAGCCTTTTGTCAAAAAATTTTAAGATCTTCTATGGCAACACTATCATAAAGAATCAACCGGAGAGAAACCAAGCCATATAATGAGAAAAAGACAAATCACCTTATCCTTGAAACAGTGATCCAACTTTATTATGAGATTTATGCATTCACCAAAGAAATTTCCTATAGGATGGTCTATATTAAAAAGAATTGTGAGACATTATGATACTGCACATTCAAAGATTTTTCAGTTCAAAATAAGTCATACTTATAATTTCACTCTTTGTTGGAATTGATTTCTGCATGAGTTGTGCTGTTAGGTTATGCACCTTTGCTTCATACGGTTTAAATTTTTTTTTTTTTCTTGATTTCTCACTGAACATGATACTTTTATCTTTCCTGGTAGCATGTATCCTTTGACCGCTCTTTGGCTGTGGTGGATGCGTCCTTGTTGTCAATGAAGATTAAGTTCCACCACTTTTGTGTTAGATTTCTTCATAAAGGTCTTCTGTTAGCACTAGCTCTAAATTGTTTAGTTAGTCTTGTGATTTTAATTTAAAGCCCTTACTTTTGTTCTATTCTTTTTGAAACATAGAGCGTGGCCAGTTGGAGTCCCAGATAAAAGCTTGGCAAAGATCAATTCTTGAAGACAAGCGGCTTCCTGAATGGTGAGTTTAGATGTGTAATTCACTTATTCCTCATGCTGTCAGATTCTAACTTTTCTGAAGGTTCTCTACAGGTACCCTGTTACTCTCTTCAACAAGCTTTATTATCTTAACTCGGGGGTATGTAGAAGTAGAAGAATTTGAAGGGGCAATCTTAATGCTCGTCAACACCATTGGATACTCACGAGCTTGTTCAACAAGGCTCGGTAAGTCGCATTATTGCTATATGCAAGCGATTCGCTGGCCTTCCACGTTGTGAAGGGGTAAAGCGCGATCTCCGTTGTGCTCAACATGAAGTGAAAAGCAGAGCTTGAAGTACAGTTATAGCGAACTGTTCCACACTGGCTGAAATAATCCATGCTGGTACTCTTTGCTATGATTTAGTTTCTCAAATAAGATATATGTACGAAGTACTAGAAAACATTGGCAACTCATTTCCTGCAAGCAAACAACTTTCTAACAGTTGAAATGGACTTCTTACTTCACCTAACGCTTGGCACAACGTGTTCTACGATAGGAGAGAAGGCATCAGATTCACCATTCGAAGGTGTTGAGCAGTTCGGAACCAACAAGTATACTTTGGTTTCAAGGGACTACATCCGATGTATGCGGGGTCTCAATGGCTTGTACAAGCATGGCAGGTAGACGGCGATTTCTTGACTTCGTTTCCTTACAATTAGAGAACTACATAAAGCAATGCATAGACGAATTACCATCGGGGAAAACCTCAAGCACTCAAGAATTTTATGAGTTGATTGGAACAAAAATGTCATCCAAGTAAGCTGGACGGCCAGTTCTCCACTCTAGTGCTTCCCACCAACTCCTCTCACCCTTGATCCTCTTCAAATTTCTGCTGCATACTTCCTCAATCAACAAGCTCTTAAGATTTGGACAGTTATAGAAACTCATCCACTCTATTTCTGGGGCTATGAGTAAAGCCTTAGAGAAGCTAACTAATCCAGGCAAGTAATGAAGCAAAATCCTCTTCAAATTTGGGAGTGTAAAGAGGTTTTTTTGTCAACTAAGATAACATAGGTTACCAACATTGTGACCAAGGGGCAATCTTCAACTGTTAGCTCCTCTAAATTATAGAGGTTATTAATTAAGGCTTCTGTGAAAATAGTGGTCAACTGAGGACATGTGCACAATGTCAAGGACTTTAGAAGAGATAAAGACCTTGGTTGAACTGGCTTTTTCCATCTCTTTCTCAAATTCTTCATATAATAAATAAATAAGTACCCTAGTAATCCGAGAACAACTTTTTTATCTTTAGATGTTTTGGATTCAATTTCATTGTTGTCATCTTCTTCACAAGCATCTAATCCATTATCATCTTCATGAGCATCCAAGTCATCATCTTCTTCACAAGCATCTGCTTCATCATCTTCTTTGTAAGCATCTACCTCATCACTTTCTTCATGAACATCTACTTTACTATCTTCTTCCTGAGAATCTACTTCACTATCTTCTTCATGAGAATCTGCTTCATTGATAACAAATTCAATCTCATTACATTCCCCCACAATACAACATTTTAGTTGCTCCATACTTCCAATCCCATAATCCGATAACTTCTTGACAGTTGCATGTCGTTCCAAGAAAAATGTTGTTGAATATTGGAGTGACTTTTTAATATTTATAGGTATAGCAATACCATTTATTTATTTCAAGCATCTCTCCCATCTTTCCATATCTCAACATCACAAGGGAGTCGAGACATAATGCGCTCGACACGATGTCCCACAGTAAATCCAAACTGTGATAGCAATGGAAACTTCCACATTGCACTAGACAATAGAACTTTCCCTAGAAGTTCTACTGTTGGAAAGTAGAATATAAGACTGTTCAAGTGCCCCAAGGTGCATACTTCAGTGACAATGTCCTCCACACAAGAGTTCCACCGTTTGTCATCTGAATTCACTTTAATACTCAACTCCTCTAAATGAGATAGTGCTGAAATTATCCCAGGAGGAACAACTAGATATGATTGCGCGATTCTCCTACCATATCCATAAAGTGAGACTTTTAAGCATTTGAGATTAGTTAGCTTCTTAATTTCCTTAGTTAAATACTTAATATCTGTCCCTTCAAGATCAAGAACCTCAAGTTGCTTTAGCTCTCCAACTCTGGGTGACAACACCATGAAATTGTGACAATCATTTAGAAACAGTCTCTTGAGGCTGACGAGTTTGATAACGGATCTGGCAAAGATTTGATACCAGTCCTAGATAAGTTGAGGATTTGGAGAGCAGGCATGTAATCAAAAAATGAGGGGGAAATGGTTCTCAATTTAAAGTTTCTCTGAAGAAACAATATTGAGAGCACTGGACACGTTGGATTTTCCGGCAAAACAGATAACTCATTATCCATCAGCTGAATTTCTTTGGCGTTATCCCAAGGCTTATTCTGTAGCGGTTCAGCTAATCCTAAACCAGCCCACATGCCAAATGACCGAGGTCCCTGACACTGAGTGACCGTGCCAGGGAACGTTCCCATGCCCAAAGAAAATGTTTTTCTACCCATATCCGAAGTTCTAGGTTCTGCTCCAATTTCAAGTTTATTTTTCTTTCCTCCTGAAGAACCTACAGATTGTAATGCAGAATTTAGTTCCAAACAACTGATTTCAGCCCCAGACAATCGTGCTAGAGACTTTGTAGTTATATTATCTTCTGAAGTTTTCAGTGGAAGTTCTGCATTAAAAAGAAAAACAAAATATCAGAAATTAAAGAAGAGCAAAATTTCTGTAATTTGAATACATATGATTTTAGTTTTATTGCAGTGGAAAATATCACTGGCATCATGCTTAACATTTCACGTTTCGCATAGCCGGTTCCATCCCTTAATGGGGCAACTAAGATCACAAACAGCAAATCTAAAATTATCTTAAAGATGTACATTGTCCCACACTGGTTGTGTAAAGACAAGCTAATGATTTTACAATTTCTTATATGATATTGGAGCCAAAGTGAAGTTTATTTTAAACTTAAGTTTTAATATTATGTAAGAGCTCATCATAAAACCAGTTGGTAAAAGATGAGAAAATCCCATCAAACATAAAGCCAAGGGCCTATTCTCATGCAACCAATATAGGATATCCACATCTTCAATACTCCTCATGTCTAGGTTGACACAAGCATTGTACGTGGATAGGTAGAAGCCCAAATTTGAGTTTCACATAAAAGAGAACAAAGTGAAGGCTCATCCCCTATCTCTGATTTGAAGTAAGAGCTCATCTCAAACTAATTGGCAATAGTTGGAAAAATCTCAACAAATACAAAGCACAGGACCTACACTCACACAACCAATGTATGATAATTACATCTCTAGCACTTTCTCTCACATGCAAGTTGACACTAACACTGCAATGTGAACCAAAAAAAAAAAAGACTAGGACCCAATATGAGAGAAGACATTGTGTGGGAAAGCCTGCAATGGCTCCAATACCATGTTAGAATCCATTCTAAAACCAATTGATAGAAGGTAAGAAAACCCCATCAAATATAAAGTTAATGGTCCCTTTTCATATAACCGATGTAAGACACCCACATCTTCAACAAAGCTTCCAAAAGCTTAGCCCAATTAGATGGTTAAGCAATTGATACCATAAAGCCAAAAAAAAAAAAAATCATGCAACCAATCATATCTACCATTGCTAAAGGAAATTCTCAACTTCATAAAGTTTGGCATAACCCATTACATGGATTTATAAGCCTTTTTTGCTTCATTTCCTAACAAAAGGATGGATTTTTTTTTTTCGATTGAGATTTTAGAGCATTTTATCACCATAATGACATTCAGAACAATCTTTGGACGTTCAAATATAAGTTCATGTTTACTGCCCAGAGAAAGGTTACGCTACACCAACAAATCATGGAAGGTGTATGAGATTTGATACCAAATGATGAGAAGATGGTGTTGAGTGAAAAACTTTTGAAAATATTTCTTAAGCCTGTCAAATTCCATCCACCACTTTCAGCTCCTTGATCTGTCCAATTCACCACGCCAACAGAAATCACCATCAAGAAAATATTAAGTGCCTAAGTAGGGCAAACCCAAAAAAATAACAAAAATTAAAAAGGGGAAAAAATGGAATATGTGAGGCTCCCTATCATCATGATTTGGTAACTCTTCTCTAGCTAAATCTCAATCCATATTACTAAAATTAAAAAAAAGAAAAAAAAAAGAACATGAAAGATGTTAGACTAATTTAAAGTTTAGAGTGATCCCACTACAATTGAAGGGGAAAAGAGACTAAAGTTTCAACATTCGCCCCTTTTTGGTATCTGTTATTTGACAGAAAGACTAGTCTTGCCTGCAAGTGCAATAATTACGAAATTAGTTGCTGAGAACTTAATTGACAATAAAAAAATAAATTGGAGCAACACCTTTCGAACACTGGTACGCAAAACCTTCATGCGTAAAAGGAGAAGCAGACACAGAAGCTTCATCCCCAACAGTAGAAGCAGATGCAATAGGTTTATGGAGAAATGAAGAAGCGGAAGGAACTTCACACATGAAAGATAAGTCTTGTTTCCAGATGCAATAATTACGAAATTAATTGCTGAGAGAATCAATGAACTTATTTATGAAAAGTTAGAACCTTTATCGGTCATCTACTAGGTCAGGGCTTAGGATCCTTTCGTCCCAACAAAATTGCTCAACGGTCCAGAGCCCAAAATGAAAAAAAAAAATAAAATAAAAAAATGAAAAAAAGAAGAAAAAGAAGAAGAAGAACCTAGGATTTTATTGCAGTAAAAAAAATTAAAAAAATAAAATAAAAAATTGGTTCAATACACTTCGAATGGAGCAACATAATAATTTCATCTAGTTGTAAGTTCTATTGGTTCAATGATAAGCTAACAAAATTTGAGAGTTGAATACTAGATGCATGCCCATATATGTGTGAGTTATAATAGAGAAAAGAAGAAGAAGAAGAAGAAGAAGAAAACACCTTTTAACTGCAGTAGGGGAATCGCCTTCATCCATAACAACAGGGGCTTCATCCATATCAGTAGGAGCAGAAGCAATAGGTTTATGTAGATCTGTAGAAGCAAAGATGGGCTCATATATGAACAGTTGAAACTTGAGAATTCATTGTTATACCAAGAAAAAAAAAACAATATTTGTCATTAGAATTGAAGTTTTTGTTTTCTAACTTTCGCTCCATTTTTCATATTGGTTTATTTCCTATTGAAATAAAAATTATTTCACTAAAAAGTGAACAAGAATTTGATGTTAAACGTATGGACTGCTGTTTTTAATGAAACAATCGGTAGCTTTTGATCAATATGAAATATTAGTCAAGTAGTGACTTATACCTTCCAACCTCTTGTCAAGTCCAAGTCAATCTGACACGGCGGGAGGCTTGTCAAGGTTAGAAACACGAGGCACGGAAGGTAGTACCCTACTCATATCCTCGGGTTTGAGCGGCCTGATTTTCACTAAAACGTACAAATCGAAGGCATTCTGCATAATGTGGAAAGAGCAAATGCATTAAATTTGAACGGCATATGAGTCATAAATTGTGGAAATGGTCTATATTTAATTAAAATCTTAAGAAATTAAATAATAAAATTGTCTCTTTACTAATTATTTCTCAAATTATTATTATTTTTTATATGAGACTTAACATACATAGTTTCCTTAAATATAAGACAACATTTTATATAACAATCTTTGTTAGTGAGTATAAAAACAAAAAATAAAATTTAGATTCTTAATAAAATTTTTAACATTATAAGTCAATAACTTTTCCTAATAAACTTATTAATTATATAAGACAATAACTTTATAGTGTTTGTTTAACAAAGTGCTAAAAATGTCACACAAAATAATTAAGCAAATATATTAGAAAGAGCTCAGAGACTCAAACTTTTGCACATATACATGACACGATGTAATTTGAAAAGAATTAGAGGAAAAAATACCTTTAGGAAAAAAGTGAAAAGCTAACTATCAAACCGTTAGGTGTTAAAATATAAATAACGAGATGCCACATAATGCACATTCCAGATTTTAATTTGTTTCATATTTGAGTATAGCAACCAGCCAGAAAGGCTCTTGAATTCAAACCTTGATATAATCCCTAGAACTATTCAGTTTTCATGTTAAATGGGTAGGTTGTAAAAATTTTGTATAATTCAAATTAAATCCAACATTGAAATTTTTACAGATAATTTTGATAAATTATTACATAAAAATTTCAATAGAAACTTTAATAGTACAGATCTTGCTAGCATTTTTTTAAAGTTATAGTTCTGAACTTGGCAGTTTGCAAAACTATATACCGAAGGAAAGAAGATGAAAGTGTCGGAGTGGAATAGGAGGTGGCCAACGAACTTGTGTGATCAGAGTCCTATAACATGCTCCAATCATATCAGTAAGACGGTTAATTTGATCATAGAATTAGCAATATCTTATGTGGAATCCGTTTTGGATCCAATCAATTGCAATCCAATTTATTTCGTCCATTTCTTTTATGAAATATATAGAAGTCTATAATAACACTGCTTAAAAGGGAGGGGAAAAAAAAAAGAAGAAAAAAAAAGGAACGAGCATGAGCTCGTCTCGCCCATGCCGATAGGGAAAAAGAAGATCCAATTCCCTCAGCTTCTAACAGGGAGTTGCCCTTTTCTATTTAAATATATATATATATATATATATATATATATATATGGAGGCCAATCTCCTTTTATTACCATACAAGAAATATTATCTTATTTCAAAGGCTCAATTTCTGAGTTAAAAGATTCGTATGTGAATATATTGAAATTTCTCGAAAATTGCCTTTTATCTTCTATTTTATTTGTTTTAAAAAAATTAAAAATTGAAAATAAATAAATAAAAACTTTTAGATAATTATTCTCGAAAAGTAGATAGGAAAAAGGAATTCAAAATTTATAGACCAAATAACTATAACTTCTCCATGGAATTAATTCATCCATTTAAATGGTAAAGAATATCATAAAAACATTTTGACAAAATTCACGATTGAAAACTTTTCTAAAGTTTTCCTCCACAGTATTCAGTCCGCCTAACAGAATAAGTGGCGAACATTAATTTGTATTTATCATGAAAAAGAAAAATAAATTGGGTTTTACCAACGTGATGTTCCGGGATCTCAGAAATAGCTACTCCGAAGGCAAAACAAGAGCAGATCTATGCAAGAATTATGTGAGAGGAGAAAGGAGAAACCAATCCAACCTGGCGAGTGCTGCCCGCCTCGATGGCCCGATAACACTGCATCATCCAGTCGATGCGCCCGCTACCAGTAGAAGGTTGCCAAAAATAGCTCATCCTCTCACCAATCAAGCCTTTCGAGGACGTGATCTTCCACGTCTTACCGGTCTGCTTCCAGAAGCCTCCGCGACCGGGCTTACGTTGCTTGTCACGCGGGTTCTTCTCAAGGCAGAAGAAGTACCATCGACAATCCTCCGACTTTATGATTGACAACCCTAAATTTAACAAGAACATTGCACAATCATGTTTCAAACGACCACCAAATTAACAAAATTGAAATTCACGTTGTTGGAAGACAAATAATAATAATAATAGAAAAAAAAGTACCAGGCAAATCCCAGGGATGATGATTGAAAAAGTCGACTTCGGCTATAATCTGGACCTCGGAGTGACGGGCCTTGTTTTTCAATCTCAGGTAGTGGTTTATCAGTTGCTCGTCCGTGGGGCGAAACATGAAACCCAAAGGAAGCGCTGCTGTTGAATACTTTGCAACCTCTTTCTCTTCTTTCCTCTTTAAACCAACAATCCCTCCGCTCTCATTCTCTTCTTCCTCCTTCGTCCCATGAACCACTGTGCTCTCATTCTCTTCTTCCCCCTTCGATCCAAGAACCTCTGTCATCCTTCTCTCTTATCTTCTCTTCTCTTCTCTTCTCATCCGATCGTGAAATATATCTTCTTATCTCGTTTTCAGCTCGCAAGGCAATCTTCACTCAAAAATATCCATGATTCCGAAAAGCACAAGGAAGAAGAAAATGACTAAGACTTCCGAGAGCAAAACGTGTTTGATAGACTTTTTAGAGCAAAACGCGTTAGGTCGACGCTGGTAATTTGCTGCAAGATGGAGGTCAAGGTATTGCACCCTCTTCCCCCCGCAGCTTTCCTACTCTCCTAACGAACGGCAGTTATCCTCATTGCAGAAATTCAGATTCATGAACCGAGCGAGGACAATATTGGTAATTACGTTGATGCGGTTACATCTCGTGCCTCCCTTCAACTTCACCGAGCCATAGTTTTCCAATGCATTATCCAAGAAAGTTCTTGAAAGACTGAGCTTTCTCATATGTAGTCTCTTTACAGCATCTGTCCATGAAAGTTCTTGAAAGACAGCTTTTCTCACATGTAGTCTCTTTCCAGCGCACCTGTCCATGTGGTCAACCGGTGCTCCTTCACATATTTTATGGTGATGAACTGAACAAAGCATCTAATTTATTTGGTATGAGCTTTATGGAGAACTAACATAGCAAAAGAAAAAATTGTAACTCGTTTCCTATAAATTCAGTTCCTTGTTTCTCTAACACTGTCTTCAATTAGAGAGAGAGAGAGAAAAAAAAAAAGAAAAAGAAAAAAAGACAATAGATTCATTATTTCATGTTATTGAATAGTTCAAAACTCATTAAGAAGTATATGATTTGGGCTAAAGGAACCATCTCTAATCTAAGGGGATATCAATGGTGTGTTTAGTATCAAGGTATGACATAGTAGAGAGAAAAAGAGAGCACTTCATGAACGGCTCAGTGTATAGTTACATAACATGCAAAGGAGAAAACTTCAAGCACTAGCAATTCCATCAATTGATTGGAACAAAAATTTTATCCAAATAAGCCGAAGACTATTTCTCCACTCCAATGCTTGCCACCAACTCTCCTCACCCTTGATCAGCTTGGAATTTCTACTAGATACTTCCTTAATTGGAAGGCTCTTAAGATTTATACTATTATAGAAATTATCCATTCTATTGTTGCTGTGCTAAGTGGACCATTGGAGAAAGTAACCAATCTAAGCATGTAATGGAGTAAAATGCTCTTCAAATTTGGAAAAGACTCAGAAACATTATTGTAAGCTGAAAATCCATAACTAGCCAACGTTGCCATAGAGGGGCAATCTTCAACTATCAGCTCTTCTAAATTATTAAGTTCATCAAGCAAAATGAAAATAATGTTCAACTTAGGACAAGTTCGCAATGTCAAGGGCTTCAGAAGGGAAAACCACTTTTCCTATACTAGCCCTAACCATATCCTCTTTAGATTCTCCATATAATAGACATATAACTTCCATACTTGGAAATTGGCTTCTTGTCGATGGTCTTTCCTTTTCGTCTTAAGTCAACAAAGGCCATTTCTGTACCCGTGATTTTGTTAAGCTATTATGCTATTTCTATTAAAGTTCGACCTTCTTTAAGCTATTATTTAAACTCTTATTATCCATTCATGTCCATATGATGCAATTTCACCTTCATATAATTTCACATCCATAAATAAGGCATGGTAAGAAAGCATAGCAAAAGAAAAAATTGTCAACTCATTTCCTACTATTGGAAATTGAAGGGCCCAACTAAAACACAGAACTGTGCAATAGTGGGTTGTTAATGGAAGCTTATAAGGTCAGACTCTCCTGTCGCCTTACCCAATGTGGGACTGGATATTTTAATCCTCCAACACTCTCCCGCAGTCTCACGTTGGGCGCAGTGAGAGGTGGGACCAGTCTAGAGGGACCACACCAAGGTAGGCAGGACACAGGGCTGGCTCTGATACCATATTAGAAATTGAATGGCCCAACTAAAACACAGAACTGTGCAATAGTGGGTTGTTAGCGGAAGCTTATAAGGCCAGGCTCTCCTATCGCCTTACCCAATGTGGGACTGGATATTTTAATCCTCCAACACCTACAAATCTAGTTCTCTATTTCTCTAACAATGTCTTTAACTAGAGAAAAAAAGGCAATAGATTCATTATCTCATGTTATTGAATAATTCAGAACTTAACAAGAAGTATATGCTTTGGGCTAAAGGAACCATTTCCAATCCAAAGGGATATCAATGGTGCATTTAGTATTAAGGGTACGAGATAGCAGAGAGAAAGAAAGAGCACTTCATGAATGCCTTAACATATAGTTTCATAACATGCAAAGGGAAAAACCTTAAGCACTAGCAATTCCATTAGTCGATTGGAACAAAAATTTTACCCAAATAAGGCAAACGACTATTTCTCCATTCCAATGCTTACAACAAACTTTTCTTACCCCTGATATGCTTGAAAATTCTATTGGATACTTCCTCGATCAGAAGGCTCAAAAGATTTGGGCAATTATAGAAACTCATCCATTCTAGTTTTGGTGTCCTGAGTGGACCATTGTGGAAAATAACCAATCTAGGCATGTAACGGAGCAAGATCCTCTTTAAATTTGGAAAAGAGCAAAAAACATTATTGTTAGTTGAAAAAATCCATAAGTCACCAACGTTGCCACAAATGGCAATCTTCAACTATTAGCTTTTCCAAATTATAAAGGTTATCAAGCAAACCTTTTGTAAAAACAATGATCAACTTGGAACAAGTTCACAATGTCAAAGACTTCTAAAGAGAAAAGCACTTTACTTCTACTGGCCTTGAACATATCTTCTTTAGATTCTTCATATAATAGACATATTTTTTGTTCCAATTGGTGGCTTGTCGATGGTCTTGAGCCAACAAAGGCCATTTATGTACCCGAGATTTCGTTAAGTTACAGTGTTGTTTTTATCAGAGGTTAGTCGTCCTTAAGTTGTTATTTGAACTCATATTATCCGTTCATGTCCATATGATGCAACTTCACCTCCAAACAATTTCATATCCACAAAAAAGACATGATTTGAAAGCATAGCAAAAGAAAAAATTGTCGACTCGTTTCCCACAAATCCAATTCCCTATTTCTCTAACATTGTCTTCAACTAGGGAATAAAAGGCAATAGATTCATTATCTCATGTTATTGAATAGTTTGGAACTTGGCAAGAAGTATATGCTTTGGGCTAAAGGAACCATCTACAACAAGGAAAGAAAAGGTCCGCTTCCACGATTTCATCTATATCGAATCTTAATATCAGAATAGCTTAGATAGTCATGATTCAATTCAGGTCCAACGACTTTTGATTGATTTATAATTTTTCGAATCTGATTGGAACAATGGAGAAGTAGGAAGACTTTGGCGATCGAATCAATAGACCCACGTCTGATTCTACTAGCCAATGGTTACGCCCGGCTGTGACCCAACAAGGAATGGAACCAAGACGAAAGCCCTTGCGCCTTAGCCCGCGCATCCGTTTTCTTTGTTCCTTTCATCAACGGGGTCAGAATCCCCCTTTGACTCTGTGCCAAGGATTCCACTATTATTATTAATGAATATTAATGAACATAATTGATTAGTCCATAAAAGAAATGAAATAATAAAAAATGAATAGCCTTTAAACAACGGATTCAATAGCTGCTTAAACAGGAGTGGAATGGTAACAGCAATGGAATGTGTTCCGTTAAATAAATGAAAGGGTTGGGCTTTGAGCCCACTCACCGACCACGTCCAGACATTGCATTTCCAGGCATCAGATCAGGTTCTTTCAGTTGAACATGCTTCGGGACATCGGGGCCGGAATGCGGTAGGGTCTTCAAGGTCCTCTCTCCCACTTTGTTTTCTCGCTTTCCCGGCCAAGGTTTCGTCACTAACTGGAAGAATTGTTTTAAGCCGCCATCAAAGGGATATCAATGATGTGTTTAGTATTGAAGGCATGAGATAGTAAAGAAAGAGCACTTAACGAATGCCTCAGCATACAATTATATAACATGCAAAGGGGAAAACCTCAAGCACTAGCAATTCCATTAGTTGATTGGGACAAAAATTTTACCCAAATAAGTCAGAAGAATATTTCTCCACTTTAATGCTTACCACCAACTCTCCTCACCCTTGATCTGCTTGGAATTTCTATTGGATACTTCCTCAATTGGAAGGCTTTTAAGATTTGCGCAATTATAGAAATTCATCCATTCTTGTTTTGTTATGCTAAGTGGACCATTGGAGAAAGTAACTAATCCAGGCATGTAACACAATAAAATACTCTTCAAATTTGGAAAAAAACTAAGAAACATTATTGTTAGCTAAAAATCCATAACTAGCTAATGTTGCCATAGAAGGGCAATCTTCAACTATCAACTCTTCTAAATTATAAAGTTTATCAAGCAAAGCTTTTGTAAAAAAAGTGATAAACTTGAGACAAGTTTGCAATGTCAAGGACTTCAAAAGGAAAAACCATTTTTCCTCTACTGGACTTAACCATATCCTTTTTAGATTCTCCCTATAATAGACATAACTTCCACATTTGGAAATTGGCTTCTTGTCGATGGTCTTTCCTTTTCGTCTTAAGTCAACAAAGGCCATTTCTATACCTATGATTTTGTTGAGTTGTGCTATTTCTATAAAAGTTTAGTCTTCTTTAAGTTATTATTTAAACTCTTATTATCCATTCATGTCCATATGATGCAATTTTACCTTCATACAATTTCACATCCACAAATAAGACATGGTAAGAAAGCATAGCAAAGAAAAAATTGTCAACTCATTTCTTACAAATCTAGTTCCTTGTTTCTCTAACAATGTCTTCAACTAGAGAAAAAAAAAAGGCAATAGATTCATTATCTTATGTTATTGAATAGTTCGAAACATGGCAAGAAGTATATGCTTTGTGCTAAAGGAACCATCTCCAAACTCTCCTCACCCCTAATTTGCTTGAAATTTGTATTGAATACTTCCTCAATCGAAAGGCTCATAAGAATTGGGCAACTGTAGTAACTCATCCATTCTAGCTTTGTTGTGCTAAGTGGACCATAGGAGAAAGTAACCAATCTAGGCATGTAGAGGAGCAAAATCCTCTTTAAATTTGGAAAAGAGCAAAAAAAATTATTGTCAGCTAAAAATCCATAACTCACCAACGTCACCATAGAGGGCAGTCTTCAACTATTAGCTTTTCTAAATTATAAAGGTTATCAAGAAAAGCTTTTGTGAAAATGGCGATCAACTTGGGACAAGTTCACAATGTTAAGGACTTCAAAATTGAAAAGCACTAGCCTTGACCATATCCTTTTTAGATTCTTCATATAATAGACATTTAATTTCCACACTTGGAAATTGGTTGCTTGTTGATAGTATTTCCTTTTCATCTTAAGTCAACAAAGGCCATGTTTATACCTATGATTTTTTTAAGCTGTTGTGCTATTTCTAATAGAGGTCGGTCTTCTTTAAGCTATTATTCACACTCATATTATTCGTTAATGTCTACCTAATGCAATTTCACCTCTATACAATTTCACATCCACAAATAAGGCAGGGTTAGAAAACATAACAAAAGAAAAAATTGTTACTCATTTCCTACAAATCTAGTTCCATTTTTCTTTCACACTATCTTCAACTAGAGGAAAAAAAAAAAGGCAATAGATTCATTATCTCATGTTATTGAATAGTTCAAAACTCAACAAGAAGTATATGCTTTGGGTTAAAGGAACCATCCCTAATTGAAAGGGATATCAATAGTGTGTTTAGTATTGAGGGTATCATATAGTAAAAAGAAAGAGAGAGCACTCCATGAATGCCTCAACATATAGTTACATAACATGCAAAGGGGAAAACCTCATGCACTAGCAATTCCATTAGTTGATTGGAACAAAAATTTTACCCAAATAACCTGGATAACTATCTCTCCACTCCAATACTTGCCACCAACTCCCTCACCCTTGATCTACTTCAAATTTCTACTATATACTTCCTCAATTGAAAGGTTTTTAAGATTTAGGCAATTATAGAAACTCATCCATTCTAGTTTTGTTATTTTGAGAGGACCATTGGAGAAGGTAACCAATCTAGACATGTAATGGAGCAAAATCCTCTTTATATTTGAAAAGGAGCAAAAAACATTATTGCCAGCTGAAAATCCATAACTCACCAACATTGCCACCTCTGTGGCAATGTTCAACTATTAGCTTTTCTAAATTATAAAGGTTATCAAGCAAAGCTTTTGTGAAAATAGTGATTAACTTAGGATAAGTTTGCAATATCAAGGACTTCAAAAGAAAGAAACACCTTACTTCTACGAGCCCTAACCATATCCTTTTTAGATTCTTCACATAATAGACATATAATTTCCATACTTGGAAATCAATTGCTTGTCAGTGGTCTTTCCTTTTCATCTTACGTCAACAAAGGCCATTTTTGTGCTCGTGATTTCATTAAGTTACTCTACTATTTTTATCAAAGGTCAATCTTCATTAAGCTATTATTTAAACTCTTATTATCTATTCATGTTCATATGACACAATTTCACCTCCATATCATGAATTGGATTATGCCACTTATCAATAGGTATGTGGTAAGAAAGATTATTTTTGCTGAAAAATCATTCCTTGGTCATCATTTTTTGTCAAGTTAACAAAGGTAATTTTTGTGATTGTGATCTTGTTGAGCTCCTATACCATCTATTAGAATTTTTGTCTTCACATCCCTTTGTGAAGTTATCATTATAGATATTAACTTCTAGATCTTAAATTGGACAGTGCTACTTGTGGTAAGGTTTTAGTTGAAAGGATTACTTTAGCAACAGAAACTCCCTAGTCATTGTTTTTCATCTTGAGTCAATGAAAGTTGTCTCTCTATTTTTGATTTACTAAGTTTTTATAGCATGTTTATTGAGGGTCAATCTAAGAATCCACTAATATACATTATTCCATAAGGTAGTATATTTTATAGATTTAATTAATCACTGTAAAATCTAATTTCCATGTTGTAAACTGGACAGTGCTTGTTGTTAACAAGGTTTTGGTTGAAAAGATTACTCTTTTGGCTGTCAGTCATATGTAAGTCATCATATCCTTTTGTACATGTTCATACGATACAATTTCACCCCCTTATCATTAATTGGATTGTGCCACTTATTAGTAAGCATGTGGTAGGAAAGATTATTTTTGCTGAAAAGTCATTCCTTGGTCATTATTTTTTATCAAGTTAACAAAGGCCATTTTTGTGATTGTAATCTTGTTGAGCTCTTATAGCATCTATTAAGTTACTGTCTTTGCATCCATTTATGAAGTTATCATCATAGAATTTAACTTCCAGATCTTGAATTGGACAGTGCTACTTATGGTAAGGTTTTGGTTGAAAGGATTACTTTGGTAACAAAAACTCCCTAGTCATTACTTTTCATCTCGAGTCAATGAAGGTTGTCTCTTTGCTTATGATTTACTAAGTTTTTATACTATGTCTATTGAAGGTTAGTCTAAGAATCCACTAATATACATTATTCCGTAAGGTAGTATATTTTATATATTCAATTAATCACTGTAGAATCTAATTTCCATGTTGTAAACTGGACAATGTTTGTTGTCAACAAGGTTTTGGTTGAAAAGATCACTGTTTTGGCTATCAGTCAAACGTAAGTCATCATATCCCTTTGTACATGTTCATACAATACAATTTCACCTCCTTATCATGAATTGGATTATGTTACTTATTGGTAGGTTTGTGGTAGGAAAGATTATTTTTGTTGAAAAATCATTCCTTGGTCAGCAGTTTTTGTCAAGTTAATAAAGGCCATTTTTATGATTATGATCTTGTTGAGCTCTTATACCATTTATTACATTTTTGTCTTCACATCCATTTGTGAAGTTATCATTATAGAATTTAACTTCCAAATCTTAAATTGGACAATGCTACTTGTGGTAAGGTTTTAGTTGAAAGAATTACTTTGGCAACAAAAACTCCCTAGTCATTGCTTTTCATCTTGGGTCAATGAAGGTTGTCTCTCTGTTTGTGATTTACTAAGTTTTATACCGTGTCTATTGGGGGTAAATCTAAGAATCCATTGATATACATTATTTCATAAGGTATTATACTTTATAGATTTGATTAATCACTGTAAAATCTAATTTCCATATTGTAAATTGGACAATGCTTACTGTTAGTAAGGTTTAAAGATCACTCTTTTGGTTGTCAATCAGACGTAAGTCATCATATCCTTTTATACAAAATATTCCATAGCTAAAATATTTTATCCATTCAAGTCATCGTGATAACATATCATGGACTAGACAGTGTTACTTCTTGGTTGGAGTTTTTCATCTTAGACTCAAGAACTACCATCTTTGTTCATGATTTTGTTGAGTTGTTGTCCTACTTTTAACAAAGGTTAATGTTCTCATCCATTTATGTAAGCTATTTAGTCTATGATATTTGGAATGTTGGATCACACAAAAGAAATACTTAAATTGATTAAAAAATTTATGCCCAAGTTGTTTGCTTGTTAAGGGTTAAAGAGCATCTATATCTTCTTTGATAATTTTGATATGATCATTTTGAATGGTCTATCATCCAATAATTTGCTTCTTTTTATTTTTTTAAAACTTTTTTTATTTAAATAACTCATAAAGGTATTAGACAAACAACATAGGTGAACCTATGCAACAAAACACTAAGAAAAAAATTTGCAATGTTCCCAATGAGGCAAAGCACAACAAGATACAATGTTTCTAGTGAAGCAAAGCACATCACATATACACATAGATTGCAAAAGCAACAAGTATCCTTAGCCAAAATAAAAACATACAAATCATACTACATTGTATCACTATGGGTGTTAGTATAAGGGGGCTCCCTTAGCCTAGTGGTAACTAGGTCATGACCCTTGATCAGCAAGTCCTCCCGGACAGGGGTTTGAATCCCCTCCCCCATGTATGTGAGTTTTAATAGAAACAAAGAAAAAAAATATATATATAGGTGTCAGTATGATATATATTTTCTACCACCTTTCATTAGCATTAAAATTATATCCAAGGAAAAACATGCCTAAGCACATCTAAGTATAAGAGCATACCATTGATCTTACTTCCATTATCTTAACAAATTGATGTAACGATTATAATTAACTAATTAGATGATCTATGCATCTTAACTAATTAAAAACTATCATATGTAATTAGATAAGTAAGATGATATAGGCATCTTAATTAGAAAAGATGAATAATTATAACAAAATGATCTAGGTATCTTATCTAACCAAAAAAGAACCTTCAACTTAATAGATAGATAAAATGTTTAATTAAAGGCATCTTCAACCTTAAAAATTGATGTAAGATTCTATAATAATACATTGATCACCAAGTATGAAATGCCTAGATCATACTTCTACATCAAGTACATAAGCCTAGATTATGATGAGTTTCTAGAGAAAGAATGAGACACCCCTCTTAAAGACATAAACCGTTATCAAAGATTAGTGGGAAGATTAATTTATCTCATTGTAACTAGGCCAGAAATTTGTTTTGCTATGCGATTGTTAAGTTAGTTTATGCACGCACTTACGTAACCCTATCTTGAGGTTGCTCTTAGAAAAATTTGATATGTGAAAAGATTACCTAGACAAGGTCTTTTTATGAAATTTGAAAACCTTGAACTATGAGCCTTCTGTAATGCCACTTATGGATATTGTTTTATGGGATGCCATTCTACCATAGGTTTCTATATCATGCTAAGGGATTCACTTATCTCATGGAAGAGTAAGAAATAGTTTACAGTTTCTCATTTCTCCATGGAATCAGAGAATCGTGCCATGGCATCCATGACATGTGAGATAAAGTGGCTTATTAGCCTTTTTAGGGATTTACAAGTTCCATTGATTTGACCTATATCTCTCTATTGTGATAATGAGGCAACCGTGAAGATTGCAACCAATCCCATGTCACATGAGAAAACCAATCATATTGAGATTGATCATCATTTCATTAGGGAGAAGATTGTAAAAAAGATTATCTAAACTACACACATCATTTCATTAGGGAGAAGATTGTTGCTTTAGGAATACAACAACATCATTTCCTTTTGGACAAATTAGGTGTCTATGATTTGTTTCAGTCACCAACTTGAGAAGGGATGTTGAAATGCACATTGTTGTATTACTATAGAACACTATAGAATGGCATTAGGCCCAACATGTAAAGCCTGTTACTATACACACAAACTATAGCTCCTTTCTAAGTTCCTTTAAAAACCTCATTCCGTTCTAATTATTTTTAATGCCTATGTATACACACTACTCATAATAGAAGCAATTTTTACCATTTTCTACAAATGGTATCTATGTATATGCTTCTTAATAGCAGGGTTTGATAAGAAAGGCAGGCAAGTGTCGAAAACTTAGAAAATTCAAAAAGGAAATCAGGGGCTTTATAACTGAGAGGATTACGTTTGGCTTGCATTATGAGAGTAAATTTCTCTTCATTTTTTGGTCAAAAAATATGACTTGAACTCATATTATTCCCATGATGGTTGTCCAAAAGTCGAGAAGCCTATGGAACTTGTGAGGCTACGGACATTAATAGATCAAAGTATTATTTTATTGAGCAATTTCTTCTACATTTTCCACTTGTTTAATGTGCTTTCATTATTTTCATTCTTTGGGTTTCTTCAAAGTAATTTTGTAAGAGTAAGGGAAAATTTTTATAGAAGATTTGCATAAATTATGCAGCAACCATGATCACAATAAAGACATATCAAATATCAAGTATTTACATAATTTAAAACTAAACTGATTCAACAAACACAAAGACAATAATTTCCTGCATGTATTAAGTTTTCATTTGTTTTGCAATTGTCATTAAAGTGTTTCTCTTTGATAGCTTTTTCTTTAATTCCTGAAACAACTCACCAAATAATAACGTACATATAAAATTTTTCACCGCCTCGTATTTACAAATGATTGGGGACAATTCCTCAATAACAAAATTTTTAAGTTGTTGAATTATTACATTTGCCCTTACATCAATTTTGACTTTATCTAATATTTTCTAAGGTTTCATTGGTGGCTTTACATTAAGAGTAGTGTGCTACGGAAGAAAATAAATGCAGTTATCCTCTATCCTAATGGGAAAGCCAACCGCCCTTCCTCATTTGCCACAAGGTACCTTAACTATCGTTTAAAAAAGAAAATTCAAATAAGATAATGGTAGAAAGAATAAGAAAATATTGGCAACTCAAACAAATTTAATTCCTTATTCTAAAACACGAGTTTTGTAGAAGTGATAATATAAAATTCCACCATGTGATGCACGCTTCATTGTCTGTTACTTGAGCAAAAGATTTAACAAGGTATTGAGCAATTTGGTACTCGGCACAAGGAGAATGGTTTACTCTGGAAGGACCATCATCCATCTAAAAGGATCTCAATGGTGTATTTAGTATAAGGATATGAGAATGCCATAACTTACAATTATATAAGTTGCATAAGGGAAAACCACAACCACTTAACAGTTTCACTTATTAACTGGAACAAAGATGCCATCCAAATAATTGGGAAGACCATTTATCCACTCTAGTGCTTCCCACCAACTCCTCTGACCCTTGATCTTCTTTAACATCTTCATGGATTCTTTCTCAAAGCACAAACTCTTAAGATTTGGGCAATTATAGAAGCTCATCCATTCTAGTTTTGGTGCAATGAGTAAACCACAAGAGATGGTAACTAATCTAGGCATGTTGTGAAGCAAAATCCTTTTAAAATTTGGGAGAAAGTAAGAAATGTTGTTGTCAATTGAAATTTCATGACTCACTAATGTTGCGACAGAGGGACAATCTTTGACTGTAAGCTCTTCTAAATACTCGAGGTTATCAAGTAAAGTTTTTGTGAAAATGGTGGTCAACTTAGGACATGCACGTAATGTCAAGGACTTTAAAAGAGAGAAGCATTCTCGTTCTACTTGGCCCCTCCATATCCTCTTAAGATTCTTCATATAATAGATATATAGATACTCAAGTGATTGAAGAACAATTCTGTTGACACCAGTTTTAGATACAATTTCATTCCTATCATCTTCCCAATAAGCTTGTTCTTCATCTTCTTCATGAGCATCTACTTCATCATCTTTTTCTTGACCATCAAATTCATCATCTTCTTCTTGACCATTAAATTCGTCATCTTCTTCTTGACTATCAAATTTATCATCTTCATTATCAACATCAGTTTCATCAATAATAACTTCAACTTGATCGCATTCACCCACGACACAACAGCTTAACTGCATCATGTTTCCAATCCCAAATTTTGATAGCTTCCTAATAGTTGCATGTCGTTCCAAGAAAAATGCGGTTGAACATTGGAGTAGCTTTTTAATATCTATAGGTATATCCACCCCATTTATGTATTTCAAGCACCTCTCTGACCATTCTAGCTCAAACTCAACATCACAAGGGAGTCGAGACAAAATGCGCTTGACATGATGGCCAAAAACAAATCTAAAATGTGATAGTGATGGAAGTACTGAACTCTTTAATAGAAATTAGTTCACCAATTCCACCGTTGGAAAACAAAATTCAAGACTATCCAAATTCTTCAAGGAGCATATTTCAACCATAATAGCTTCTACACATGCAATCCACCATTTGTCATCTGGATTCACACAAATACTTAACTCCTCTAAACAAGACTGCTGAAATTACGTCACAATGAACTCCTGAATCTAATTGCATGTCAATCTCACCATCATCCAAATATGAATAAAGAGAAACTTTTAAGCAAGTGAGATTAGTTAATTCCTTGATCTCCTTAGGTAATTCCAAGATATCTGTTCCTTCAAGATCCAAAACCTCCAGCCGCTTGAGTTCCCCAACTTTGGGTGACAACATCATAAAACAATGACAATCATTTAGAAATAGTCTCTTGAGGTTGACTAATTTGACAATAGACTCCGGCAAAGACCTGATGCCAGTCCTAGATAAGTTCAAGATCTGGAGGGCTGGCATGTCATCAAAGAATAAGGGAGGAATAGTTCTTAATGTATAATTTCTTTGAAGATACAATGCCAAAAGAGGGGTGCACTTTGGATTCTCTGGTAAAATGGATAACTCATTGTCCATTAGGCAAATCCTTTCGGCATTTTCCCAAAGCTCATTCTTTGGTGACTCTCTTAATTCTAAGCCACCCTGCATGAGACATAATTGTACCTCACGTAGGATATTCGTGTCAGAGTATCTTTCTAATCCCGTATTCGAAGTTTCAAGTTCTTTTTCCATTTCTTCATTGTCAAGTTTCTTATCTTTCCCAGAAGCATCATATTCTGCCCCACTTTTTTCATTTCTTCCACCAGATTTTGATTTAACATCAGTGGCTGCAACCTCGAACAACTCACCTTGAGTCATTAAGGGTGTCTGCTTTTCAATTGCTTCCTTTCCACTAGTTTCTGCTAAATACTCTGCATTGAAAACGAAAAGTAAAAATGAAATAAAAATGCAATAAAAATCAAGTTAGAGTAAAATTTCTATATAAATCTGTACAGAAATACCAACCTGATTTTAAGTTCATTGCAGTCTAAAATACCAACATATAAATCTGTCTATATCAATTTTTATTGCCACTAAATTGATAGCCGACACCACCTAAAACCACCTGACTTATGCTTAATATTTCATATTTCACACAGCTACCATTCCATTTATGGGGAAAATAATGTCAACGACAACTAATTTAAAATTGCCATGTGAATTAATAAATATGATCCTGAAAACTTGTAAGATCTTATTAGAGATAGAAAGATTCAAGCAACCAATGAATTGGCAGAGTGCTTAATCATATTTATATTGACATTTTGCATAAGTTGCAGTGAAGAAAATTCTCAAATTCATAAACTTTGATCTAATGGAGCAAAGTATTTTAGTTCCATGCAAGATTTCTTTTCTCTAACTTCTATTTGTTCTTAATGTGAGACTGTCTTTGTAACTTCTAATCCTTTTTATTTCGACATTGAGATAGAAATATTCCCAAGAAAATCTAATTGGATGTCAAACATACCACTTCAAAGACGGCTGTTCTGATAAAACATTTTTTAGATTTTCGTAAAAATCAGATTACTAGGGACCGGATTATTGGACAAGCCAATACCTTTCGATTGCAATAACCGACTTACACTTCGCTGAGCAGGAACTAGTCCAAATGGTTCAGCCCAAAGGTCCCCTGTAAGAATAGAAGAAAATACAGTGTCATTGAACGTATAAATTAATTTGCAAAGAGAAAAAAGGAAAGGATAAATATTATTTTCATCTGAGGTTTTTATTTCTCTAACTTCTACTCATTTTTTACTATATTTACCTTTCCAACTGTTATTCCCTTTTGTTTTATCACTGACATGGAAACGAGTCCAATGAAAATCTTATTGGCTGTTGAACGTTTTAATCAAGACCCACTCCTGCTAAGATATTTAGTAGCTTTTGGTATACATGAGATCATCAGGGCCCAACTTATATGAATATTATTAGTCTAGTAATGATTTATACCTAGCCGTGGCCGTGACTCTTTCATAGTAAGAACTGGACGTGCTAGGTCACCAGAATAGGCTGTTGGATGATAAAGATAGGCAACTACGTTGTCTATTATATTACCACCATCCTGGTATCCTTCCTTCTTGGTCAAACGGCACAGAAAGAAGTCATCCTGCAAAATTGTCGCAAAGTGATAGGTAAAAGAGAAGCTTACCCAAAGGTGACTTACGGAATTAATTTGTCACCTAGCTTCCTTGCTTAGTAGTGAACTAGTGGGTATCTCAATCATGAAATCTGAGATTTTACATTTCACGTGCATGAGTTATAATCAATAAATAAAAAGTGATCTTTTAACTCCCACTTAGGACTAGTGCTCTTTTCAAGACTATGTCCTGGTTTAGATTTAGAGTCAACCCCCTTCAGTCGGCCCAAAAGACTTCGTGGCATACTCAATTGTTGGGGTTTCTCTATGGATAGCTTCAGAGTAAAATTTCATTACAAAATGATATCCTAAAATAAAAGCTCCTTAATTAAAAGATTTCACCACTTGTCGTAATGATAGTTTGGTTATAACGATAATGGAATGGTAAGGGTTGCAGAGTTGGCCTTCATAATGTAGAAGTTGCAAATCCACCCCTTCCAAGATTTCATTGAAGAAAGGGGGTATTCAAGACTTACAAAGTACTTTACAAGTGTCAATCTTTTTTATGTGAAATTGGATATACAATACATAACTATTAGGATTGGTAAAACAATTAGAGTAGAGAATATGATTATAATATTCTATTACAATCAAAGACCTCTATGTAATTGTAGAACTAAAGGTTATCTTTCTATTGTAATAGGTTTTCCTAATAATATCTAATTATAACTCTTTTGGTATTAGTCCATAAATAAAGGAAAAATAGAGAAACTATATGAGTAATCAAAGAAAGTTCCCTTGGGACTAATTGTTGGAGAAAGCTTCTTTCATGGGTTCTAGTTAATGAATCCATAAGATACATGTTTGACGAAAGGAAAAATATAAGAAAATCTAACAAGGGATGTAGAACATTACAATGCTCCAAACCTCTTAAATCTAATATGTTTGGATGTATATGTTTTTGTAGTTGTATGTTTGATCCATATACAAGTGACTATTTTGTCAAATTTTCACAACAAGTGGCATTAAGCCACCTGAATCCCCAACACTAACAAAGCCTGAAGGCCACATTTTGTCTGTTATGATTCAAAATGGAGGAACGTGAATTGGTATTCCTATGTATCAAGATTTCTATTATTACTCACAAGATTAGAATTATTAGAATCGATACTCTTAGCATACCCATATCAATTCTTATTAAGAGAATTTTATGTTTTATTATTTGGTTGTATTAATAAATGAATAAAAAAGTATAATGTATATAGCACATACAATATTGACCTATATAAGTTCAATAAACTATATTTGAAAAGATTAAATTAATCATGTTCGTATGTAATGTGAGAAGAAAGAAGAATCGGACCTGGCGATGGCTGTCCTCCTCTTCAATGGCTTTATACTCGTCAATCATCCACTCGGTGCGCTCTCCGATGATAGCTTCGTCTTTGTAGAAGACTTCACCCTTGTAGAAGGCTGAGGTCCACTTCCTACCGATGAAGCCTTTGGAGGACGTGATGTTGCGAAAACCAGTGGTCATCCAGAATCCGTCCTCACTAGGTGAGTCCCAGAACGAGTCGTCTTGCCGGCAGAAGAAGAACCACTGGCTATTCTCCGAATGTGCAGCCGAAAGCGCTTAATTTAGCAACAACATCACAGAAGCATGTATTTGCCATCATCAACTAAGCCAAAAAGAATTTGCTCTCTGTCTGAAGAGAAAAAAAAGGAATAAAACAAAAATACCAGGCAGATCCTCGGGATCATAACTGTAGAAGTCGACTTCGGGAATTATCGGGATCTCAAAGTGATGGCCTTCGTTCTTCAGCCTCAGATAGTGGTTTACAAGTTGCTCGTCAGTATAGTGAAATATTAAATCTGGAGGGAACGCTGCTATGGCTGCCATCTCCTTCTCCTTTTTGTTCTTCCCTTTTAAGGTTTTTTCATAGGCTGCAATCTCCTTCCCTTTAGGAACAATGGATGGCGTTTTTTCGTATCCTCTCTTTGGCCTCTGAAGCAACAAAGGCTCTTTTTTCTCTGTTTGCAGTTAACCAAAAAGAAGATCGCAGAGAATTTTTAAGCGAATACGAGCTAGCACCAAAAATATAGGAAAATTCTTCATTTAAACAAACAAGATTGAGTTCATTGCAGTCTAAAATACCAACATATAAATCTCTATTTAAACCAATTTTATCACCACTAAATTGATAGTTGTCGCCACCTAAAACCACCTGCATTATGCTTAATATTTCATGTTTCACACAGCAAATTCCATTCCACTTATAGGGCAACTAAGGTCAAAGACAACCATACTAAAAGGGTCATCTTAACTAATAAATATTATACTGAAAGCTTGCAAGAGCTTGATAGAAAAAGAAAGATTCTTGCAACCAATCAGTCGGCCGAGTGGTTAGTCATATTTATATTGACATTTTGCAGACGTCGTGATAAGAAAAATCTCAAATTCATAAACTTTGATCTAATCCGTCAGCAAGAATTTATGAGCCTTCCCGCTGCATTACACTACAAAGACATGAAAATTCAATTTTCTTTTGGAGATTTTAAAACATTTTAGCATAATAATTGCATTATTAGCAATAAACCCTCGAACACAACTCCATGCTTACAACAAAGACCGGACGATCCAACTCAGATTCAATTTAGCGCCTAAATTAGTTCCAAAGAGTCCCTTTTGCTGCTAACCAGCTAGCTCAAGTAGTGAGTTAGTTGGACCTTGACCCCAAAGTTTGTGATTCTAACATCTCATGTGTGAAAATTAGGTATGTATATTATAAAATTAAAAAAATTAAAAAATTAGTCTTAAACCACCTTCTTGCTAAAGAGCAGCGATACCCTTACGGGGTTCGACACAATACAAGGAGATGGTGGGACATGAAAATTTTTTGAAATTATTAACCAAGCTTGTTCAAACCTGTTCACCACCTAACCTATATATTTCATGCAATGCGGACAAAGATCACCATAAATTAAATATTTAAGTGCCTGAGTGAATATGTGGAAAACCCTTCATCATGATTTGACAGCTCTTTTCTTAGTAATTCTCTATCCATTTTTTTAATAAGTTTTAATTATTTTTCGTGTCTTTGTATGGAAATGCAAATCTGCTTTGAAACTATGAAACCACTTAATTTTAGACCTTTTTCATGTTTTAGATTGCAATTTACACCCTTTCTTAATCCCATGAAATTCAAAAAATATTATAGCCTGCATAATTCATGTCACCAAATCCTCATCGTAGTAATACTGAGAAAATTCATGCAGCAGAAATGCTAAATTACTAATCAATATTACTCATACTAGAAAAGGATAATAGATTATTTTATCCTCAAACTAACCTTATTTGAAATGGATCCCAAAACAAAGTTTCTACCTCTTGAAGGAGAAGGAAAATAGAAGTTTTAGCACTCACCATTTTAGAGAAAAAGAAAAAAGAAAAAAAAAGAAGTAAACTCACTCATATCCTCGCTTCTTTGTTAAATGTCGACTAAGTGCAATGACCATAAACTAGTTACAAAGAGTATTTATGAACACATTGGTAATTTACAAAAAAAAATAGAATGTAAAAGTTAATTGCAGATATTAAATAAAAAAGAGCAAAAAATATTATTTTCATTTATAGTTTTGTTTCTCTAACTTGATTCATTTTTAATAAGAGATTTATCTTTGAAACCTTTTTTTTTTTCATTAGGATGCAACAATACCAAAGAAAATCTCATAAGACTACTATTCTTGCTAAAACATTTTGTAGATTTTTGGTAAATTTCTCTTACTTAATTTACCAATACTTTTCGATCACAATAATTGTTCACCCCAAGATTTACTTATAACAATAGAAGGGAAGACTCTCATATAACAAAAGTTAGAACATAAAAATTAATTTGATAAGAACAAATAAATAATCGAGCATTAAATGTTTAATAAGAGATTTATATTTGAAACTTCTTTTTATTTTCTTTTTCTTTTTTTGTCATTAAGATGCAAACCATACCAAAGAAATTCATTATATGTTAAACATATCATTCTAAGATTGCTATTCTTACTAAAACATTTTGTAGATTTTTGGTAAATTTATTTTACCTGATTTACCAATATCTTTCGATTCCAATAATTATTCATCCCAAGAATTACTTGTAACAATTGAAGTGAAGATTCTCATATACAAAAAGTTAGAACATAGATATTAAATTGATAAGAGAAAAATAAATAAATAAATTGGGCACTAAATGTTTAATAAGAGATTTATCTTTGAAACTTCTCTTTTTTTTTTCCTCATTTTTTTCATTAAGATGCAAACTATACGAAAGAAAATCATTAGATGTTAAACATATCATTCTAAGAGTGCTATTCTTGCTGAAACATTTTGTAAATTTGTGGTAAATTTCTCTTACCTGATTTACCAATACCTTCTTATTGCAATATTTATTCATTCCAAGAATTACTTGTAACAATAGAAGTGAACACTCTCATATACAAAAAGTTAGAAAATACAAATTAATTTGATAAAAGAATATAAAAAAAATCAAGCACTAAATGTTGTATTCATTATGAGTCTTTATTTATTTAGCTTCTACTCATTTTTCATTTAGTATTTAATTTTCCCATTTTAATCATTTTTCTTTAATTATTGACTTGAGAACTAAGCCAAAGAAAATATTATTGGATGTGTAACGTGTTTTCAAAGACCAATAGTCTTGCTAAAACATTTAATTACTTTTAGTAAGTATGAGATTGTCAAGAGTCAGGTTCTCTAAATTATTAGTCTAGTATTGATTTACACCTAACCGTGGCTATAACTTTTTCACAATAACAGAGGACGATAATTAAGCAGTAGTAATTTTATTCACATAAAATTGAGTTAAATATTTCATCCTAGTCTAGCTCTTTTGGATTTTGGCGGACCTCAACCAATTGAATACGTGGAATATTGAAGAGACACCAAACACTTCAATAATAATAATGAAAACCTTTTAATAGTTGTCTAGTCCGAAAAGAAAAAAAGAAATAAAATGTCATCCTACCTGTAATTTGTGGAAGCCCCTTAAGAACTTCATGAGAGTTGGGCATGTCTACCAACCTCTTAAGATTCGCGAGGTTTGAGCAGCCAGAGACATCTAGTGTCTTCAGACTCGAGCAGCCAGAGAGGTGTAAAAGAGTATTTAAGCTTGAGCAGCCAGAGAGGTCTAAACTCTCGAGGCTTGAGCAACCAGAGAGGTCTAAACTCTCGAGGCTTGAGCAGCCAGAGAGGTCCAAAGTCCTGAGACTTGAGCAGTTAGAGACATCCAAAGTCTTGAGACTTGAGCAACCAGGGCCATCTAAATGAGTCTTTGAACTTGAGGAGCTTGAATGGTCTGAAATCCTGAGGCTTGAACGATCAAAGAAGTCCAAATCCTTGAGACTAGAGCAGTTAGGGAGGTCTAGAATTTGGAGGCTCGAGCAGTTAGCAAGGTCTAGAATTTGGAGGCTTGAGCATTCAACAAGGACTAAAGTTTGGAGGCTCGAGCAATTAGAGAAGCCTAGGGTCTAAAGGCTTGAGCGGCCAGTGAGCTTTAATTTTTTGAGGCTTGAGCAGCCAAAGAGGTCTAGAAACTTGAGGCTTAAGCAGCTAGAGAGCTTCAATTTCTCAAGGCTTGAGCAGTCAATGAGGTATAAAACACTGAGGCTTGAACAGCCGGAAAGGTCTAGAGTTCTGAGGTTTAAGCAGCCAGCGAGGCTTAATCTTTGAAAGCTTGAAAAGCCTGAGAGATTTAGAATCGTAAGGCTTGAGCAACCTCCAAAGTCTAGGACCTCGAGACTTAAGCAGCCAACAAGGCTTAATTGTTGGAGGCTTGAGCAGCCAACGAGGCTTAATCCCTGGAGGCTTGAGCAACTGACAAGGCTTAATTCCTTAAGGCTTGAATGGTCAAGTAGCTTTACTTTCTTGAGGCTTGAGCAATCGGAGAGGTTTAGAATCTCAAGGCTTGAACATCCGAAGGAGTTTAAAATCTCAAGGCTTAAGCAACTTAAAAGGTTTAGAATCTCGAGACTTGAGCAGTTACGGGTGCTTATTCTCTTAAGGCTTGAACAACCAACTAGGCTTAATCTCTCGAGGCTTGAGCAACCAGAAAGGCTTAATCTCTTGAGGCTTGAGTAGCCAGAGAGGTCCAGAATTTTGAGGCTTGAGCAATCAAACAGCTTAAATTTCTTGAGGCTTAAGCAGCCGAAAAGGTCTAGAATCTCGAGGTTTAAACAGCCGGAAAGGTCTAGAATCTCGAAGTCTAAGCAGCCAGAAAAGTCAAGAATCTGGAGGCTTAGGCAAAAAGAGAGTTTTTAAAGAATTTGATGAACTCTTGTATGTTTAGAACAAAAGCTTGTTTACTGATCAAGCAAAATCAAAACTAGTTACAAGAGAAAACAAAGCTGTAGAGAGAAGAACTCTTAATGTGCGGCTATTATGATTTACATGTTAACCTAAGAGGCTATATATAAACATAAAAGAGGCTTATACAAGGGAAACCCTAATATCTCATAATATAGGAAAATATATTGGGCCTTATTCTAGGCGCAATATATGGTAACATAAATATAAAATCTTCAACCTTTAACCTTCAACCTTCAACACCCCCCTTCAAGCTGAGGGTCGAAAGAAGTCCAAGACCTCAAGCTTGCTAAGGAGATGATAGTGTTGATTTGTCCCTAAAGCCTTGGTCAGAATATCTGCAGGTTGGTCACTACTCCCAACATGTGCTGTGCTAATTAAACCATGACGTATTTTTTCTTGAATAAAATGACAAGAAACATCTATATGCTTGGTCTTCTGATGAAAGACTAGGTTTTCTATCAATTTTTGCGCTGCTTCATTATCACAATATAACAGCACTGGCTGTGAAACATTAATTCCCATATCTTTTAATAGACCAACCACCCAAACGATCTCACAAGTAGTGGTTGCCATGGCCCTGTATTCAGCATCTGTTGAAGAAAAAGTCACAACTAGTTGCTTTTTACTTTTCCAAGAAATTACTGAATGTCCAAGTGTAAGACAGAAGCCAATAGTGGATCGATGTGTCATAGGGCATTTTGCATAGCTAGCATCACAGAAAGCTTGCAAGAGAAAATCGTCATCTGAAGGAAAGAATAAACCAAACCCTATTATTCCTTTAAGATACTTGACAATGCGGAGAGCTGCCTCCCAATGGGATTGCTTGGGAGCATGCATGAATTGACTTAAGAGGTGTATGGGAAAAGCAATGTTAGGGCGTGTCATATCAAGATAATTCAGCTTACCAATCAATTGCTGATAACTCAAGATGTTCTCAAATGGTGGATCATCTATTTGTGGATGAACTTGCTCATCATATTTCAAGCTAGTAAATAAGACATTTGTCTCCATAGGATTTCCAACAGGCTTTACAGCTGATAGTCCCAATTCAGAGATCAATTCTAAGATATATTTACGTTGACTAAGATGCATGCCATTTGAATCTCGAAGGATCTCAACTCCAAGAAAATACTTGAGTTCTCCCAAATCCTTGATTCGAAATGTAGAATGAAGATAGGCTTGTAAAGCCTCAATTTCTTGTGTGTCATTACCAATAATTAAGATGTCATCCACATATATGAGCACTAAAATAATATTATTATCTTGTCCTTTAGTGAAAAGAGAATAGTCATACAGTGACTGTCGATAGCCAGCAGATACTAAAGCTTTTGTAAACTTCTCATTCCACTGTCGTGAAGCTTGCTTTAACCCATACAAAGATTTCTTCAATCGACATACTTTGGACCCCCCTTCAAAAGGACTCCCAAGTGTTGGTTTCATATATACTTCCTCATCTAAATCTCCCTGTAGAAATGTATTATGGACATCCATTTGTCGAATAGTCCATTTACGTTGTGAAGCAATAGATAATGCACTTCTAACTGTCACAGATTTTACTGTAGGAGAGAAAGTCTCATGATAATCGATGCCTTCTGTCTGACTATAACCCTTCGCTACTAGACGAGCCTTAAACCGCTCAATACTCCCATCGGCATGATACTTAATCTTGTATACCCATTTACATCCTATGGGTTTTCTTCGTGGTGGTAGGTCTACCAGTTCCCATGTTCCATTCAATTCTAATGCTTTCATTTCCTGATCCATGGCATCTCGCCATCTAGAATCCTTAACTGCCTCATGGTAGAACAAGGGTTCTATCTCAGGTGAAATGGCTGCTATAAGTGTTGATGTGGAATGGGTAAATGTGTATAAGATACATAGTCAGATATGGGGTATTGTATGGATGAGCCAACATTGTTGCAAACATAATCTTGAGTCCATATGGGTGGCCTGGAAATTTTAGTAGATCGTCTAGGAGGTGATGAAAGGACTGTGGGATTATGCATGGTTGGTGAGAAAGGATCATCCTCTGTCTCATCATAAGTGAAAACAGAAGGTGATGTAGAAGGAGGATCTATAATCTCCAAGGTAGAATCATTGGGTTGGTTGCCTGAGATATTGGAAGTGGTAATATCTGGTGTAATATGAATGGTTGTATCAGGAATGGAATTTGATTGGGTAGGAGAGATTACCTGAGTATCTGAACTAGGGTTAACTCTGATAACTTATTGTGCAGGCTCCTCATCTTGAGATGACATCATAGGGAATTCTGAAGAATGGGACCCATTCTTTATGTTTGTAAAAGGGAAAACATTTTCATGAAAATGAACATCACGACTCACAAAAAATTTCTTTCTTTCAATGTCATAAAGTTTATACCCTTTTTGCCCAAAAGGGTATCCCATAAAAATGCTAGGAATAGCTCGAAGGGCAAATTTGTCTTTATGCCCCACCACTGAAGCATAACAAAGACAACCGAAGACTCGAAGTCTAGAAAGGTCAGGAGCTTTCCCATGAATCATCTCATAAGGAGATTTTCCATGTAAGACTGAAGAAGGAATGCGATTGATAATGTGTGTGGCAGTGAGTATACACTCACCCCAAAAACATCTAGGCATGTGACTTTGAAATTTTAATGCCCGTGCAACATCTAATAAATGACGATATTTACGTTCTACCACACCATTCTGTTGTGGGGTATATACACATGAACTTTCATGCATTATACCCCGTGATGAAAACAATTTGTCACATAAGGAATTAAAGAAATTAGTTGCATTATCAGAACAAATGCATTTGATTCCAATGCTAAAATGATTTTGAATTGTGTTAAAGAAACGTTCCAAATGTGATACTGTTTCAGTCTTATGTTTCATAAGGAAAGTCCAAGTTCCTTGTGAAAAATCATCAACAATGGTTAGAAAATATTTCAAACCATCATAATTTGGGGCATGATATGGTCCCCAAATGTCCACATGGATTAAATCAAAAAGATTTTTGACATTCTCAGTGCGAACAGTGAATGAATCACGTGTTTTCTTAGCAAGAGGGCAAACTGAGCAATGGAAATCAGAAGACAGAAAATCTTTAAAATCATTCAAAAATTTAAATTTAGATAAAGACATGTGACCAAGTCTTGAATGCCATAAATGAAAATTAAGGTCATTACATGCTGAAGTAATTGAAAGGGTCGGTGCAGTACCGAAAAATTTGCTAACATGCTTATTCCTAGGGTGCAAGAAAAAATAAAGTCCATGTCTCATTCTACCAATTCCCTTGACATCACCCGTCGAGAGGTCCTGAAACACACACAAATCAGCATAGAAAATCACTAAACAGTTATTCTCAACAGTGAATTTAGCTACGAACAACAAATTATATTTAAAATCACGAGAATAAAGAACGGTATGTAATTTTAAATCGTCAACTAGGATTATGGAACTAGTGTGGATGACTTGGGTTAATTCCCCATTTGGCAGTTTAACAGATCTAGACTTAATCATGCATTTAACAGGAAATTCTAAGCAGTGAAAATCAGCAGTAATATGATCACTGGCCCCACTATCTATAATCCAAATGTAAGGAAAAGATTCTGAAATACCTGCTCCATTAGCATGAGAGGTCCTACCATAGTCTTCCTTGATCAAATGGATAATGCGCTCATACTGCTCTGGTGTAAAAGTGCAATGACTAGGCTCAACAGTGGCCAAATTGACAGTAGAATTACTAGTAAAATTCTTGTGACCTGGGGGATAGCCATTAAGCTTGTAACAAGCTTCCTTCTTATGTCCAAAAAGCTAACAATGCTCACATTGTAGTCTTTTAAGACAATAACAACTTTCCTTGCGGTGCCCCTTTCATCCACAATGCTCACATTTGGGTTTGCCAAAAGCCCTAGATGATGTATCATTTTGCCCTACTTTGAGCGAAAACGATGTGTCATTTTCGTTATGCAGAGGTGTTGTCCCAGTTGATCGCTTAGGCCTTGGTGTTGCAACAAGTGGCTCAAATACGGACCAGCTTGTTGCGTCGGTCCCATATGTCGACATAAAAGCCTAAGAATCACCAATCGTCTTCTCTGGACCTCCATACCGGTATTCGGCATTGTTGGCAATGGTAAGCTTGCAAAACGTCAGGAAGTGGCCTCATGAGCAAAATCTAGTCTTTAAGATGAGAAAAGCGATCATCTAGTCCTTTCAAGAATTGATAAAACTTCATGCATTCTTGATGAAGTTTCCAACCATCAGTTTTGGACATTTTCGGTAAATCCAGAGCCATCAATGCTGCATACTCATCCCATAGTGCTCTCAAGCGATGAAAATAAGAAGCAATTGATCCACCCAATTGCTTCGTGGAGCTTAATTCATTCAAAAGGTCATAGATTTGGGTCGGGTCAACCTGGCTGTAATGAGTACAGAGCTCCTTCCAGAGATTAGCAGCACTAACTGTGTAGATTAAGCCTTCATGGAGTTGCCCAGATAGCGAGTTAAGGATCCAAGAAAGACAAATTGCATTACAACGCTCCCAGATAGGCAAATAAGGTGAATTTTCAGCCGGAGCAGGGTATTTGCCATCCATAAATACCAACTTGTTCTTAGAGAGAAAAGCAAGTTTCATAGCACGACTCCAAACAGCATAATTACTAGAGCCATTGAGTTTAAAACCAACTAAAGGAGCTCCACTAGTATCACCGGGTGGTAGATATAGGGAATCATTCAGGTATGTGATGATCGGAATTGGGGAAACATAACCCTCATGATGATCCGATTTAGAACCTGAATGATTCCCCTTCTCTTGGTGAGTTTTTCGAGCATGAGGAGCAACATATGGAGTAACCGGTGGTTGAAGAGGATCTGACTCAATAGCCATGATGAAACCAAAGAAGTCTCCAAACTACTCGTACCAGGAAATATCCAAGAGAAAAACAAATATTTGACAAAGTATCCAAACCACAACAGCAAACCAAAATAGTCACAAAGTGCAGAAGCAAGGAGGAAAAAATACCAAAGATCGTGTGGCTGCTTGGTGTAGTTGATAAAGTCAAATTTGTTTGATCCAGTGTAGTGCCGAAGAGATAGAAAACCCACAAAGCAAAAGACAAAACTAGGCGGCGGCAAAGTGTACCCTTTTGGAGAGAGAAAACCAAGTGTACCTTTTTTTTGGAGAAAGCCAATCCCGCACCTTTTGCTTTATTGTGGAGAAAGAAAACCAAGTGCACCTTTTCTTGAAATCGGAGAGAGAAAAGGTATGAAGAAAAATAAAGGCAGCCAAGTCTTCACTCACGGCACCCTTCTCTTTAGTTTGGAGAGAGAAAGCCGTATAACAAAAACAAAGCACTAGAAATCCAAAATTGTCTGCTCGACACCGTGAACAAAAACTAACCAAAGAATCCAACAAAATCATTGGCTCCGATACCATGAAGAATTTGATGAACTCTTGTATGTTTGGAACAAAAGCTTGTTTACTGATCAAGCAAAACCAAAACTAGTTACAAGAGAAAACAAAACCGTAGAGAGAAGAACTCTTAATGTGTGGCTATTATGATTTACATATAACCTAAAAAGCTATATATAAACATAAAAGAGGCTTATACAAGGGAAACCCTAATATCTCATAATATAGGAAAATATATTGGGCCTTATTCTAGGCGCAATATATGGTAACATAAATATAAAATCTTCAACCTTCAACAGTTTTAACATCTCGAGGCTTGAGCAAGTAGAGAGGGTTAGAATCTCTAGGCTTGGGCAAAAAGAAAGGCATAGACTCTGGAGGCCTAAGGAGTAGCCAGAGCAGGCAGAGAGGTCTAGAGTCCGTAGGCTTAGGCATACAGTGACGTTTAGAGCCTTGAGATTCTTGAGGCTTGAGCTCTGGGAAAGGTTTGGAAGCATATCCAGATCTGAGCAGCCAGAAAGGTCTAACATTTGGAGGCTTGAGAAGTCAAAAAGGTCAAGAATTGGCCAACGAGACATACGTCGAAGCATTTCTAGTCTTAAGCAACCAAAAAGGTTTGGAATCTCGACGCTTGGGCAGCCTTTGATTTGAAGACTCTTCATATTTCGCAAATAAATCAAGTTAATGAGTTTTAAATTGTTGAAGCTATGTTATAGACTAATAAATGGTTAAAAAAAATCAAATTAAGAAAATCGGAATGAGTAAAAAGATCTGCAAATGTGTAATTAGTACCTTCCATCCGTGCCACAATTGTTTGAGGTAGCTATAATGCAACTGGATGCTACTTGGAAAAAATATGCTGTCGTCTACAACCGCATCAATTCTCTATGAAACATGAAAAATAAATTAACGTAATAGAGATATTCCAAATACTTTTGATTCTCTAAACTAATCTACTTACAAGTTTCTTTTCTTTTTTTTCTTTTAAGAGTTGAATGTTATTTTTGCGAATGAATTTTTAAGACATCACAACCTATTATACCTCTTAGGTTCACTTAGGGACTCACAATGGAGTATTTAAGACATAATTATTTGAGTCAAATCCCATATATGAAAAGTGTGAACTTTGAGATCTTTATGAAAGATTTCTCTAAAAACTTTAGAAGTTTTCAATTTTTCTTATAAATTCTCTCTCCATCAAAAATTTTTGAGGCTTTATCCAATATTTTTGGATTAAGATATGCTCCTAGTAGATTTGAGGTACTTTTCCATGCATCAATGCTTCTACCAAATTAGGACTCAAAAAACTTCAAGAGTTAGAAAAAGGACTCACGCATAATATAGAAATCCTAAACAGTCCATATAATTTTCTTCAAGATGATATTTTTGAAGGCCTTGCAATAATGCTTCATTGTAATCCAGCCTCTCAACCTCATGGATGCCGTTCATATATTTTGTTCAACAATTTTGGTTTGTAATAATGATTCTACTGCGATCAAACTAATAATGGCTTCCCGCTTGTGCTTCAGGTGACTTTCTTTATTTACATCATAAGATTAACAAAAACATTTTTAATTCATGCACTATTCTTAATCACCTTAATTCCGTTATATTCATTTTACATATTTATTTCTCTGCCATTAGAATATTAGAAATAAGCTGGCTTTTAGATAAACATGACTATAATTTTTAATCTCTTCTCGAAGACAAGCAGTAAAACAATTACTTTCTCTAATTTGAAAAAAAAAAAACTCTCCGCTAATTATTTTTGCTAAACTTGTTTGTCAATTCCACCTATCCTACAAATGCCTATAAAGCAAATATCAAATGATCTTATACAAAGTAAATACATATCTTCTACTTCAGATTAATTTCGAAAGGAACCTGAGAATTGTTTGATACTTTACGATTCAATCCAACTTCTATCCGTGTAAAGATTTCTTCAACAATTGTTGCTATGTTCCTGGAAAAAAGAAATAATTAAGAAACAAAGTCCATAAAGCTGAAATTCCTCTAATTCTATTGACTTGAAATGCAAGTATAATTCATATGATTAGCCATGAGAGAGTAGAGTAAATTTGGTTTAGCAAACTACAGGTACGAATTTATAACAAAAGTTTGATTGTTTTGGTGGAATTTTAAATCCATGAGCCCACCGAAAGAAGAAGAGATTAAATGATACCTGTCATTTAAATGCCATCTTGGGAGAGAACCCACTTCTTCCAAAGCAGCCCTCCACGATTTAATTTGTTCTTCATCAATAGCGTGATCTTGTCTATGTACAGTAAAGACTCGTGCAAAACGCCCTTTTTGCTTTCTTATTTCAGAAGGATGCACACCATAGAAAACAGGGAAAATTGCTAGGCCCATCTCCCTCTTGCATTCCACGATCTTGATCAGTTCAAGCAAGCACAATTTTGAGGAAGCGTAGTTCTTTGAGATGACGACAACAGCGAACTGGGATTCTTGTATGACTTTCAAGAGTTCTTGAGAAGTGGAACTTTCTTGCTCTAATTTTCCATCGTCTTTAAAGAAGCTTATCTTTTTCTGCTTCAAAGAAGCATATAAATGGTCTGTAAACTTCTTGCCGATGTCTTTGTTGTGAAAACTGAGGAAAACATCGTATCCCCATCGAGGCATTGAAGAAAAAACTGATGAAGATGAAGGGGTTCCCTGGATGCTTGTCAACTCCATTTGAGATCCCAAGCTTGTTCAGCAACAAAGCTCGGTCAGTCGGGTTACTGCCGTATGAAAACGGTTCGCCGGCTTTCAGCGCTGTGGAGAAAGGGGTCAGCATGAGGAATTAGAGGGCAAGAGAAATTACCAACTTTCTTCAAAAGATACAAGAAATCGAACAGTACTCAGAAACCACGACAAGGCTTCGGCATGGTCTGAAAAGCAATATGGCGAGTCGATAGGGGGTATAATGGCAAAACGAAAGGAAAGGATGAAGGTAGCCATTCGAAAGCAGCCAAATACATGGAAGACAAAAGAAAGGAGAAAGTTAAAAAGTAGGATAATTTTAATTCTATTAAATTTCTCATATCTTTAATGTATATTCTAAATTTATTTATATAGAAATAATTTTAAAATTCCTTACAAAGTAACTAAACACGTAAAATAAATAAATATATAAATATCTAGAGTGATATTGCATATATTTTTAACAAATAAATATTTAATTTATTAGACTTAAATTATTACATCATTTATCTGTCAAAGTCATCATATCACAATCACTATACATATTTTATTCCCATACCCATGTAGAATGAGGAAAGGGATTAGCTGACATAGGTAAAAACAATCTCCCAGTCATGCTATTTTAGGACTTTGCATTTGTCATTACTTTAATCAGCACATTTCTAAGTTATCTAATTATATTATATTTCTATGAAAGCACCACCCATTCCACCCATTCCACCCATTCCACCCATTCCATTATATCACAATCATTATACATATTTTATTTTTGTTCCCATGTGAAAGGAGGAAAGGGATTACCTTATATAGAGCATCTTCTAAAAGAAATATGCATATTCCCTAAGTAGGTGAACCATTTGAATGGCTTATTAAAAGCATATAAACTTATCTATCATTTGCATAAAGTTGACAGCGTTATTTAAGATTGACTAGTGTCGAGATGCGTTTAACCATACGCTGTATGTCCATTTCCCTTGCTTGTTTCTCTTCCCGACGTCACTTTCGGACATCTCTTAGTTTGGATCGAAATCTTTTCAAATAAAGTTTCCTCATTAAGTACAAACAATGGAATAACAATGCAACCATTGTTTAGAAGATACTCTTTTTATTAAAATTTTATGCCAAAATTTCAAGATGTTATAATTTCAGTATCTCACAATGATAGTTTCATAAGCAATGGTAATGTGGACTTAGGGAGAGAGGGAAAAAATACAGCGATAAAAAATTATTCCTATTTTTAAATGTAATATTTAGACAAATATGATTTTTGAAAGTATTTTTATTCTAAGACTTTGGGATAAATCTAACTCCTGCTTGCTATTGAATTAACACGGATAATAAGTCCGCAGAAAATTCATGATGTAGAGCCTACTTCTGGCCATTTCAAGTAGACAAATTTGTATTTTATCGGAAGGATTTGGTAGCAAAAGTTAGTTTTGCTGCGAAAGTTACTCAGGTCATCGTTTTCCTTCTTCGAGGCAACGACGGCCCATCCGTGTTCGTGACTTTGTTGAGCTGCTATACTGTTCCAACCAAAGGTTAGTGTTCTCATCTGGTTGTATAAAATATGGCAAAGTGCTTAAGCTATCAAGGTGTTTATGTGCTTTCTTGTGATTGGGAAAATGTTAAAATTGTGTGCATCTTGTAACATCTTAATTTGCCGACAAAAAAAGAAGGAAAAGAGTCCATCTATTTGCATGGACTCCTGTTTTGGAAGATTACTGTAATTTTTTCACCTTTTTCAATTCTCTTTAATCTTAAAACTACGGAATTCTGAATGGAATGATATAATCACGCGTTAAATGATAATTTTTTTCATCCAATAAATTGTCTTTCTCTTTTTTTGGTTTTTGGTGGCTAAGTAGTTCATGAGCTTCCACCCTGGTGTCATATCACTGGGTGTGGGCAACATTGTTGGCACTACAGAAGGAACGGTTTCGCCCATAGTGGCCATATCTATCAGATTGTTTCTTCTTTCATAATTACATATGGCTAGCTATCTAAGACGAATATTGAAGCCAGAAAGCCTCTTCTAAGTGGCTAATATTGAAGATGAGAGTTTCTTTGAAAAGGTACTGTCTTTAAATAATATTTAAATATTAAAAAAAATTTCAACTTATGAGCTAATATTTGAAGTGAATTTTTAGCCTATTTAAAATGGTATTAGAACTCAAATGTTTGGTATGTAAGAAAACATTCCTTCCACTTTGTTTAAGATTGACCCTATAATATACATGATATATAGGGTAATGTAGAAGACAAAAGTTTAACAGAAAAAAAAAATACGATGTTTTGTTAATACTTACATATAAAAATCTTTTTATTCCTAAGTCAATTTTTCACTAGATTGTATTTTTTTCATATGATATCAGATTTCATGTTCAAGAGGCAACATGTTATGGCTCTAGTTAGAAAAACACTTAACAGGATCTTGGTGGGATTGATTGTTGATCATTTTGGTCAAATAATAAGATCTTGCAGTGGTCAAGCGGTTTAGGATTTGCGCGAGCAATGGACCTTGTAATCCGACGAGATGCTTCTAGACAGATATCTCTATCGGGATGCTTATAGAGTTGAGGCTTTCGACCAATTGTGCTAGATCGAGAGAAAACTCAATTTATTGAAAAGGGGAGAGAGGTTGATAGGAGGGAACTCAAGACCTCTGTTTCTGTCACAACAGAATTAACAACTCAAAATTACTCCAAATGACTTCCCACTTTTCTATTTATAGCTCTCTTCACACATAAGAAAAGAACTCTCGTTATTCAATTCAAACGCAACAAAAAACAAGTAAAACGGCAATAGCAGTACTTAGGCGCCACCCTTACTTGACTAGCTAAGCTGGAGCTGATGATTTACACGAGAAATCAAGCTATTAGGATGTTGGGATTTTAATTCATTAATGTAAATTGGAACCCTTGTTCTCGTTGAGAAAACATATTCTTGGGGTTTTCTTGGGTTACAAAAACTGCCTCAAGCTTACAAATCTAACTTTTATTAGAGCATTCGTATTCCCATTCACTTGGAGCCTATGCTAAGCTTACGTTACCTATAACTGCTAACACACAGTACATAAGCATGTGAAACCATTTTCAGCCTTTTTTCCCTCTATCTTCCATAGTGCGTCTGTATATCTAGATTATTCATTATTGTACAAATAGGGTTGTACATTCTCTGTCTGTTGTACAAGCCATCCCTCTTAATGAAACTCACTCCTTTTTCCGTTTCCCACTTGAAGTTGACTACATAAGACATAGCAAGCAACTAGGCCATCTTATCAAAAATTATATTACTGTGCTTGTAGGATTGTGCCCAAAATGAAATTGGCACTGTATCAAAAATGATCTTTGCTTGTAGGACTATGCTTTTACGAGCTTTATCGTCGGGCCGGGCACCATGTCTCAAACTGCCGATAACGATTCAACCCGGCCTTCCACCCACCCACCCACAGCCCGACCCAAGCCCCACCTCACCCGCATGCTCATATCATTTACCCTGCACCTTACCCCACTGGATCCCCTCCACCTCCTCCCGCCTACTATAACTATCCTACACCCTACCACACTGAATCCCCTCCTCCCCTGCATGCCCACTATAGTTACCATGCACTTTCCCCCACCCAATCTTTTCCCTCAGCTCACTATACTACACTTCCCCCTCCCCTATCTCCTTATGGCCCTCCCCTCAACCCCCCCCCTCAGCTTTAGACACTGCCTTTTGGCTTCTTGACTCCGGTGCCTCTCACCATGTCACTAATTCTACCTTGGGCCTCTCTCATGTTACCCTTTACACCGGATCTCAACAACTCACCGTGGGTGACAGCATCTCTCTCCCCATCACCCACACAGGTACTTTCCACACCCCTTCTTTCACGTTATCAATGTCCTTGTTGTTCCCTCTATCACCAAAAATCTTATTTTCATTTCAAAATTTTCCTCTGATAATCATTGTTACTTTCTTTTTTCCTCGACTCATTTTTGGGCTATCTTTTCCCATTCTGGACAGGTCCTCCTCCACAGTACCCTTGATGGTGGCCTTTATCGTGTGCTCCCCGTTGGTGCTTCCTTCTCTCCACATGCCTTTGTTGCCTCCCGTGCCAACTCCCTCACCTTATGGCATCATCGTCTTGGTCATCTATCCTCTGTAGTCCTTCTTCCTTTTTTGAAGTCATCATCCATCAAACACACCTCCCCCCCTCCCCTCCTTGTACTACGTGTGCTCTTAGTAAGAGCCATCACCTTCCCCACCCCCCTCCCCCTCTAGGTCGTCCTTTCCTTCGCAATTAATTCACTTTGATGTATGGGGTCCTACCCCTATCGACTCTTTTAATGGTAATAAATTTTATGTGTGTTTCATTGATGATTTTTCCCGCTTCACCTGGTTATACGCTTTCTCTTCTCGATCTCACTTTCTCACTACTTTTATCACATTTCACAAGTTTGTTGAGAACCAACTTCACTGTAGACTTCAAGCCATTCAGTGTGACAAAGCTCTCGAGTTTCTCTCCATTACCTTTCAGACCTACCTACAACAACATGGCATCTATCAGCGTCTCTCATGCCCTTACTCTCCATTCCAGAATGGCACTGTCAAGCGCAAGCATCGCCACATTATCGAGACTAACCTCACTTTACTTACACAGGCCTCTATTTCACCTCACTTTTGGGACTTTGCCTTTGAGACTGCAGTATATCTCATCAACCGCCTCCCGACTCCACTATTTGGCCATAGATCTCCCTTGCAAATACTATTTCACCACTCCCCAAATCTATCCCATCTCCAGACCTTTAAGTGTGTTATATTTCCCTACCTTCACCCCAACACTCCCCACAAGCTTGCTCCCCGATCCCAAGCCTGCATCTTCCTTGGCTACCCTCTTGGTTACCAAGGTTACCGCTGCTACAATCCTCAGACTCGGTGCATTTTCATTGTTGTTGATGCTCTATTTCATAAGGATGTCTTCCCCTATCACCAGCCTCCCCCTACTTCCCCTTCCCCCAATCCGCCCCCCCTAATCCTCGTCCCTATACTTGTTCTTGTCCCTTTTCCTGACTCTTCACCCCCCTCCTCAGATACCCTCACTCCTTCCAGCCCTAGCTCCCCCTCCCCCCCACCTTTTCCCTCACCCCCAGCACCCCCAACTCCCCTCTCTCGCCTTATCACCCATTTGCAAGATGGCACCATTGCCCGTCGCACCATCACTCGCCAACAGACATATGCTCTCACAGCCTCTGCCCATCCTTATCCTAAACCCACCTACTTCACCTAAGCTGTTTGTGCTCCCTGTTGGCGAAAGGCCATGGCTGCTAAGTACACTGCTCTCATTTGCAATGGCACCTAGGTCCTTGTTCCTCTCCTTCCTGGCGTTCGTCCTATTGGCTGCAAGTGGATCTACTAGGTCAAACTATGCTCGGATGGCTCCCTTGAGCGTTATAAGGCACATCTTATTGCTAAAGGCTTTCATCAGTAGGAAGGCATCGACTTCACAGAGACCTTCAATCTAGTTGCCAAACCCGTCACTGTCTGAACTATCCTCTCACTTGCCTACTCCCGTGGGTGGACCATTCGCCAATTGGACATCTCTAATGCCTTCCTCCATGGTTATCTTCAGGAAGAAGTTTACATAGACCAGCCCCAGGGGTTTGTTGATCCGACTCGCCCTAATCATGTTTGTTGGCTTTGTCGTTCCCTCTATGGTTTGAAGCAGGCTCCCCGCACCTGGTATCAGCGACTGAGCTCCTTTCTCATCTCCACTGGCTTCTCCATCTCTGCAGTTGACACTTCCCTCTTCACTCACCACACTCCTCGATACATCATCATTCTCCTTGTTTATGTTGATGATATTATCCTCACCGGGTCGTCCCAGGCCCCTATTACTACTTTATTACATATTCTTCACCAAAAGTTTGCCCTTAAGGATCTTGGCCCCATTCACTACTTTCTGAGTGTTAAGGTGCAACCCACTGCCGATGGCCTTCTCTTTCATCAGGCGAAGTTCACTCATGACATCCTTGTTTGTGTCAAGATGACTAATGCGAAAGCTGTCTCCACTCCCTGCACCATGGATGAGCCGCTCTCTCTCTGGCATGGTGAACCTTTGGCTAATCCTGCTCTCTATCGCAGTATAGTTGGTGCCCTTTAGTACCTTACACTCACTCGCCCTGATATCGCCTATGCTATCAACATCGTCTGTCAGTTCTTGCATCGCCCCTACCACCAATCATTGGCAAGCGGTCAAACACATTCTTCGTTACTTGGCCGATACTCCTCGCCTTGGCCTTCGCCTCACCCACAATCCCTTCACATCTCTTCATGCATTTTCGGATGTCGGGTGGGCCAGTGACCATGATGATTGCCTCTCCATTGGTGGCTGTTGTATCTTCTTGGGCCGAAATCTTATTTCCTGGAGTTCTCGCAAGCAACGTACTATTGCTCGTTCCAGCACTGAGGTCGAGTACAAGTCTCTTGTTGACACCACTGCTGAACTTATATGGATTGAGTATCTTCTCCGTGATCTTCGTGCTCTCCCTCCTCATCCTCCAACTTTGTGGTGTGACAATCTCTCCACCTTGTACCTGATAGCCAATCCAGTCTTTCATGCTTGGACCAAGCATATTGAGATTGATTTTCATTTTGTTCAAGAACGTCTAACTCGTGGTCAACTTTATCTCCAATTCATCTCGTCTGTGGCCCAACTTGCTGACATTTTTACCAAAGGACTCTCTTCTGCTCAGTTTCATCTTCTTCGCTCCAAGCTGACAGTGCAATCTACCCCTTCAGCTTATGGGGGGATGTTAAAGGACACGTTAGCGCCACATCAACCAACCACATCAGTTGGTGATGCCACGTCAGACAACGGGTCACGCTAGCCCTAACCCTAACGAGAGACGGGCGACCCGCTTGGCCCGCGTGACCCACTTTCGCTCGATCTCGACCTGCTCTCACCTTTGTTGAGTTCGTCCGAACCTTTCACCAGCACCACTTGCAGATTTCCTTCCTAATTTGTTTGATTTGATTTGTATAGCATTCCAAGTGTAAATCGTGTAAAGATATATATTGTAATTGATTCAGTAATGAAAATCATTGGGAGAAATTTACCAATTTCACACATATAGAATTTAGGGTTCTTACCTCTTTCTGAATCTCCGCTGGAATTGGAATTCCGGTGACCTAGAACCACCGTCCTTTGTTTATTTTCACCTAGGATTATTATTTTAAACATAATGTGTTTATGACAATTATGTTTTCATTGTACACAAAAAATAAAAAAAAATAAAAAGATGCATTCATATGTGTAAGCTTAGAGGGGTCAGAATGTTTACTTTTTTTATTTATAATTTGTACCATCTAATGCAGATCTAAAAGCCTTTAATCTTGCATGTGATTGTGTAATAATATAAAGGTATTTGATTGCATGCTTGAACCTAAATTCCAATATTGTTTTCATCGTGTGGATGGTGCTTGCAATACTAGGTGCCTTAGAAAAATAGGATATTATCCCTTTCACCTGTACGACATTTAAGCCTAACTTGTTTCCTGGGGCATACTGCAGAAGAAAAGAAGGCAAGAGCAGGAAAAGGGGAAATCGGAGGCTTTTGAAGCTAAAAGTATCGAGTCTTGTTTGCAGTAGGAAAGTAAACTTCTCTTCATTTTGGGTCCGACAATATGATTTGAACTTATGTAATCCGCATAATTTGTGCAATCAAGAATCTTGCTTAATTTAGATCAAAACTGGCCCAACATACTCAAAGCAATAATTTCCAGCTTTTCATGAAGTTTTCATATACTTTGGCTTTGTCATTACAGTCTCTCTCTTTGACTCTATCCAACATTTTCTAAGGTTTTAATGTTCGCCCCACATTAGTAGTGTGCCACGGAAGAAAATAAATGTATCTAGTCTTTATCCTAACAGAAAAGCCAGCTGCCGTCCCCTGTTGTCTGCCACAAGATTACCTCAACTATCGTTAAAAACATTTCTCAGATATGGCAGTGTTAGAAGGTATAGGAAAACATTGGCACCTCGTTTTCAAAAAATTTAATTACTTATTCTATAACACAACTTTTCTAGCAGTGAAAAAGGAAATTTTCGACATGTGCTAATTGCTACATTGTCTTCTACTTGAGCAAAAGAAGTCATTGACAACCAACATAAAATCGTCGTCTTATTTAACAAATATGATCCTGAAAGCTTGTAAGAGCTTAACGGAAAAACAAAAATTCATGCAACCAATCAATTGGCTGAACGCATAGCTATATTTATATTGACATTTTGCAGAAGTCGCAGTGAAGAAAATTCTGAAATTCATAAGCTTTGAAAACATTACCAAGGATCAGGGACCAGACAACCCATGTTTACGGAAGAGGGACCAGACAATCCAACTCGGAAACAATTTAACCCCCCAAAAACGTGCCAAAGGACCTGTGGTTAAAAGGCATCAGCCGAGACAGCAAGACAGGATGATGATTGTGAATTTTTTTTAAAAAAATTATTACTCACACTTGCCCAAAATCTGTTGACAGCCTGATCTTTCCAATTCACCGTATGTCGAGAAAGATCACCATCGGAAAATATCAAGTGCCTAAGTGAAGCAAACCCAAATAAATAAACAAAAATGGAAGATGCAACAAAAAAAAAAGAGTAGAATATATGAAAATACCCTTTATCTTGATTTGACAATTCTTTTGTTGGTAATTCTCTATCCATATTAATCATACCTGGAAAAAAAAAACAAAGAAGGGGTAATAAATTATTTCACACTCAAACTAACCCCATTATAAGTGGATCCCTGAACAAAATCTCTACCTCCAGAAGGATAGAAAGATAGAAGTTTTAGCATTCACCATTTTGGAGAAAAGAAAAATATTAAGTAAACTCAATCACATCCTGGCTTTTTTGTTGAATGTTCGATTAAGTGAAGTGCAATGACCATAAATTAGTTGCAAAGAGCATTTGTAGACTCATTAGTAATTAATGAAAAGTACTATTTTTATTTTAAGGTTTTGTTTCTCTAACCTGATACATTTTCAATAGGAGGTTTAACTTTGTGACTTCTACAATCTTGGTCAATTGAATCAAGCACGACTTAGAGGAAGAGTAATGCTGTGAGAAGAAAACAAACTGGGCTCAAGAGGTGTAGAGCATGTTACTTTCCATATTTCTGCTTCAAAGCATGTAATTGGTCAACAAAACTCGTTTGGATGTCTTCTTTGTGAAAACTGAGGAGAACATCATATGCTCGTTGAGATGTTGAAGAAGAAACAGAGGAAGACGAAAAGGTTTTCTAGATGCTCGTCAACTCCATTTGAGACTCCCAAGCTCAGCAACAAGGCCAGGTCAGTTGGGTTTCTGCGATCTGCAAGCGATGGGTCAAGTCGAGGAAATTGGGCAGAGACAAGTAGAATCGAAAGAAATCTAGAGAGGAGTGGCGGTAGAAGTCCCCTCGGCACACAGGATATGAATGAAAAACACTGGTGCTTGTTATTAAGAAGGAAAGACAATTCATCCACAGTGATTTTGTAGTAGTCTTGCAAGAGAGGGACCAGATAGAGTATTTCACTGATGGTAATACTAAAAATTTGATCGTGAAATTGTTTTTACGTGGTGTGAGAAAAAATTTATATTAATAAATTTTTGCTAAAAACAATTTCTTTGTAAAGAGTAAAAAACTTTACAAGTTCAAAATCAATTGGAAATTAAGCTTCTAAACCGGAGCTAGTTTAGTGTAAGACATTAGAAATAATAAATCATTTGTAAAAGCATTTACAAGTGAATGTGTTCTTAATTTTTTTATTAGAAAATTTTAAAGGATCATTTTCTCCGTAAAAAAATTTAAAAAAAAACATTAGGAGACATTAATAAGTCTTCATTGATTAAAAACCAAGGCTTAGAAAAAACCGTAAGGTGATGAACTAATAAGTCTTCATTGGTTAAAAACTAAGGCTTATGTCTAAAGTCCTTTTGTTAGATTGTGGAAACTATTGTTATGTTTTTGTGTGTGTGATTTCATCTACTTGTGTTGCTGTGGAATTTAGTTATCATCTTTTGACTGAACATACCTTCATTGGCACTGTAGCCTAAATTGATCAATGCTGATATAAATTGTGAGCTTGTTCTTCATTTTAATGTCAGAAGTGTTTTAAATTCTTTTTAGCAATAACGCAGACATGTTGGTTGGAATAACTGCTGCGATAGGGAAAGAAAAACGTAGAGGTTAGAAACAAGGTCTTGAGACAAAACATGTAAGGTTAACAAAAGGAGCAACATCATCGTATGGGATGAGGCCTGACACACAGGCCGAGGCAGAGAAACACGGGGAAAACAAGGTCACTACAAGATGCGAATGTTGGATTTTGGATGTCAATGAGTTTGAAAAGGAGATGCAGAAACTACAAGCCAAATACAACGAACACAAGAATATGGGAAAGATAGAAAAATTTTGGATCCACCCTTAAAGATTTTGCTCAAAGCCTTGGAAGAGTCATCACAGAGATGTTGGAGGATCTACGAGCTCTTAGGTTAGGGTATAGTCTGAGACATTTCACGTTGAGAAATTGCCACAGCCTATAGCTTATGGATTCACCAAAAATAGAAGATAACTCATCACCTAATTGAGTAATCAAAGCGATACTTGGCATTGTAAAATATGCAAATATAAGGACTGAACTTTGAAAATTGCCTGGAATTGGAAAACCTACCCTAATGGAGAACTTGAATTTTTCCCTTTTTTCTTTTTTTCTCTTTTTCTTTTTTTTCTAGTTTTTCCTTTTTATAGAAAAGGAGGATGTGACTCCTTCTATTTTATTATAATAGCCGAGTTTGGTACCAAAACCAAACCTTATCAAAATTTGATATTTGGCACCATCTAACGATGGAACCACCTACGTTAACATCCGGTACAAATACCTTCCTCATGGAGGGTAATACAAATAGTAAAGAAACCTAAAACTAGCTTCAATTCTCCGGTTTACATCTGAACATATTGAGTCCCATGAAAGGGAGAAATCAAAAGAGTTCTTAATTACAATCATATTTTCAATATGAAGGCCAATCTTCATTGCTTCGATCACGCAGTCTAGAAACTCTTGGGGGGGATTGGACCTTGATGCCCGGGGGTCTCGGGGGCAATGGCAAACTGCTTGACTCTGAAGATAGAGAAATAAACATCTTGAGTGGCTTTGTTGACCACTTCATTGCAAGGATAGTTTACTTTGGTTGTGTCGATTGATCAGCTGTGCCTGGTGCTAGGATGGTTGCATATACCGCTCATGTATGTCTGTAAATTGGATAGGCTGTGTAAGTAGTGATACCAGATACTATGCATTTCAATTTTGGGGAAAATGGCTGTGTCCTAGATTAAGCTCCTCCACTTAGAACTAAACCTTAAAATGTCGTGGTCTTCTTTCAACTAATTATTCATTGTGAATTGAATAAATGCAACATTCCTGGCTTTCAGATTTACTGTTGTGAGATTGCCTTGTTACAAGATTGCCCGTTAAGAAATCTTGCACGTGTTGATGATGATGCTCCCATGGTTACCTTTTCATGTGATTGGATAATGCAAAATATGGAATATCCCACTTGATCATACTTTAAACTAGCTTTAACTCATCACCGGCGTTATTTGGAGAATAATGTGTCTGATTCTTGGTTAATGCTCTTTTGAGAATGCATAAAGGGAACTTTATTTGTGAAATTTTTGAAGAGTAAACATTTACATCCAGTTTTGTTAATTGACTGAAAAAACGAATCAAATGAGGTCATTCTTATACTAAAAAAAAAATGTATAAAGATCACCCTTAAGAATGTTCTTCAGCTCAAGAACATTGATTATAACAGAACCAATAATTTTTATACAACCTGCTGAGTGTTAACTTCACAAGCTCTGTTGACCTTCCTTTCCCTCGATCCCCCTGGCCAAGAGATACCTCTCCTTCACTCTGATGTTGTCTGAGAAGGGAAGTTGTTGAAATTGTTGGTTTGTGGGCCTCACTTCATATGTATATTGTAATAGGCTGAGACCAAAATGTTGGTCTCGGCCTGTCACGTTTTTTCTTTCCTTATTATCTTGTAAAGATACATGATTCTTTTTTGAGATGTTTGATCAAAAAAAACTTGCACTCAAGCTTTTCCACAGAAATTCTCCACTTCACCATGGATTGCTGCATTTCAGCTTGTCCATTGTTTCAACTTTCTTCAGAAGTCAACACAGTCAGTTCTTCCATGATCCTGTATGGTATTTAACCAATCTGAGACAGTTTGTTAAAAAATAGCATCACTGAGATCTAATGGGAGGCATCAGCATATTTGACAATTCTACTTGGTGTCACAACTTTCTGCCAGAGAACGTGTGCAGAACTTATGTAGGTAGACTGTCCACGGAAAAAGTTTTAATGAGTTTGTGTTTATTTCTTCTTTTTCTCTTTGTCTATATCAGTTGGTGCATATAGATGTCTAGAAGCGAGTATTTTCTTCAGCAAATAGGTAAGTCAGAATCTTCATCCTGGCAAAGAGAGAGAATTTCCTAGTTGAATTTCCCATGTGGTGCTACATCCTTCCTAATAACTACAGTTGATGATGGCAGAATGTGTTGTTAATATGATTGTTGTGTGAATTTGTCTTTTAAATCTGGGATTGAAAAGTTATAGATTCTGATTTTGTTGGTGTTAAGGTAACCATGTGCAGATTTCATATCGATTTTTTAAATCATATCTAGTCTATCTGCCAAATAACCATGGCTCATACTTAATTGCTAAAAGTTTGTGTTTATGCAATTCCTTTCATCATGACTTCTAAGTTAGAAGAATGTACTTATCAACCACCGTTGGCCCGGTATGAACTGCCTTAGCAGCCTAGATTTTCTGAAGGATTTCTCTAGGCAAATAAGAAACTGAAACGAAGCGACGCCGTTGAACAAGATTGCCATCTCTTTCTCTTCTTTCCTCTTCAACCCAACAATCCCTGCGTTTCTATCCTCTTTTTTGGGAATTCTACTCCCACATCAATCCCATATGGCCAGTCTAACGGCATTATTAATGGCTTGGGATACCTCACCCATCAGCGCTCGTTTTGAAGATTGTGGATCCTTAGACTTTAACATGGCATCAAAGTCAGGTTTGTCTTGGGCCGGAGCTATCGGGTTGCCTCACCTGTATTGTAGAGTTAAAGGCCTGCAAGCTCTCTCCAGCGTAATGTTGAGAATTCTATATGGCCAATTTATCAGCCATTATTAATGGGCTTGGGATACCTCACCTACGAGTGCGCGTTTTGAGGATTGTGGGTCCTTAAGCTTTAACACTCTTCTTCCTCCTTGATCCAAGAACCTCCGCCATTGAAAATTCTTTTTTATTTTGTTTTCTGTGATGGGAAAAATGACATATAAAATTTCATGTGAGGAAATATTAAAACACCAACGATGTATTTAAATCACCAGTAAAATAATCAAATCACAATCAATACAAAATAATTTCTATGTGAAAAAATCCCTCCAATGTAAAAGATAAAAAACCAATCGATCATGGAATTCATCCAAATCTTCACTGTATAAATCGTTAGATTAAAATCCAATCAAATCCTTAACAATAGCAACAGGACTAAGATTTATTGATTCAACAATAGTAGGATCACCAATAAATAGTGAAAAACAAGTAGTAAACAATAACTTAACCAAGAAAAGTTGGAGAAATATCACCCAGATTTTTAATCAAGATTTGCTCACTTCAAGATCTCCAAATGATAATCCAACCATTCATAATAAAGAACACCCAATCCCGAACCTGTTGACAAAAAAATCAGCTAAATCGGACCACAGATCGACCTTGATCAGACATTTGATCAACTACTGCACAGGGGCTCTAATTCCTGCAAAATTCTACTCTTTTCTTTTCTCTTTTGACAGCCACTCACTTCTTCTCTTAAAGAAAAAATCTTAAATTTTTTCTTTTAAACCTTAGGCCACATTATCTTAATTGGATCTAATAATAAGTCTTTAAATATGAGTTGGACAAACCTAGCATTTTGCTCACAAGGCAATCTTCCACTCAAAAATACCCATAATTCCCAAAAGTAAAAAGAAGGAAAAACAAATGATAAAGACTTTTTAGAGCAAAACAGGTCAATTAGGAAAACAAGACAAATTGCATGTTAATTTGGCTCTCATTTTCATCATTTCCAACCAAGTCCAACAAATGACAAATTGCACGACAACCACAACTCTGCATTGAAGGCGGCTCCATTGCCTGGTCTAGCTTTGATTTGGGTAGCTCATGCTTTCAGGTGTCATTTGCCGACAAGGGGCCTATTATTTCCTTATGACGTGTTGGGCTTCTGCTGTGTGAATGTATTAATGGTGGAGTGCGGAGCGTTCACACCGAGACGTGCAGCTGAAAATTTCGGCGTAGTATCCATAAAAGTTCCTGAAAGACTCATCTTTCTCACAACCCAACTGGTATCTTTCCCAAGCTCAGTACATATCGTATGGTTATGAACTGACCTAAGCACCTAATTGTTTGGTATGATCTTTAGGGAGAATAAGGTTGGTGAGCTCTCTCAGAGTTTTGGATCTCTTGGCTTTTGAGACCTTGCAGAAAAAACTTTTCTGGTCATCCTTTTTCATCTTGAATCAAACCAAGGCAGAGGCTTGGTAGGGGAAGCTCATCACAGTTAAACAATAAAATCCTTGCACGAAGAACCCTAACAATATGCGAAATTGAGTATTTTCAATTCGATGATCTGATTGTACAAAATGATGTCTGATTTATAGACATCTTGGTACTACATACAAAAGGAAATATAAACCCTATATCAATCTAGTCTAATTAGATGATTGAGAATCATTAAGTTTTGGAAAGAATTGAAAATCCTAATTGAAGGTTTTGCTATTGTAGTTGGTGAGTTATGAATCTGGTCATGATCGGATAGCTTGGAGGAGGCGCGCGATCTTGGACGAGAAAGGAAACATTTCCGGTGAAGTTTTCCCGCCAGCTATGTGCAGATTTGGCCGGAGTTTTTAGAGAGGAGAGCTGCGCATCGAGGAAGCGAGGTGCAGGGCTGACGTGGCCTTGAGCGGCCACGTGGTTTGGTGACTGTTTAATGAGTACTGACGTGGTGACATATGGGGCTGATGTGGCGACGTTGACATGGACAGCTGACATGTCTCTTAACAATCACCATAGGTGAGTTGGTGCTTTCGTTGCGCTGCTCTATAAAAGGTCAATCTTCTCATCCATAAGTACAAATTGGATTTTGTGAAGCAATTCTTTCATACTTGACTTTGTATGCTTTCTTGTTAATTTGGGAAAACTGACCACTGCATGCACCTTGGGTATTCGGTTTGGCCGTGAATAGCTATCTTTTTGTTGAATCTAATCCGATTCTCCTGAACGATCCAATCTCAATTATTATTATTTCATCAATTTAAAGAACCTGGTAAGGGATTAACAGCCGTCATATTGAGGATTGGCCTAGAGAGCATCCGAAGCCCATTAAGCCCTTAAAACAAAGAGGAAGCACAGGCAATGCCGAAGACATGGCTAGGCACAATAGGGCGAGCAGCTGTGACGCCATCTGAGACATGGCTAGGCACAATAGATCTCGCATTTCGATGGGCGGATCTGGTATCAGAATGACGGGGATTGGCCTCTAAGCAGCCAGTTTGACCTTCAGAGGGCTGGATCTGCCATCGTGCGGCGCATCTGACTTGAAAAGAAGTTGGGAAGCCTTTTACCCGACCGTGGGCCAATTTGGGCCTAATCGACCCCAGAATGCTGCCCAGTAAAATCCCTTGGGCTGGTCCGGCAGGCAGTCTGTTCCGGGAGGAATAGCACCATTGAAACAATAGGCTTCAGCCCAAATTTAACTATTCATGGTCAAAATTATGGGGCTTGCCAGTTAAGACTGTTTAGCTATCCATCAGCCATTGGGCCTGCGAGCAAAATTAAAAAGCTTTTCGAACTGGTCAGTTTGGAATTGTTGGGCCAAAATGCCTAAACATGCCACATCTTCCAAAACCAAGTGGGCCTCTAGTCCTGAAGGCTCCTGCCTCAACCAATCGGGCCTCTGAACCCGTCAAATTAATTGGGTCACCAAACACCAAGGACACTATACATCAAATCATGGCTCATTTTATGAGGGCTGAACATTAATTGGATAGGTTCATTTAATTTTCAAGTACATTGTAAATCATTTTCCTCCCACTTTCCTTTTGTTGCCTACAGTCTGAAATAGAAATCACCTCTAAATATTGGCCCAGCAGGCATGCTTGTCCTGGCCTTTTTACAGGGTAACACTAATTAACTATCAATGGCTTCTCTTTGGAAACGTTAATGTGCTGATATTGATTATTAGTTAGACATGTTGAATTCCACGAATAAGGTGTCTTGATTAACTACAAAAATTTGACATTGTTTTGCAAGCGTGACAGATAATTTTCTTCCTCCCAAAAAGGGTAGCAAGAAGGATAAAAAAAGCTAAGCTTTTCCAATGATGCTTTCTTTCGCCAATCAAAGTGAACATGAACTTAAATAATATGCACATGTCACTCTGAACTTTGAGAAAGCTTGTGTCATTATCATATTATATCATGTTCACTTGAGTTCTCTTATATTTAAATAAAGTTAAACGTGGAAATCCAAGTAAATGTTTGCCTTCTGTATTTTTTTAATATTTCGGTGCATACCAATGTCCATTTATGGTTACACTTAAAAATCATTGATATTAGGGGAAAAGGCGAAGAAAAGGGGGAAGAGAGGCCATGTATGGGAAGACATTCTCTTGTGTTTTTTGAGGTTTTGTATACATGTCAAGAGTCATATGGGAAGACATTCTCATGTGCTTTTCGAGGTTTTGTATATGTGTCAAGAGTCATATGGGAAGATTTTTTTTCCTATGTTTTTTTTAAGGTTTTGTATGTGTCAAGATTTTTTGTACAAAAGACTAAAATGTAAAATATGATCAATGAGTTTCATATTGCTAAATAAGATATTAAACATTTTGTTTATAAAATGATAAGCTTTACCACTTAATACCTTAGGAATTTAAGTTGAATATTAGTCAAATTTTATAAAATTTAACATGACATAGTCAAAATTTAATATCCTATTTTTAATAAAAAAAAATTAGAACAATAATATTCACTGACAATAAGATTATACACCACCCAATACAAGTGTTGCAAGGTCAACCCATCAACGCATTGTAATATAACCAATAATTTACTGAAAAAATCATTATTTCTTTATCTTGAAAAGAATATGTGCAAAGATAAAGCCATCTCTGTTAAAGGACAAGAAGAGTTGAGTGAGTTCTTAAAGCTTTTCATTAAAGAATTAAGGGATGAGAACAAAAGGTTTTGTTTGCGATACACTACACTATATCTTCAAGGCTCTAGTCTACATAACGATTATTTATGAAAATGTTGAAACACTAAAGTTTTTATTTGCAATGCAAGTACACTCAAAGATGCACATGATAAAGGGTATGAGATATTGGAGGAACAAAAGGATTTTTCTTTCCTAGAGAAAATTAACAAAATGATCAAAATGATTTTAGGACCTAAGTAGTGTTGGAATCTTTTGATTGTTTCTTATTAACACAATCTTGGATCATCATGTTAATCTTCATTGATAAATTATTTATTTCCTTATCCTTGTGTTCCAAGCACATTCTTGCTTAACCGGTTGACTTCACAATAAGCAAACGTACCTACTTTCTTCAATATACATAATTTCAATATGCTACTAGGGAAAATCCTAAACTAATTATACATTACAATTAATATTTTCACATATTATCTCTCTCACAAACTCAACATTTGAACCTAACTTGTTTCTTGGTGCATGTTGCAAAAGAAAGGAAGGCAAGACCAAGAAACTGTAAAAAACTTTAAGGCGAAATCAGGGACTTTTGAAGCTAATAAGGATTTTGTAGTAGAAAAGTAAACTTCTTTGTTTTTTGGTCAGAAAATAGAATTTAAACACATATCATCTACATGGTGGCCATACCTTATTGAGTAACCTCTAGTACTCATAAGACTACTGTTAGCAATTCAATATATTTTCACATTGGAAAATTTCTTTAAACTACTTCAACTAAACTAGCAAATGCATCTCTTTATTTGTGTTCTTTGTTAGGAAGCTTCATAGGTACTTAGTTTCTTCAAATAATTTTCTAAGAGTGACGATAATTTCTTGTTAAAATATTTACAAAGAACATATAACAAAAAAAAAATAACACAACACAACAAATTCATTACCTCATGGTATTGAGTTGTTTGGAACTTAACATGAAGTGTATGCCTTGGGCTAAAATGACCATCTCCAATCCAAAGGGATGTCAATGGTATATTTAGTATTAAGGGTATGAGATAGCAGAGAGAAAGAAATAGCACTCCATGAATGCCTTAGTGTATAATTACATAACTTGCAAAGGGAAAAAACCTCAAGCACTAGTAATTCCATCAGTTGATTGGAATAAAAAATTTACCAAAATAAGTTGAATGACTATTTATCCACTCCAATGCATCCCACCAACTCTCCTCACCCCTAATCCTTCTCAAATTTTTACTAGATACTTCCTTAATCAGAAAGCTCTTAAGATTTAAGCAATTATAGAAACTCATCCATTCTAGTTTTGGTTTGCTAAGAGCACCATTTGAGAAAATAAACAATCTAGGCATGTAATGTAGCAAAATTCTCTTCAAATTTGGAAAATAGCAAATAATGTAATTGTCAGCTAAAATTACATAACTTACCAACATTGCCATAAATGGGCAATCTTCAACTATCAGCTCTTTCAAATTATAAAGGTTATCAAGCAAAGCTTTTGTGAAAATAGTGATCAACTTAGGAAAAATTCGCAATGTCAAGAACTTCAAAAGAGAAAAGCACTTTACTTCTACTTGCCCTCCCTATATCTTCTTTAAATTATTCATATAATAGATATAAAGGTACTCAAGGGAGCCAAGAATAATTTTGCTTGCAAATGATGTGGACCAAATTTCAATGCAATCATCTTCCTCATAAGTCTCTTTATCATCTTCTTCATAAGCATCTATTTCATCATTTTCATGGTGATACAATGGGAAAAAGTGCATTAGAATGCTTAAAGAAGATCTACATAAATAATGTCTCAAATTAGTAAGCATTTGGAAATGAGTTGTTCATGTTGGAAGCCTAGCCCAACTAAAAACTCTAGCCTTATAGAAATGTTCAAGCCTCACTATGATGTTCTTTGTCAGCAACATGATTTCAAAACTTTCTAAACTTTAAAATTTAAAAGTTATGGAGTGTTTTGAAATTGAAGAGATAATTAGAGCGTTTGAAAACCAAGGGTTAAACATGATGTGCTACCAAGTTTGAAGGAACTTGTAATTGTTAATTTTCCAAAAGTAAACAATATTTGGATTGATGGATCAATGGATTGTTTATCCTTAAAAAGGATTAAGATATCTATGTGTCCCATCTTGAAAAGGTTGCCCTTCAACAATGAAAATGTGATGAACTTGGTATGTGTTAAAGTCTAACAATCATGGTGGGATGCATTGGAATGGCAAAAGGATGCTATCAAGAAAAAGGCTAAAATCAATTTGCACCTTTAAATAGTTGCTTTGGTTTGTATCCTTTTCGATGATAGTCAAGTTTTAGCTTGTTAGAACTAGATGATTATGTTCTTTCAATTTTAAGACAATGCATTAGAACACCTATTATTTATGATACGTGATTGTGTTACTTTGATTGCATACTTTTTGTGCTAGAGCTATTATTTTAGACGTTTAAAATCTTTTGAAGGCATGCTCAGCACAATCATGGATCATTAATATTCATGCTTATCATAAGTCTTCATGGATCATTAATAGCGAAACATTTTTGCTTCACTGGAGAATTTTGTATTGGTAAACCTATCCTTCTTTTTTTAAGTACTTTCAATTCCCATAGGCTATCGGGAAAACTTGTAGTCAAAATTAATTGTTTTATACATGAAAATGTATGAGTCCTTCATGTGTATAAGTAGGTGGTGGGAATTTTTTCTTCATTTGTCCTTATTAAGAATTTTGATTAATATGATATTCAAAGTTTAAGATAACATATGATGCAAGTCTAAATCATCTTGTTATCTTGATATAAAACTGGGTGATATTTAAAAGTACATGATATTATACTAAGACCTTATTATAGAGTATTGAAATATTGTTATTGCTTATGATTGAAAATAGGCTACTAGAAATAGACTAAGTCATGTTTAGCTTAGGATGACTATTTTAGGCTATAATGTGTTGAATTTTACTTTTGTGGTACACATAAAAATATATAATTTTTTTGTATGTGTAAGCTATTTTGGGTTAAAATGTTTGCTTCATCCATTTATAGTTTGAGAGGCTTAAGAACTTTATTTCTTTCAATTTTAAGGCAACATATGAAGCAATTCTAAAGGCATTTAATCTTGCATGTGGCTATGTAAGAATATGAAGGTATTTGAATGTATGCATTAGTAGAATCTTGGATAATTGTGTTAATCTTCAACAATAAATTATATAATTAATTATCATAGTTAAGAGCATTGTCTTGCTTAACCAAATGACTTTAGAATAGCCAAACACATTCTTTCTTCTATACTTCTAATTTGATTATGTTGCTATGGTATGCAAGCTTATAAGGATATTGAGTTGAAATGTTTGTCTAAGGTTGGGGCACGTATAATGTTTAAGCAAAAAATGGGTAAATTTACACATGATCCTAAAATTGAAAGGATTACTGAGTTAGTTACCGATGAATGTGCTTATCTGCCACTCTTGATAAAAAAAAAGGTAGTAGAAATACTTGGAGGAAGTAAAACCCTCAACTATGGTTTGATGAACTAAACAATTTCATAAAATGGCCTAAGACAGGGAATGGCACCCATAGACGAGTTAACTGAGCCTTTAAGATTTTGTTATGGAGAATTGGATAATAAGGATGACAAGTTTTACTTTCTCTATGGTGCACTATATCATGAGGAATTCAACATATGTATTAATTATCTGTTGGAATGTTAAAGGTTTTATTGAAGATGTGAATCAGTACATAGTTGCACATCAGAGAAGGAATACCATATTAGATAAACTCATCAATAAGTCTTTTCTAGAAAGGGATGAAAAGGCAAATCATGTAAAGATGAACAAAGTGCTACAAAGGTAAGTTGAATTTCCTTGATAAATTATAAGTTATGTGTTTTACCAAAAATGCCAAATTAAGAGAATCTTTCATCATTGCTATTGCAGAAAAAGCAAGATCTACAATTAATTCATGAATTATTTTTTAGATGCATAGAAAATTTATAAGTGCTAAACTTGTAGAACATTGGAATTAGATCACTACCACCATTTATATCTTCCTCAATAGGTCTCAAAGTGTTCCATTTGTCTTCTTGTAACAATTTTGAGGAACCTTTATTTAATGAAAATGAGCTTCCTTATCTTGAGATACTTGACATTCGACATACCAAGATTAATCATTCACCACCTAAAGTTAGACATTTGACTTAATTGAAGTCTTTACATATTTCATTAAGTTTTGACTTCGAACAATCAAAAACTAATAGTGGAACTATCTCTTTCTTTATTAGAAGAACTAATACCGGATATAGTTCTAGATGGGCTAGGACTAAAGGAGTTTGTACAAGCTATTATTGAGGGGTGACTGATTTGCCAAACTTGGCTTTACTTTTGATTTGTTTCCTATAGCAAATTGGCTTAAGGTTTATATGCCAAAAAGTCTTTCATAGGAAGAATCCTATTTCACATTCCATTATTCTATTAATAATCATGACCCAATCAATTATCAAAATAGAAGGTGTTTGAATTTTGTGAATGGAAGTGGTGTGTATCTTAAAATTTCAAAAGTCTTTGCAAAAATTGAAACATTTGAATTGATTGGCTATAGAAAAACCTTAGAATTATTAATTTTTTATTTTAACTGCTTGCAAAGTTGTTTGATTAAAAGTTACAATGAAATTCAAACAATTGTTAGTGGTAATAAGACAAGAAAAAATGTCTTAAAATGCTTAGAAAAGATGTACATAAATAATGTATCAAAATTAGCAAGCATTTGGGAGGGAATTGTTCAAGCTAAAAGCTTAGCCCAAATAACAAGTTTATCCTTATGTAATTGTCCAAGTTTAAAGAAGATGTTCTCTAGTAGCATGATTGCAAAACTTTTTAGCCTTCAAAGTTTAAAGGTTTACCAATGTTTTGAAATTGAAGAGATAATTATGAAGTCTAACAATCAAGAGCTGGAACCTAATGCACTACCAAGTGTGAAAGGACTTTGCTTCTTAATCTTTCTAAAGTAAACAACATCTAAATTAATGGCTCAATAAATTAGTCATCCTTAAAAAGGGTTGAGATATCCATATGCCCATCACTAAAATGGTTGCCTTTCAATAATAGAAATGTAAATTAACTTGGAATGCATTAAAGACCAATAGTCATGGTGGAATGCATTGGAATGGCAAGATAAAAATGCCAAACAAAAGACTACAATCAATTTGCACCTTCAAGTAGTTGCTTTGGTTTAAATCCTTCTTGAAATAATCAAGGAATGTTGGTTTAATCAAATTTGAGTTTATTAGATCTAAGATGTTTATGTTATTTCAATTTTAAGACAATGTATTACAATGTTTACTATTTTAATATGTGATTGTGTAATATTTCAATTACATGATTATATGTTGGAAGCTTTATTTTAAAATGTTTGAAATCTTATAAGTATATCTTTTCCAAAGGATCTTGGGCCTCTAGTGTCCATGGTTATCATAAGTCTTCATTGATAAACTGTATAAATTTCTTTATTCTAGTTAGTAGTACATTTTTGCTGAACTTGATGACTTTTGAGTAGATTAACCTTTCTTTTGTTTTCTTTCTTTTTTTCTTAAGTATTTCTTGTTTCCTTAGGCTACGGGGGAAAAGCTCTATTCTAAATTGATCATTCTATACGCGAAAGCATATGATGTCTCCATGCATGTATGCAAGTGGTAGGAATTTTTCCTAAGTTGATTTCTACTTTTAAAGAATTTTGATCTTTATGTTATTTCAACTTTAAAGAAAATATGATGTAAGTCTGAAACAAGTATTCATGATGATATGAAATTGGGAAAACCTCAAGCACTCGGCAATCTCATTAGTTGGTTGCAATAAAAAATTTATCCAAATAAGCCAAACAATCATTTCTTCACTCCAATGCCAAACTTTCCTTGATCTTCTTTAAATTTATATTGGATACTTCCTTAATCATCAAGTTATATAGATTTAGGCAATTATAGAAACTTAACCATTTTAGTTAAGGGTAATGAGTGAACCATTAAAGAAGATAACTAATCCAAGCATGTAATGAAACAAAATTTTCTTTCAAACTTAGGATTAAGTAAGAAAAGCTATTGTCAGCTAAAATTCCATAACTCACCAACCTTGCCATAAAGGATTGGTCTTCAATTGTTAGCTTTCCTAAATTATAAAGGTTTTCAAAAAGCTTTTGTGAAAATAGTGATCAACTAGGGACATCGTTTTTTAACCTTCTTAAAGTAAACAACATTTGGATTAATGGCTCACTGAATTGGTCATCCTTAAAAAGGGTTAAGATATCTATATGTCCATCACTAAAACGGTTACCTTTCAATAATAGAAATGCAATGAACTTGGAATGCATTAAAATCCAATAGTCATGGTGGGATGCATTAAAATGGCAAGATGAAGCTACCAAACAAAAGACTACAGTCAATTTGCACCTTCAAGTAACTGCTTTGGTTTGAATCCTTCTTGAAAATAATCAAGGAATGTTTGTTTAATCAAATTTGAGTTTGTTAGATCTAAAATGTTTATTTTATTTCAATTTTAAGACAACATATTACAATGTCTATTATTTTAACAAATGATTGTGTAATACTTCAATTGCATAATTATATGTTTAAAAATTTATTTCAAAGTGTTTGAAATCTTAAAGGTATATATGTTCCAAAAGATCTTAGGCCAGTAGTGCCCATGGTTATCATAAGTCTTCATTAATAAACTATACAAATTTCCTTATTCTAGTTAGTAGTACACTTTTGTTTCACTTGATGACTTTTAAGTAGATTAACTTTTCTTTCTTTCTTTCTTTCTTTCTTTCTTAAGTACTTCTCATTGCCTTAGGCTACAAGGGAAAAGACTTATTCTAAATTGATAATTCTATACGTGAAAGCATGTGATGTCTCCATATATGTATGCAAGTGGTAAGAATTTTTGCTTCATTGATTTCTACTTTTAGAGAATTTCAATCTTTATGTTATTTGCTTTGAAATGAATATAGATGTGTAGATTAAGTTGAAATATTTATGTAAAGTTGATCATATAAAATGTTCATAACAAGATCATTTAGACCAAAAGATAGGTTTGAACTATCAAATGATGAACTAAGGAACTTTTAGAAATGGTGTTGCATTAAAGTAAATGGCACAGAGAAGTTGATTGTGTATTAAATTTTTGTTATGAATATTTAGTGTATTAGCATAAATAATTTTTTTTTGTACATTGTTGAACATTTTTACTTTTCTCACAAAAGTAGTAACTTCAAAACCTTAGTTAAAACACTTAAAAAGCATGTACAATGCCCCAATAAGGAAGAATGGCAACAAGTAAAACAAATTTTTTTAACAAGTAATAGGCCATGCATTTTAGTAGCATGCCACATTACAAGAATCTTTTGATTTAATTATTATAAAGGGTAAAGATTTATAATTTATTCCAAGGTCCTTTTTTAGACACATGGAAGGTTTATGAGTCCTAAAATTTTTTGATTTTTTATTTTTATTTTTACACTTATCCACATGTGGAAAAAAGAAGGGATCAAACCCCTGACTCATTGGACTTACCAATTAGGAGGTTGGCTTACTACTAAGCCAAAGGGATTCCCCTACAAGTCCTAGACTTGTAAGGATGGGAATTATGTCACTAACATCAACTATATCCTGCTTAATGTGTTTAAAATTGCTCTTGTCTCTTAATGTTTTATACATTTAACAATACAAAGGTCAATTCTTTGCCAATTGGAATTAGATATTTGACTCAATTGATGTTTTATGTATCTTGCTATTTAGTTTTGCCATGGGGCATTCAAGGGGTGTAGAATTTCATAAAATTATTTTGTCAAAACTTTCTTTATTAGAAAAACTAGAAGTTACTACACCTTTAAATAAACTAGAATGGGAAGAGCTTTTACAACCTACTAATACAGAAGAAGCTAACTTAGCACACTTGGCTTTCTTTTCAATTTTCTTTCCTATAAGCAAATTGTCTGGTTTTTTAATCTTAAAAAGTCCTTCATAATAAATGTCATACATCAAATTTCATTTGAAGTATCAATAAAAAGTCTTTGAAATTTGTGAATGGGATTAGTGTACATCCATAATTTCAAAGGTCCTTCCAAAATTTAGTGCATTTGAACTTATTAGTTACCAATGAACTTTGGAATTATTAAATTTTGTTGGAAGACCTCATTTGCCCTATGAAAATTGGTTAGCAAATAGTTAAGGTATTGGATGCAAATGGCATCCTTTTCTTTTAGTTAAAGTTTATGACTTTCTTGATCTAAAACTCAAAATCTTTTTTATCAACGCAAAAATAGCAAAGTGGTATTGGCTCTAGAGATTATCACATTTGCTTTAAGATGAATATTGATGTGCAAATTATGTTAAAATATTTGTGTGATGTTGATCATATAAAATGTTCATAACAAGATCCTTTATAACAAAAGATAGATTTGAACTATCAAATGATGGACTAAGGAACTTTTAAAGATGGCCCCATCAAAGTAGATAGTGCAAAGAAGTTAATTTTGTATTAAAGTTTTGTTATAAAGATTTTAGATTGTTAGCATAAATTGTGTTGCTTTCTATACGTTGTTGAACATTTCATCTTTTCTCTCAAAAATAGTAACTTTAAGGCTTTTATCAAAACTTTTCAAAGAGCACATATAATGCCCCAATGAGTACGAATGGAAATAGGCAAAAAAAAATTATTTACAAGTTAAAAGTCATGCATTTTACCAAACATGCCAAATTGCAAGAATTTTTTGACTTTGCTATTGCTAAGGATAAAGATTTACAATTTATTCTAATGTCATTTTTTAGACACATCAAACTTGTAAGACACATGAATTACATCACTAACTATCTATATCTTCCCTAATGTGTTTGAAAGTGCTTCATTTACTTTCTTATGTCAATTTGGTGGAATTCTCATTTATGGAAAAAAAAAATGTCTCTTAACATTTTGTACATTTGACAATACTAAGATCAATCATTTACCAATTCAAATTGGATATTTGACTCAATTGATGTCCCTACATGTCTTGTTGTTTTGTTTTCTATAGGGCAATCAAGAGTTATAGAATTTCATTAAAGTATTTTGTCAAATGAGGAAAAGAGTGTTAGAAGGCCTTTGAAGTTTGTTAGTAGGAAAAGAGTGCATCTAACAATTTTAAAGGTTCTTCCAAAAACTCATGCATTTAAATTTATTGGCCACTAGAGAGCTTTAGAACTATTAGATTTTGATACAATAGCTTATAGAGCTACTTGTTTGAAAGATGCTATAAAATTTAAAAAATTTTCAATTGTGATATAATTAAGGAGGAAGCATTAGAGTGCTTAGAGTAGATATACATAAATAATGTACAAAAATAAGTGAGCATTTGGAAAGAAGTTGTTCATACTAGAAGTCCAACCAAACTAAAGACTCTAGCCTTATAAAAATGTTTGTGCATGATAAAGATCTTCTCTAATAGCATAGTTGTAACACTCAATGAACTTAAGGAGTTAGAAGTTCAATAATGTTCTAAAATTAAAAAGATAATGATGGCATCTGAAAATAAGGATCTGCAACCTAATGCTTTGCCAAATCTAAAGACAATAGTACTTGTTGAACTTTTTAACTATGAGAAGCCTTAAAGAACAAGAGTTACTATGAATTATGTAATGAATCCACTTTACTCCAAAACAAAAATACAAAAGAACACTAAAATAAATGAATAAAAGCCAATACTAGAGGACTATGTTGTTGGGCCAAGGCTATATATACAGGTACAAGGCTTAGGCCCAATAAATAATTACTATGTCTAACTAAGTAATACTATTTTCTCAACATCCCATTCAAGCTAGTGTTCTATGCAAGTCAAACATTCCTAACTTGCCAAGGAGAAAATAATATTGAATGCCCAATACTTCAATCAAAAGGTCTACAATTTGCTACTTAGAAAAGACATAAATTGTAATGATTATACTTCATGCGATCTTCTCTCATATCAAATGATAGTCAACCTCATTATCTTTACTCTTTTCATTCACAACAAGATTAGTAAGAATCTTCAGAATTGATGCATATCACATAAAAAAGGAATCAATCTCATGGACTGGAACTATAAGTCATCCAATAATCCTAACAACCAAATAATATTATACAAAGTAGAGCATCAAAACTCTACTTCTTCAACCTAGAGATAATACCTTGTCTATTGCATTTTGAAAAAAATTAAGTCTCATCAACTATGCTAAGGAACTAGATGTCTCTTGTAAAATCCCAAAGGTAAATGTAAAATGTGTTTTAAAGATTTCTATAAATTCACTGCTTATTCTCTTTTTGAAAAGTTAAAAACACATTATTTACCTATCAGTAAAAATTCCACGAGAAATTTCTTTGTAATGTGATAATTGATGTTGATTTTGATGTTTGACATAAAAGACTAGAGAGAAATCTCTTACGTGAAGCCTCGAAGAAGGTGGAGCGGGCGAGTGTAAGAGGCTCCTTGGTGCTGGGTTGTTATTTTGCTGGGTCGTGTTGGTTATCTTTTGTGTTTGGGTTTACGTCATCGTTGTCATTGGATTATGTTATCTTTGTTACTGGGCTTTGGGTGTCCCTTTTACCGTTTGGAACAGCTACTTTGTAGTTTTCGTCTCAGTCCAGAATGAACAATATCGTGTCTTTTATCCGCAACTCTTTCTCTCCGGAGACGCCGCCTGCGTTTTCCGGTAAATTTATTTGTTTCCATTTGTTTCACCATCAGTAAGGCACGCAAGCACCACCAATCACTCCCTAGGGATGATTTCTGGGTACAAAGGTACCAAAACTAGATCTCAAACTGCTGCCGCTGCCGCCGCCGCCGCCTGTAACACTTGTTATAATTGTGGATGACTTTTCTAATGGAACCTAAACCTTCCTCTTGCAATTCAATTTTCAAGTCGTAACAAAATCTTAGGATTTTGTTACCTTTTATGAGAATATGCCCCTGATGGGTTTGGAGGGAATACCAACTGGCTTGCAAGCACTGCTGTTATACAATAGAAAAGATGGGATATATGTCTTCCCAACAATTATTTCTTTTGATGCAATGATATCACATAAAGATCTTAAGACAAGGTATCAAAGCAATGAGGATCTTTGGGCCTGGGGGACGTACAAAGTGGCCAATAAACCTACGGACTATTGTTGTAGGATAAAAAAGAAGAGGACATGCAGCTCACTAATTGCAACTGCTTTTGATTTAATGAGAATGCTTGAGAGACCAAAGAGTCACATCATTCAAACCCTTCTAAACACCATCCCCTATTCGTTTATTACACTCACCTCCAACAGTCATCTGCTACACCGATTTGTGAACTTGAAACCCAATCTCCCTGGACTAGCCGACTCATCCAATGCTCCACCTGCGAAACTATCAATATGTCTTGTCCTTCCTCTACTGTGTCATCTATGCAAACTCCATAGTCCATCACTTCACAACTCAAGGTTTTCTTTCTTTCTAAGCACTCTTGCCATGCGATGTATTAGAAGTCACAAACCAGCACATACGTTAGCAACCAACGCGGCTATTAGTTCAACATGTGCAATATTTATATTTTTACCTACCTTTTCTTCAAACATCCCATATGCATCATCTTCATACTAACATTTCAACTTAATCTACTCATCAGTTCCCACATCAAAACAAATGTCATGATATCTTGTTGCCAGTACCACCTTTCTATCTTTTTGGTTGCCAGGGATTCCTATAACATGTAGATCGAGAAGGTCCCAAACTTCATTTAAAAGTAGATGATGCCCTTTGAATTCCAATCCCTTAGTTATTCGCCTACAAATTTCATCAAGGTTGGTAATGCAGTCCACATTTAACTTTGTCTTTGTGTGATTGTGTAACTAAAGGGAAGAGAAACCACAGCTGTATTCTTCTGTAGTCTTCATTCAGAAGCATGACAATTTTTGTTTAACAAAAAGTTATTTCAAAGTAACAAACATCACAAAATTTAAATCTTCCAGAAATACTCCATTTATGTATCTAATGGATGAACAAAACTATGAATTCAGCAGAAGGAATAACATCTAAAGAATATCATTTGCAAAAATATATATTAACTTGCAACATGTCTTCCGTCTGTGGTTGCAGCAATGTGTTCCACACAACCTTAATTCTTCTGAGAATTATTATACATGTGTAATTTCTGTTTCACCATAAAGATGCTGTCTCTCACTTCATTATTAACTTTGCACGTAGTTCTGTTAAGTGCTCTCCGCAGTTTCTTTCCTAAGAGCTTGTAGTCTTTCCTTCAATTTCTTACTCTGCTCAAAGTTTGCTTTCCGCTTCAGAGCTTTCTGTCCAAGTTTTTGAAGATCTTGTTATGCCAATAATAAGATAAACACCCCAACCAGAGACGCATAGAATCAGAAAATGAGAACTCACCTCCTCCCTGAAACAACGATCAAGCTTTATTTTGAGATTTGTGCATTCACCAAAGAATTTGCCGATAGGATGATCTATATGACACTTCTGGAACTCCTCAATGATCTGCAAAAAATAAGATAGAATAGTCAAACCAACAACCCATTCACCACTTCCAACATGAAATGTTTCCACTGAAACAAACATAAGAATCAAAGTTATGACTTGAAATTTATGAATTTTTAAGCAAAACACAGTTTACTTTAAATAGCTGGCCATAAAACTATTCCAATTTCTCTTGCTCATAGGTGATGAAATGGTTACATGCCAAAATCAGAGGACCATATAGCTCATTATAAGAACAAAGCAAGTGAATAACCATATTCTGTAAACTCAAAGCTATCCGTTTGAGGCCAAGACCCTGCAATTTAAAAAAAAAAATGTGGAAAATAAATCAAGAATAAAGCAAGAACATGGAGATGGACTCACTTCAGCACACATCGGGTGCTTGTGTAGTGTCAAAGGAGGATGCATTTCCTTTTTTTTATTATTTCTTTCCTCTTTATTAACAAATTCACCTCAACCTGTAGCCCCCTGCAACAACCGCCACAACAACGTTATACCCTTCATATGCAGCTTTTGTAACGCAAAATCAAAGAGTGCACAGCTACAAGTAAACAAAAATTAAAGGGAAAACAAACATACCATCAGCAACATGCAAAGTGCATGTTTATAATACTCGCCAGTAGGTAAATACTTAAGAGACTAATCAATTACAGATGGTCTATATGGGATAATCAAAGACTGATCGGTCAGTTTGCTTTGACTCATACAATCTACGCTTGAGATTATACTGCTTGCCAGTAGGTAAATACTTCCGCGCATCGGAACCCCAAAAAATTGAAAGAATAGAAAAGAGCCGAAATGAAGATAAGGCTATACGTGATTGTCCCAAACAACCAAAGCATTTGTTCATCTAATCGAATGAAGATTCCACAATAATCGCATCCAATAAACGGTCGGTTAGCTTGCAAGGAATAAGAAGAATGAAGACCAAAGCCATGATAGCATCGAAACGCACCGTTCTGTAGGTAGCTGCCGTTTGCTACGCTCTCCCTCTTCCTTCCGATCATCAACTAGGTGGACCTAGGGCTGCCCGCAGAGACAGAACAGTTGTGGTCTCCGGGTTTTCAGATGCCCAGTGGAATTCAGAAAATGCAGCCCCAGGCCCAAGCCTCCCCTTCCATTCTTTCTTCTTCTTGTGTTTTTTTTCCCCTCCTACTTTGCAACTCGGATATATTATATGTAAAAATAAAAGCTAAAGGTCATGATAATGGGTAATCATTATTTTTGTAAAAAGGATTTTAAAAACATAGGATATCTATTGGATAATAAAGTCTTACATGGAAAATAAAAATACTTATGATGTGTCTTGTAAATTTAGACAATTCTTTTTTTCAAATAATATCTTTTAAGAAAAGATAAACCTAAGCTTTCAAAATAGTATCAAAACTAATATTTTTTTGTGTTCTAATCTAATCCTACAAATGGGTCAATCCTTTATTAACAAAAAATCAAACTTAAATGATAAGAAATATTGGACTAAGCATTTACTTATAATGTGCCTTTTAAGCCCGAACAATCATACTTCTTAAAAAGGCCTTTTGAAAAGAGGTGGACCTACAAATCACTAAACTATTAATATGTTAACCAATAGTTAATTATTATTACTTATACTATTTATTACACTTAGATGGCAATCTGGTCTAAAAGATAATAATATTGAACTAGAAAATTTTGGAACTCATGTAAGCACCCAACCATCATTAAATTTTATCTTTTTTTTTTCACTTTGCTCAAAAATATCTATGTAATAACAGATTTATTCTCATCATTTTGTTAGGTGTGACAATATCACATGTTCTTAAGCCCATGAAATTAATTTTCTATTGAATTCGACCTTTTTTTTTCCTCAATCGAATGGTGGAATTAATGAAAACATTAGCTGCAAAGATAAATAAACAAAGTAATGCTGAAACCTGACGTGAAACAAAAAAAAAAATACAGAAGTACGTTTCTATGGTATTCTAATTGCTGAAATAAACTAATCTTTAAGATCTCAAACACAGCGACATATATACACAGAAAAAGTGCTTCCTATACATTTTACACGGAATGGAAACCTTGGGAAACGAATATTTGCATGCACCAAAACTACCAAAATGTCATGCAAAGGAGCTTTCCTCACAAAATTTTGCTCTCTTTCGCCAAATATTGGCGTGATACCCTCCATTTCTATGACAATTCAAGACTCTGCTAGCTATTTATGGTGCAGTCCCGAGTTAAAGGCCCCTGTGAATGGAGGAAACATCTCTCATTCCTTGTAACGAGACTGGCTGCTCTCTTACGCGAGATAAAAGGATAGAAACTTGCTCTATCGCAATATCTAGCCTTTCTTTGGACTTTGTGGACTCTGTTACCAGGGATGAGAGCATACTTTGCAAAAACTGGATTCTTTCAGCATGGTCACTTGGAGCACTCTGAAGCAGCTTTGCAGAGGGTGTGCTGATCCGGCGCCATCGGATGGGAAGATACCTATCGGGGATCTGGAAGCAATTTCCTGTTGAAAGAACTCGAAGGGCATGCCGACAGAGAATTCCGGAGAACTCAAAATGACGGCAGCTGCAACTTATGATGCCATCCCGAGGAACCCAGTAAACTTTCCGACCTCCCTCAATTTTTGTGTGGTGTCTGACAAGGAAACCATCATCCATCTGAAAAGATGCGTAGTGGGCTGCCAGAACAAGTTGTTCTTGTAGTTTAGAGAAGGCAAAAGGAGTTAGCATTGTGGCAGCATGGGATTCCATTGGAGCTCCAGTTTTCAGGCAAATATTTTGGAGATTCTGTTGCATTGTTTGTTGTTCTCCAGCTTGATCTTTAAAATCCACAGCAACCGCTACCTGCTAGGGAAATTACATGTAAATAACAGGAAGAAGTCCTATTCGACTCAAAAAGGCCTTGATACGTACCAATTGATCTAAACAATAATTAGGTGCTATCCTAACAGTTGTGACAGGCTTTTAATCAATCTGAACCAGAATTGAGCTCTAAATTCAACAGATAAAGATCAGAAAGGGGAGAAAATCATCTAGAACAATTCCAAATAATAAAAACATGCAAGAAATTGGACAGCATCCCAAGCTGTCATTTGTCAGTTCGATAAGCTTCATCTGCATTACTTTCCGTTGCCTCTTCCAATCAGGATAGTTAAAGTTCCAGCAAAAAAACTCCTCCAGTGTCTTAATCGCTTTTTTTTTTTTTTTTTTTTGCTTTGTACAGCTAAAAGCCTTTTTCTTAGCAGGAAAATGTGATTAACATCAAGAAATTAACGTTTTCATGTGATTAACATGTATCAGTTCAATGAATTGTCAGGCCAAATTCAGATTAATAAGTTTTCCAAGATACATGGCAAAAGTATGTCTCTCTTTTGCTTTTAATACGAATGCTACAGTTGACATTAACAACAAGATTAACAACCCAAAAACTAAAAGAGAAAAGGCCAAAGCCCTCAATTGTATTTTAGCCAACAGCTTACCCTATACATAGTCCTCTCTTTTTTCCGCTCCATTATAACCATGATGATTTCTTGTGTAACTCATGAAAAGAAAGATCACTGTTTTAACCCAATGATTCAACTAGTACAATCTTGGTGAATTGAAAGAAGTACTTCCTCCTTGAATTCTGAAGAGAACAGGCTTTTCTATTTTGGCAAATTCAGTTTCTCTTGGTTATGCACAAGGCATACAAGTAAAACCATTAAGGTTCAAAAGAAAAAAAAATTAACAGCTTACTTAAGGATCTTAAATCTCTCCTTTCCTTCTTTGTTGATGTTACTAGGTTTCTTTTTCTTTTTTTCTTTTCTTCTCGTTGATTATGTTGTTTTAGAACGAAGGCCAAAGCCTTTGAAAATGAAGAGAACAGTACTGAAAAATCTCCAAACACTTCTTTCACCATTCCCAAGGTAAAAGCATAGAAAGCATAACCAATCATAGAATCACCACATGCTAACGTTCTGCAAAAGCTATCACCATCCTGCTACATCATCAAGTCAGACTAACTAGAACGCAGAAAATTGTATTGAGCAAACACACTGACCAATCATGAGTCATGCCTTAAGAATATATTAGGGAACAACACTCAAATGATAAAATCGTTATCAAATTGAATCCAAATAGCAAGGAGAGTAGCGTACTTGTTCTACAAAATGAGCGAGCCTGGTCTGTGCACTTAGAAATCTTTGAATGAAAGCATTAATCGACTTTGACTGGCCCGTTGTTGTCATTCCCGCAAAGAAATGGCTTCTCAAGAATGGTAATGCCCAAAGTGTGTGTAACTCGTACAAGTTGGCAATATGCCTGTTAGTGTGCAACCCAAAAGAATTCACCATGTCCCTCCAACCAAGTTGAAAATCCTCAATTAACTCCAGATTATATAGTCGAAAGAACTCTGCCTTCCACTCATTGTAGCGTTCTCCCAGTACAGCATTAAACCAGGATGGAAACTTCGCCACAATCATCCATATGCAAAGTGCATGTTTAGTCGTTGGCATTTCCATGGCAATTGCTTCTTTCAGACACATATTTTGGTCAGTTAAAATTGTTTGCGGCGCCTTCCCATTCATGAACCCCAAGAATGCCTTCCATGTGGACAATACAGAACAGAAATAACAACGTCAAACTTGGAGTCAAGCTCTTCAAGAAAACGAAATAGATGTTTGCATGCGCAACAGACCATTAACAGTAAAGAGAGATTTTCAATGTAAGGTGACAGATAAGTTGGAAAGGGGCTAAAAAATATAATAAATAACACACACACAGTTTCTCTCGTGCTATTACCTTTAATGCCCATGAAAATGACCTCAAATTTTCCTCACGCAAGAGGACACAACCAAAGAAGCAAGGCATACCATAATTATTCACTCCAACCCAAATCCCAAGTGGCATGTCAAAGGCAGTCAAGCGATGCGTTGTATCAAACACAACTGCATCACCAAAGATCTCATATGACTGGATTGATGAGGCATATGACCAAGCAATATTCTCTAATCTGTTGTTTGCATCAATTGTATACTCAAATTTGAAGTTCGGGTCTTTCTCCTTAATGTTTCTGCACATTTTTAATAAATCAATGCTCTCCTCTTCAGGATCTAACTTCCTGAATGATTGGAGTAAGTTTCTCACATCCTTTTCTGTGAAAGGCAAATATCCTGGCTCCACACACTTCTCAAGCTCCATCAGTCTCATCATCTGGTGTACAGATATTCCAGTTTTGGTAAACATAAGGATTCTACTCTTGTCTGTCTCTGATATGGTCCGGTATGCAGGAAGGAAACGAACTTGGTTTGGTTCTAAGAGCTCATGATTATGATGGTTTGCAAAACCTGTGACACGCCATTCTGGTGCTCCCAATTCCATTGTTTTGCTTATCCGCATGTAGGCTTGGCATCCACAACGGGAGGATTTACGGTTTCTTTGAGGTTTACTCTCATTTGACGTTTTGATAGGAGTGTTCCCAGCACGGTGGCAGACAAAGTAGCGTCTTGTAAGTCCTTTACCAACACCATCCTTTCCTTCTGTCCTATGACGCCGGATTGAGAAGCCACATCGCTTTGCAAATTCACTATAAAATTCATAAGCAGCATCATGAGTAGCAAACCTTTGCCCAATATATGGAATCACATCATTAGCGGTTTCCAAGGAGAGCCTAGTTTCATCTGGTGATTCCTCTGTGCTACTAGTATCGTCCAAGGAAAACGATCGTTGATCTGAGGGATCATCATAAACCACCAACATTGACCCAGCCTCTTCAGACATCATACTTTCACATAACCCACTCAAGGTTGACTAATATATTTCTATTGAAGAAGGAAACAAGAGAAAAAGAAACACAAAAATATGTCAGCCAATCCTGTCCCACCTAGTAGAAAGTTGCATTTTAGAATCAACATAGAACAAACCAATACAGCATGAAGTATTCGTTTCATATCTAATTAAAAGGACTTGAATGCAAATCTGAGCATAATAAACCCAATCTACTCTACACACTGGTTGGTGACTACCACAGGGATAACGACAGAAAAGAATAGTTACAATGATAAGGATTCATCACATTTCAGAAGTCCGTGTAACCAATCAATTAAACTAAGGTGGAGTAGTTGCTTAGGTACTATCCTTTCAATTTTCAAGTTTTGAACACTAACATGCTTCATCACATCTTACAATGGGTTAAGTTTATGGTTTTTGTTTGAGATTTTAAGGGCCATAACCTCACTACAGAGCAAACAACAAATCACCATATAATTTTCTGTCAATTCAGTGCAGTGAAGGTTTTGGCTACCCGGAGCAGCCAATGTCACTTGCTGATTGTCAAAGCTGATGATTTGAAACGCATGGCCCTGAAGGCATGGAGGTTTGGCAGGAATAAATGCAAGAACTTGAAAGTAGTTATGTTATAGATTGTTTACTCAATGCAACTTGCAATTTTACAAGGGCTTGGGTCATCATTCAAACATTTTAAAGCTATGCTTGCCTTTTAGTTGTAATATAGGGACTTAGAAGTGCACGCAGACTTCACACGACATTATCTTTACACTATAGTATTCACAACTAAATGAGAGAGAGGGGCTGAGAGAAAGGTAGAGAAGGATTAAATAACAGTATACTGTCATTGTTCTCTGATTGTTTCCATTCAACTTGGCCCTAATGATAACAACATACAAAGAAGCCTTGACAGCATTCCTGAAGTGATTCTACGGGAAATCTCCACGGTTGCTCAGAGGACTTTCTAACTACTGATTCTGTTGATTATCAAATTTCAATCCACAAATGTTACTTTTTTTGCGGTTCCAGTTTCATTCAAGCTAACCTATATCTTGGACCTCAATGCCATAAAAGATACCAATCATCCGTAAAGGAAATTCCTATCCAATCCTATCACAACAAGAAAACCTCTTTCCTGCTTTTCCATCTTTCCTCTGAAGCCGAATACATCTCAAGCTTCTTTTACATATGTTGTTAGATAGTTTATCACCTCTACCAGATTATGAATGTCTTACATGGTAAAAGGAAACCCACTTCTAAATTCTGAGCTAATTCAATCACATTCATAAAAACAACCAAATACCCTCTTCATATTCCTCCAAATTACAACAGAATTTCAAAACCTTCCCAACTTCTTCTTCCCATTCTTCTTCCACACACACATACATATACTCATGCATTCCATACATATACACCTCACTTCAATCACATTTCTGATTCATCCTGACAAATTAAGGATGGCCCATTGTCAAGTAAACGGAAAATAAAACACCAAATATAATGTTCACACATAAATTTCACTCAAAACACAATTTCATTTCATTATAAGAATCCCTCCGACTGTACATGATTCTGCAAATACATAGAAATACAATACCCCATATATTCATACACATAAGCGTACCTACATAAAGGGATACCAAGAGAGAAGGGCACTATTCATGCTACGGCTTCCATGTCAGGCGGATTTGGAGAACTGTGAGTTTTGAGGAGTTACCCTAAAATGCGCGGGTAGGTGACGGGAGCCACTTTATAGGCCGTGCGCACTTTACTATCTGACGCCTTCTTTGTTCCCGAACACGTTGTTTGTTCGGTTTAAGGACACCGTAATCTGTCTATCCAAACATCGTCCCTTGACTTTTCTTTTAATTTCTTTTCTCAGGAAAGAACTGGACAAAATAATATCTCCAATTTGAGCGAATGAGTGAAGAGCGTATTTATTAATATAAATGAAGAATCTAATTATAGAGATATTTTAAATGAGAGAAACTATCCTAACAGCAAATAAATGTTTATTTTATACTTTAACGTATTAACTGGTTTGATAAGAGAAAAAAATATTATTTCAATAAGTAAAAATTAATTTTTTGTTAATTAATTTAGATGCGAGTCTTATCTAAGACTTCTTAATGACAACAACGGGTTTTGTTACATATTAATGTAATCGTTTAGTAGTCACACGTATAGTTACAAGAAAATATCAAGAATTGACATACTTCGGAATAAACCTTTCAATTTTCAACAAATTTTTCATAGAGAACCTTATATTTTTTTGCTAAATATATGCATTCAAGTATCAAATATATTACCAATTAAGCTAGACATTTGCTCACATAAAAAAATTCATACCAATATCCAAAAATCAATTCAAGAGATAAAGAAACACACTTATATATAATCAATAATTCTAACTTATGTCCTACTAAATAAACATATACACCAATAAGATTTTCTTTCATTACAGTAGTTTGACTTGAACTATCTTGGAGTACTATATTTATATCCATAAGAATATTTGGGAGAGAACAAGCTATAACATTATGTAATATAGCACAACCCACTTGAAAGAAGTGAAGGGATAATTCTAATAACATCTTTCACTTTTTGAGATTTTTATAGTTGGTTTTCTTAAAATTCTTACTTTTTGATTTTATTTTGTTTTTGGTTAAAAATCACGCCCTTTTTGTTATTTACGTTCAAAGTTTTCTGGGCCCCATACTCATAGATACCATAGTAAACCTAACTATTAAAAAAAGGTTATTTATATAAATTAAAATAATCATTTTACACTTACCATGCAATCGAAAGCTCGAGGAAACTAAAAGTCCTTGTGATCATAACACTTCTAATGTCCTCAATATGCACCCAAAACTCGATAGCGAACCTCAAGCATATGCCTCTTGAATTCCCATAAAGTCACTATTACCAAGTCTATTTTAACAATCATGTCGCTCCATAAACTTCGTGCGGCAGCATATTTGACTCTTTCCCTCCATTCATGTGCCATTATAGTGCCAACTAAGCTGAGATGGTGGGTGTTCTGTCACTGACAACTTAAGCCATAGTATTCCACGAATGCTATTATGGTTGTTTTATTCCCTTTGGAATCTTTGTTGAAAAAACTCTATTATTTATTGAAACTTACTTGTACCAAAAGGTTCAAACATGTCCATTCTCTTGTTAAAAAATTAAAAACAAAGCGTCACTTCCAGCTCATGTTAGCATCCCATGATCTAACTCTCTGAAAAAGAATGTTGTAGAAAACTCATTATTTCCTTTTTTATAAAGAATAAAGTTGGTAAGCATATAGTTTATCCTCAATAATGCTAAGACGGATAAACTCTATCATTAACAATCCTAAGTCAAACATGCTCTATCATTGAGAATTTTAAGATAAATAGATTTTATTTTTAATAATTTTAATTTAAATAAATTTTATCATTACAAAGCTTGTAATGAACAAACTCTATCTTTAACAATCTTGATTACATTAAGACTCAATCTTTAACATTCTTTTTCATAATTATCATGTGGTAAGTTGTAGTTTTGTAGTTTCATAAGTGGAAAGAAGTTATGTACTCGAATTACATCACAACAAAATCTTATTTACTTAAAACAAGTCACTTTGATTATAAGGATATAATTTATCTATTAAAAATTATAAAAATAGTTTATATTCAACTTAAAATCTTTTATATAAATATATTTCTCACATAGAATTTGATATATTACTTTGTTTCGAGCATGGGACAACACTTCCCACCGTAATTTTTATCCAAAATTGAAAAGGTGAAAAATAGAACATAGATTCTCAATAAATTCTTAATAATGCGGGATAACAACTTTCTACTATTTTTAATATATTCAACTTTTAAGATGAATCTATTATCATTAGCAATTATAAGTTGAATAGACTTTATTATCATCAATCAAAAATAAATCTTGCTTTATCATTAATAATCTTGGATTGAATAAACTTTATCCTTGACAATGTTGAAGTGAACAAACTACCATAAGATGAAAAAATCCTATCTTTAACAATCCTAAATAGATCATGACTTAACCCTTAAAGTTTTTTTAATAGTAATCATGGGATAAGTTATGATTTGAGGTTAAAGAAAGTCATGCATTTGAATTATTAATTTCAATAAAATCATATCCATTCGAATAAGGAAAGTTAGCATGAAAAATCTTCCAAAATAAATATCTTGAGTTTGAATTCTTTTAATGACATTCTGATTAACTTAAGTATGTTTTAGGATATATTTCTCTTTAAGCTATCAAATAAAATGGTAAAGGGTTTTGACTTATGAAGAGAAAAATATAATTTTACCAACGAAATTACCGTCGCAGATAATGGAGGTGGAAAAGCATAGTACAAAAGCACCATTGAAGGCGGATGTTGTGGTCACAGTTTTAATGTCACAAATATGTATGCAGCAGCCATTAATGTAAATATGCAGTGACTATTAATGCGGATATGCAGAGATTGTGTCGATCAGCACATGACACGCCAGAGCGAGGTCGACGCCCAGCACTCCCCGTGGAACTCGCCCACTATCTCGGTCGTGGGTTTCTACTGGTCCAACGAAGCAACGGCGACAAAAGCAGATCAGTTCAGGGACAGAGATGACGCAGGAGGTAAAGTCCATGGCTGTCTCCGCGACCGATTTCTAAGCGGTTTGGTCCGTTTTGAAGCCTTGGAATACGGCGCCGTTTCTAGTTTCTCGGACGTTACAGAAGCAGAAGCTTCCTTTGCATGTTTCATATATATAAATCAATGGGGTGCTTATAGATAGTGTTATTCTCGCATACATTCCTTGCTTTACTTAAAGACTTCCTTTTGAAATCGGAAAAGCTTTCGCTTTTCACCTCTCTTCCTCTTTTATACTTTCTCCGCGTGCTTTTGGTTTTCCCGGAAAGCGAAACAGCGAAAGGAGATGAAAACTTTCAATTCTGTAAGCTCTTTCCCTTCCCTCTCCGTGTCTTTGTCGATACGTGTATGCTTATGTTCATCTTTGCATGATTATGCGTTCAAGTTCTTAGCTTTTTGTAGTTGTACTTTCGGCGTCATACTTGACTGGTTTATCTTTTTTTCTGGGTTTATCCAATCAAATTCTTATTGGGTTTCGGGGGACATGCTCGATGATAGTTTTTTCTTTCTTACTTTTTCGTAGTCCGAGTTTGTTTTTTGGCTTCGCCTCCTGTTTGGTTGCTGAGAAAAGCATAGTACACGGAGGATTGTGTTGGGAGGTGGCTGTTCGGTTGATTTTTGTTTCCAGTTTAATAATTTCTCGTCGTGGGTGTTTTGGCAACCGTGGGATTCGTGCAAGTCGGTAGAACGATTACTTGGGTCACAAAGTATTACAAGGTTATGTTGCTTGTTTACTGGGAAAACTTGAGAAAAGGAAAAGACATAAGAGTTATCGTTTTAATGTAGGATTTGAACAGACTGTTAAGGTTTCTTTCCTTTCTTTCTTCTTTGTTTTTTGTCCCCTGCGAATCTGTGAACTCCATGTGAGCTTAACTCCCATAATAATATCACGTACGTTTCTCTATTTTCAAATTTTTGAATTCGTTGTAGTGCGTACTTTGCGGAGCTAATTTTGAGTTTTTTTTTTTTTTGGGTCCCATGGTTCTCAAGAATTGCTTGATCCTTGATTCGAATTTTTCATCTATTTTTCAGCTTATGATGTGAATATTTGCTGGAATTTGTAACTTCTTAGCCAAAAACAAATGATGGACTGCTTATGATGTTTTTGCTACATCCTTTCTTTTAAGGAATGGATAAAAATTTGCAATCAATGCAGTTGGTACTTTTGCTAATTTGGCTTATTGGAATTTATCAAATGATACAATAACGCGAATTTGGAATAATTTTTTAAGTTTACTATGCGATGTATATTATACGTCTCACCGTTTTATTTCCTTTTCTAAATTTTCTTGAACTTGATTTTATGATACATCTGTGCGTCATTCAACATTCATCATTTGGTGTGCTTTCTTTTTCAGGCTTCTGTACTTTCAGATCTAAAGACTAGGTCATGCCTCTGCAGTTGCTTAATTCTAATTTCTCTGATTTGTGGTGCTTACTTCATTGGTAATGCCTTCGTTGCAAAGGACTACAAAGATGTATGTATTTCTAACAAATAGCTTTTCTTGGATATTACTTGTTCGTTGTATATATTTTGATTAGTCCTGTCCAATGAAAAGGATGGCCCTCGACTCATTTACGTTGATCTTTATATGTCTTTGAGCGAAAGTATGTCAAGCTGCGAAAATTATGGAAAATTTTGACATCATGCGTCATGGAAGCAATTCCTCTTCGAATCTTTTATGGTACTTGCCAGGCTAATTACTAAGAGAAGAAGTTGGAAGAGATAATCAATTTTTATGTCATAAGTTGGAACTGGAAGGGGCATCACTATGTATGATTAAATGGCTGCTTACCGCATGGTTCTTATGGCTGGACTAATTAGTGTTTGTGATTCCACTACTTAAACTATATTTCCAGATGACAGTACTTACTTATTTGAAAACAGTACTTACTTATTTAGTACTTACTTATTTAGTCTCTTAAATTGTTTTTTAAAGTCACAATCAATTTAAACCATGAATCCTAAGAGTAATAGTATTTTTGGACCATTGGGGTGCTTGATTAACGTTCCTTTTCATCCTATTCTGCTTCCTTTGTTATATATGGCTATGAAGTGAATAATATCTTTCTGATAGTGATCCAGTAATCGGCAGAGTTAGAATTTTTCTTTAGTATAAGTCCTTAAGCTCATGATTTGATGATATCAGTAGAAGTATCAGAATAGATCCTGCTGCTTTTGGTCGTCATTTTCTTTTATACTGTTTGAGTCGGGTATAAAACTTCCCATGCTGCTAGCCGTCCATGTCTTTAAGAATTTGAAATGTTATGTATTTACTGATGGACAAATCAGTTATGGTGGAAAATTAACCTGGTTCATTCAGTCACCCAATCTTCGTGTTGTTTCAAAAGCTATAATCTGCGTGAGGAAATTTAAAAAGATTTATAAGATGGATGATAGTTACTTATTAATATTCATCGTAATTATTGAAATGATTTATGCAGAGATTAGCAAGATGGAGAGTGATTTCTTCTAAAGAAAATCTAAAGTCTAAGACATGCCAGGTTTGTTCTTTTTTTTTTTTTTTTTGAATTATTATTTTTTTATTACTTTTTTAAGGAAGTCCTTTCTGTAGTGGCACATTAAGCTGAGACGCTACATGCTTTTCCTCTTATTTTTCCCTCCCAAATCTTTAGAGTCGTTGCAAGTCCCCTGGGAGTGAGGCATTACCTGAAGGAATTGTCACCAAAACATCTAACTTGGAAATGCGGCAGTTATGGGGTTCCATGCCAGAAACTGTAAGTGAAGCAACTGCTGAGATTCCCAATGTTAGGCTGTCTGTTTTAACATATATTTGGTAGTATTTCACAACAGCTTTATTGTGGTTATTTTGGACCACATGACAATTGACACATTGTTTTACAAGTTGCTAGAGTCCTATACACAATGTCACGCACTAATCTGTTGATCTTCTTGCCCTTTCCATTTAATATTTTTTGACACATAACTTGTGATATTTATGTGTCAGAACAAAGCAAAGCCTTCTGTCAACTTGTTAGCCATTGCTGTTGGAATCAAGCAAAAAGACTTAGTGAATCAACTTGTGAAAAAGGTTAGGTTTTTTCCTGTAATTTCCCTGTGCTTCCAGAATTATCTACACCTATTTGTGTCTAATATCTGACATTCTGTTTCAGTTTCTTTCAAGCAATTTCGTTGTCATGCTTTTTCATTATGATGGTATTGTGGATGAATGGAGGGATTTAGCATGGAGTGATCACGCCATACATGTGTCTGCAAAGAATCAAACAAAATGGTAATGCTGATTCTTACAATGGGAGATGGTTTGTCTTGACTCTGAATGCATAAAGGGACTCTCTTTAACAAAACAATACAATGTGATGTGTAGGTGGTTTGCCAAGCGTTTCTTACATCCAGATATAGTTGCTGAATATGATTATATCTTCCTTTGGGATGAAGATCTTGGAGTTGAGAATTTTGACCCAAAACAGTAAGTATGGTTTACTTGTTAGTTTTCCGGAATGAAATTGCTGAAATTACAGTCCTATAACTCTAAAATTCCCTCAGCAGCAGTCTTTTTGTATCAATTCCTTGAATAGAGTATGTAACTCCAAATATTGAAAGAACTCTCTGGTATCTGGTGCAGACTAGGCAAATTGATAATATTCTTAAAAAGGTGGTACCAATGATCACGACTGATATTTTCTATGATATGCGTTGAAATCATTTTTGTGTTTATTAGTTGGAAATATAGTCATGTGCATGTATTGGAGATCATGGAAGAACGGATTGTATTGAGAAGCAAATCAAGTTTAACATATGATTGTGGGATGCAACGAGCTACTTTGCTTTCTTTTTTACCTTTCCCTCTCCTCATGGAGGCCAGATTTAGACTTCAGATCTCACAGCATACCAATCTCTTGCAGATATCTATCTATTGTTCAAGGAGAGGGACTTGAGATATCGCAGCCAGCACTGGATCCTGGTAAATCAGAGTTGCATCATCCAATTACTATGCGTAGGAGCAGATCAAAGGTGCACAGGTCAGTGTACTTTTCGAAAACAAATGGGATACTGCATTTCTAGATCTATAGTTCAATAGATATTACTGCAACAGCAATATTTTGAGGGCTAATACTCATTATGGTTTCACCAAACTGTAAACCGGTTACCTCTCAAAAGGGGGAAACAAAGTTACAGGCTAAACCTTAGAGATCCTGTAGCACAGAATGCTGCAAGTTACTTGAAAATTCTTTGTGCTTCCTTGTGGTTCTAGTAATATTTTTTTTCCTTTTTTTAATGGGCTAAGTTCGTTTTGTGATCAACTAACTGCATAGTAGCAGTATCTGTTTTAATATATTAGCAATATGTGATGATTGACTTCTACACATTTAGATTGCTTCAGTTTCTTTGAATTGGCTCCAAGGGTATGTGATATAATTGAGTTTAAACCATTTTTACTTAATTTTGGAACAGGAGGTATTATAAGTATAAAGGCAGTGGCAGGTGTGATGATCGGAGCACTGATCCTCCATGCGTGGGGTAAGGAATCACTAGCAACTGTTTGTTGGTTCTATCTTATTTTGCTTTCTCATTCTCATAAATTTTCATACTTACGAAAAAAAAGTTCTTTGTTTCGTTACGCAGTTGGGTGGAAATGATGGCTCCTGTATTCTCAAGGGCTGCTTGGCAATGTACATGGTATATGATCCAGGTATGTTATATTTGACCTCCGTATGAACAAACAAAGGTTTCATTATAGTCTCTTTTGCATCTTATGAACCATATCACATTGGACTGATTAAGTAGGCTTGAAACTGATCGCATTGAATTGAAGTTATATCCGCATAACTCATGTGATGCAGTAACTGGAATCCACGCTGCAAACCTAATTGTTGAGGAAACCACTATTAAATAGTACATAAAATTATCTTGATAGAAACGGTAGAATTTAGATAATAACAGTATAATCAGGTCAGTCAAGTCAATGACACCATGATTTCAACCTGCAGTTGCTAGCTTTGGAAGAGCTTTTCTTCTTTCAACTTTGTACTGCATCTTCCTGTCCACGTTTTCTTTAACGGTTTTCTCCCTTTCAGAATGACTTGATCCATGCATGGGGCCTTGATAAGAAGCTCGGCTATTGTGCCCAGGTAACTATTACTGTTCTAAAGCTTCTTTTTCAGCGCCCTTGGGATCTTTCTGACATTTGGCCTATTTTTCAGGGTGATCGAACTAAAAAAGTCGGTATTGTCGATTCCGAGTACATAGTGCATCTGGGTCTTCCCACACTTGGTGCCTCAGACGGAAATACAGTGAGTCTTCTCTGAATTCTCAGATAGCAATATTTAGGAGGGGGTCGGTAAAAAGAAAATACTCATGCTTAATAGTTGTCTTCTAGTTTTTTATGGCTCAAAGCATCTCAAGTTGTATAAACTTACTCACAATTATGTATCTTTTTGTTGAATTTTTGGGCTGACTTTCACTTTCTATGTATCCTTATTCATGCAGTCAAGTAATAGTTCTGCGGATCCTTCTTTAAATGGAAGCTCAAAATCTGCTGCGCCAGTACGTTTACCTAAACCAAAAGTTGCTTTCTACCGGATTTTCCATTGATGTATTCTGAGAGTTATTCCTTTATTAATTCTGCAGGCACCAGCAGACTCCCAACAGTCCAATCCTAGATCTCTGGTACTGTTCATGTCCCTCTATTTATGCAGAAAATGTACTTCCGTTTTAGTTTACGCAGAGAATCCACAAACTAATGCGTAACAATTCGTATGCAGGTCCGAATGCAGTCGTTCATCGAAATGCAGATCTTCAACGCAAGGTGGAATAATTCGTCGAAGGATGATCTTTGTTGGGTTGATCCATTTCAACATGCAGTGAAACAAACTACAAACTGATTTACTTTGTGGAGCACTCGTCCAAGCAAAAGACAAGGTTGATCACTGTTCACACAAGCAACCAGAGTCAACAATCAGGCATTCATGCCATGCGCCCGATTCTGTGGTAATGCAAAGCCTCGGAAAACTGCTGATGAAGAACTTGTGAAGTGGCATGATCGAGCATTTTATCATACAGATTTTGTCCTGGTCAGGAGTTCACCAATTCTGCTGTCAATAGAATTTTTATCATTCATTTTGTGAAAAAGAGTACAGAGAAGGATTTCTCATCACAAAGGAGAAATAAGAGATCCACCAGACACAGAAGATTTTTTTCCAAGGATTGTTGACAACAGTTTCAACACAAATGTACATGTTCCTTGTAGTTGTAGGCATTTGAAAACCCATGTAATTATTCATGCGAGTCAGTCTTTTTGGACCTGGAATTTGGTTCTATTTCTTGTTCATGATTCATCTCCGATGTCAATGTATTCATGTTCTCTGAATTCTTGCTGAATATTTAGATTCTGAGTTTCAGGATCGGCCATTTTAGGCTTGCTTGCAGATTACAACTGGTTAATTCGTTGCCTTTCAGTAAGCAAGTGAAATCATGATTGAACAACAATGTGAAAACAGCCGATTCCCTGCTTTGAGCAGGGAATGGTAAGAAAATACTGCTAACATAAAAAATGGAAACACCTTAAAGGTAACATGAAATTCTAAATCATACGGCCAGCACTATTATTTGAGCAATAAAATTTTTTAATTCTATCTTTTTTTTTATTATTATCTCTCTTTATCTGTGCTTTCCAATTTTCAAAAACATATTTCTAATTGTACATTTACTATTTATATAAATAGTAAAATCAAACAAAATTATGAAAAATATGATTTTTAAGTTCTTTAATGCTTTACATCAAAATCCGTAATGGTGACATGATTACTGACTTATTTGTAGCACTTGTCTCCAAGATTCATTACAAGGCTATGATTTTAACTTTTGAAACTAAAACTTTAAGTTAAACAATCATGTAACTTATTTAAGAGCATGTGTTATTCAGAACATCTTAATCTAAGTATAACATTTAGATATATGAGTTTGAATACATGCATATAAAAAATAAATAAAAACTTTAATATGTAACCCAAAAACAACTCTTCTTCCCCTCCAAACCTTAGGTTAGTGATTAATTACAAGCCTTTCAACCAAGCCCTTAAATGGAATGCATCTTACACCTAATAAAAAAGATCTACTATAGAAATTTCAGGAAGCAAAAAGCCTTTCAAAAATTGGCATAGAGTTTAAAATTTGATAAATTTGGATAAAGATGAAGTCAAGTATAAGATAACCTTCACTATATTTTTTAGTCAATTCAACTGAAATATGTTGTTATCTGGATGACAAATACCTTGTTAAAATTTCAAAATATTAAAGTCAAAAGTTTTACATTGAAACATATGAGTTTTAAGTATTGTTTATATATAAGAAAAATGTCCACTTAACTTTTAAATTAGCTTTTTTAAAAAAATTAAATTTAATTATGATACGGTATTAGAATTTAAATTAATTTACTACAATGTTTTTTTAACCTTTAGTTTTTAAAGTGTGTTGAATGTGTAAGAAATATTTATTATATTTTGTTCAACTTTAAGTCTAAAATACATTCTATGTACCAAAAAATGTTGAACAAAATATAAATTATAGTTATTTAATTTTTAAAACTAATGTTTACATTGAACTTTATGCCTATTTTTAATAAAAAAAGGTGACAAATGATATATTCAACTCTCATTCTCCGTTTGTAGTTGAACTGAAAACTGTAACTTTAAGGGCCTTCTCACAAAAAACCGCAAGGAGAACTCTCTAGACACAAGCGTTTGAACTACACTCGCCCCTAATCCAAAACCTTGCTCTTTAGCTACTAGGGTTTAGGCAACAGCCCTTCTCGTCTCTCTCACTCTCTGTCGATCACGCATACGCAAAGAGATAGAGACACCAGCATGTCACTCTTCCGCCTCCTCGTCCTCCGTTCTCTCCGACGCTCGTCCGTTGCTTCTTTTCCCACCACTCAAAACTTAACCGTACCGGTAAGCCCATTTCTCGATCACCTGCAGAACGCAAACAACGCGTTTCGAGCCACGTCGACGCGGGGCTTCGCGTTCTCGTCGGCTGAGGAGGCTGCGGCGGAGAGGCGTCGCAGGAAGCGTCGGTTGAGGATCGAGCCGCCGCTGCACGCGCTGCGGAGGGACCCGAGCCAGCCCCCGCCGCAGCGCGATCCGAACGCGCCGAGGTTGCCGGAATCGACGTCGTCGCTGGTGGGGCCGCGGCTGAACCTCCACAATCGGGTGCAGTCGTTGATCAGAGCCGCCGACCTGGATGCCGCCTCCTCTGTGGCGCGCCACTCTGTGTACTCCAATACCCGCCCTACCGTCTTCACATGCAATGCCATTATTGCCGCCATGTACCGCGCCAAGAGGTGTGTGTTTTTATCATGGAGTTTTATACATAAAGGCCTAGTTTTCTAATTGGGATGATTTATTAGGTCAGCCGTAATGTGCCCAGCACCCACTTCGGTGTGACGAGTAGCTGTGTTGATTGTAGTAAAAGACCCAATTTTTTTTGGTTAGGACCGTTGGTTTGGGGAAGGTTCAGCGAGGCTATTGCTATATTGGCCACTTAATACTTGAGCATTGCAGCATATCTGCCTAAAATTTTTTATCTTTTGGAACTAATTGGTTTGATTTTTAACATTATACTGTTCTTCTGTTTTAATCTTTTGTTTTCTTTTACACTTTTTATCTGGTTTCAGATTTTAGCATGATACCTGTTATTTCGTTTATTTTCTCTTATCTTGTGTTGAACTGGGATTTAGGATGATGGTTAAATGTGATGTTTTTACTGGTATAGGTACAATGATGCTGTGGCTCTATTCCAGTACTTCTTCAACCAATACAACATTATCCCGAACGTTGTGTCTTATAATAATTTGATTAATACCCATTGTGATGAGGGGAGGGTTGATGAGGCCTTGCAAGTTTACCGCCACATAATTGAGAATGCGCCATTTAGTCCATCATCGGTCACATACCGGCATTTGACGAAAGGGTTGATTGATGCTGGGCGGATTGAGGAGGCAGTGGATCTTTTGAGAGAAATGTTGAATAAGGGGCAAGGTGCGGACTCATTAGTTTACAACAACCTGATTAAGGGGTTCCTAGAGTTGGGGAATCTGGATAAAGCAAATGAACTTTTTGATGAGCTTAAGGAGAGGTGTCAAGTTTATGATGGGGTTGTGAATGCAACATTTATGGACTGGTTTTTTAATCAGGGGAGAAAGGAGGAGGCAATGGAGTCATATAGATCCTGGCAGCATCGCCAATTTAGGATAGTGCCTGCTACGTGTAATGTTCTTTTGGAGGTGTTGCTTAAGCATGAAAAGAAAAAGGAGGCTTGGGCGTTGTTTGACTTAATGCTGGATAGTCACATCCCACCAAATACCCAGGCTGTGAATTCAGACACATTTAACATAATGGTTAATGAGTGTTTTAAGCTTGGCAAGATTGAGGAGGCAATTCCCACATTTAAAAAGGTGGGAACAAAGCAAAATTCGAAGGCTTTCCAAATGGATGTTGCAGGGTATAGTAATATCATTGCGCGATTTTGTGAGAATGGGATGTTATCAGAGGCAGAGATGATGTTTGCAGAACTGTCTGCAAAGTCGTTGTCTCCAGATGTTACTTGTCATAGGACTTTGATTGATGCATTTTTGAAAGCAAACAGGATTGATGATGCTTTAAAGGTGCTCAACAGAATGGTTGATGCTGGCTTGAGGGTAGTTGCTAATTTTGGCAACAGGGCTTTTGATGAATTGATCAAGAATGGCAAGGTAATGGATTGTGCACAGATCTTGTCCAAAATGGGAGAAAAAGATCCTAAACCAGACCCTACTTGCTATGAGGTTGTGATCAAGGGACTTTGCGATGAAGGTATACTGGACAAGAGCCAGGATTTGCTAGGTGAGATGATGAGGTATGGTGTTGGACTTACTCCGGCATTGCAGGAATGTGTAAATGAGGCTTTTGGGAAAGCTGGGCTTAGTGAAGAGCTTGAGAGACTTTTACGTTTGAATTGGTGGGGATCCGCACCTCTGCCATCAAGAACACCTCCTCAAACTGCTGGACCTTCCCATTCACCTCTCGGATCCCCTCAAATGGCAAGGCCACAGTACACACCATCTGGGCCCCCTCAAATGGCAAGACCACAGCACACACCATCTGGACCCTCTCAAATGACATGGCAGCAACACTCTCCCTCAGGACCCACCCAAATGACTGAGCAACAGCAGCCAGCAGCAGGACCTCCCTCATTTACAGAACGGCATCATCCTTCCTGGGGATCGACTCAAAGAGAAGGGCTATCAGGATCTGCGCAAATGGCATGGCAGCAGCATTCACCATCAGGACCTACTCATGCGGCTGGACTGCAGCATCCACCAACTGTAAACCCGTCAATGGCTGAAAGACATCATCCTCCACATGGACTGACTCAAAGTGAAGGATCACCAGGACCAACACAAATGGCTTGGCAGCAGCACTCTTCACCGGGACCTGCTCAAATGGCATGGCAGCGACACTCCCCATCTGGACCTCATATGCCTGGACCTGAGTACCGCCCATCAGGAAACCCTGTAACGAGAGAATCTTATCATCCGCCATCTGGATGGGCTCAAACAGAAGGGATGCAGCACTCACAGTCAGGACCTCCTCGAATCCCTGTAATGACGGAATCATATCATCCACCATCTGGATGGGCTCAAACAGAAGGGCTGCAGCTTTCCCAAACAGGACCTCCTCAAATGAATGAATCCCATAACTCATCATCGGCAATTCCTCCAACAGCAGAACAGGTAGCAGCAGTGTAGTTTGATGCTCTGACATTAGGCCTTTGATATACTGGTTTTCCAATGTCCTGGTTTTGAACAAGGGAGATCGTTACATCGCTGTATACATTTAGTGTCTCTTTGTGGCACATAGTTTGCGGTCGTCTGTTTCACATGAGCATAATAATGTCAGAGTTTTAGTAGGGTTATAAGGGTCTGTTGTGATTGTTCGGTCCCTCATAGAGTCAGCCTGATCCGAGGAGCTAATTATTTGTGTACTCTGCAACTTCACATATTTATTAAAGATGTTCTTCCTCTTAAATAATCTTGGTGATCTTCATAATAATGCATGGACGTGCTGGTTAGCTTTGTGGCCTAGGATCAATTTATCTTTTCCCTTTAATGAACTTGTCATGGTCTGGAATGTTCAGTTCATTAAGAACTTTCTTATGTGGGATTATTTGGCTAGATTCTATTAGTCACAACTACCACACAAAGTTGCACTTTGGTCAGCTGCTAGCATTTCTTAGTTGTGTAAATAGATTTGAAGCGAAGGTAAATAGTCATCTTTGGCAATTAAGTTTCTAACTATAGTCTATGAATGTGAGGCTTAGAAAACTTAAGGTATTAAGAGAAGAGAGTAATCTTCAAATTTTCTGTCCTTGTTTATACCTAAAAGGGTTAAGGTTTAAGACAACTCCTTTCCTCTGATACACTCCAACTCCCTTCTTGGAAGCAGAACAGTGGTGCCATTTCACCTGAAAGGTATATTTGAGAAAGCAAAGTACTTACTTGCTACAATTGCATGTAAAAGAGGACTATTCAGGTTTCAATGGTTACACTTTTCTTTACATTCATGCTTTTTTTTAATTTTTTTTTCTTGGAGAGCTGATATTTCTTAAAATTCCTGCAACAGTGATAAATTCTCTCAATGGGACAAAACTTGCTGTACATTAGTACCCGAAAAAGGAAAATAAAACTGACCCAATACTACATTTTCTCGAGAAAGTGAAAGAATTTCTAAAAGAATCATGAATTTCAAAATTTCATTACTGTTGAGCTCATGTTAAGCAAAGGCTCCAGCGTACATGGAGCAAACTTACGGGCAAAGAGATAACAGGTGGATATCATCCCGGAATTATACGAACAGAGCGTGCCGTTGTTCCTTATGGTCCGTATCAAGTCTTGTGTGATGTTTTCCTTTTTATACATCGCCGGATGCGGACCGCCGGCGGACCAGTCAACCCAAGTCACCGTCCGGTTCGAGTTCTGAGAACCGTGGAACATGTTCAGGTAAGTCGGAAGATAATGCTCGTCTGGGTAGCAAGCGGGAAGGCAGTGTTTTCTGAAGAGGGTGTAGTACTTGGTGTCGGCGACAATGTGAACGGCCAGCGTCCGGTGAAGTTCGAACCACTGAGACCCTTTTCGCCATTGACGGAGGTGTATATGGGGACGCATATGGCGACTGTAGCGACCGCGTCCGTAGCGGGTGGGTTCGTCGTAGGATTCGACGAAGCTGTGTGCAGAATCGATGAGGTACTTGTAGACGGTCGGAAAGTTGTAGACCGGAATGCAGCTCTCGGAAAGAAGAACAAATCGGTCGTTTGAAAAGTCGAGCAGGGCGTTGGCCAGAAGGCGCCTCTCGGCGTCGGTTAGTGTTGCCGATCCCCATGCAACAGTCTGGATAAGAACAGAATGGTTCAGTGAAAGATAGATGGAAGGTATAAGTAGTATAATGTTTCATCAAAGGCTAGATTTTGAATATCATTGCCGGAGAATTGACAATTTCCCAATGTGATAGAAAGGCTTAGTTTTTCCTTGAATATAAATTTCATATAAATATAAGCAATATGTTATTCATTTTGGTTCTCATTCTATCTTTTGAGTATGTTTAATTTCACAAAGGAAGAAACGTTACACCTGAAACTAAGTTTAATTCAATTCAATCTTCCCAAAATGAGTGATTAGAGGAAAGAGATATTTCTACTTATAGCGAAGATATCAGGTCAAAATAAAAATGAATCAATGTAAAAGCAACACAAAATCTATGATGTGCAGATGAATGTAGCTGTTGGTGAGTTGTCAGCAACGCAAGGAGTCTTCTTTTGAACTATACCAGTCCATCAGCTTTTGCAGGTTCTTATGTAACAATATGGGGTCTCTTCAATTAGAATCCATGACTGCAGTTATGGATGAAGAACTAATGCATCTTTGGTAACTCCAAAATATGAAATCGGGGACTTCTAGGGCTAGATTTTGAACCGTGAAAATTTGGCCCGATACGCAACATTTTCAGTGATGGAAAGGGTGTTGAGAACCATTTAAAAAGGGAGAGGTTTTATTTACAAACGGGGCTACTGAACCCGCGCTCAACAAAAATTTAAGATCATCCATAGCAAAGTAAAGATAATTTACAACTCTTTTGCTCCTATTGACAAATCTAAATACTTTATCTAGGAGTGCCTTCCAAAACTATTATTAAAGATATGTTTAGGGGATAAATTTCAAAGTTATCCCTATAATGGATATATGTGCTTTGTTTATCATCTTCAATTCTCTTCTAACATTTTATTGCAAAAACAATACTTCATCTTAATATACCCAAAATTTAAAACATTTGGAAGAAAATTCACGGTTGTAAATCCAATAATCTTAAATCTTCTCTTGCATTTTTAGATAAGAAGCATTAAGTTAAAAAAACACTTTATTTCAACATTTTATGTATTCTATCCATCATTCTCAATTCCCCTTTAACATTATATTGCAATGACAATACTTCATATGAACATGTACTAAAATTCAAAACATTTAGATGAAGATCCATTGTTAAAAATCCAATCATCTTAAATCTTCTCTTGCGTTTTTAGACAAGTGTTAAATTAAAAATAAGTTGTAATTTTCTTTTCAGTCCTATATGAGATTAGAAATGAAAAGGATAAGTTCCAACTGCTTTGCACCTAATGTTTACTAGTTCAGTCTCATGTTTTCTGTTGTGCTCTCTGTTTTAATCTCAATTCAAGCACTTTCTTGGCAGCTTAACTTTCTATTGTATCTTATCATCAAAATTATCAACTACACTTACTGGTTCCTCCATTGCACTCGGTTTTTCAGCCAAAAAGGATCAAAGTCACATTCCAAACCTCAGCCTTCTCTGAAAAGCATCCTCCTCAACCAAACAACGAAAATCATAACCAACCCTGTGCATCCTATTTGCTTCAGAATTAGCCACTGCTAACCATCATGCAGGACAATCTCCAAATGGCCAAGTCTCCTCTACTGTCCCAGTTAAAATTCTCAACTTCTTTCCCTCCAAATGAAGTATAAATACTCTTTTCCCCATATTGTTAATCATATTGAAGGGGAAACAAATCGGTAAATTGAAGTCTAACACTCTGCTTTTCTACAGCCAACTCAAAGAAAGCTAATTCATCCATTTAAGTCAAGAGCAGGCACCAGGAATTCACATTATTGATTTCACTTAAAGTCACTTCCTACTTAAGACCCGTTTGTAAGAAGGGGAACTATTTATTTATGTATAAAGGATTTCACACAAGTTCCAAACAACATAATGAGACAAAAGTTTCAGGAGTTCGAGGTTTTACACCTACACTACGAATTTTTTATACGTATGTTCTGATATCATGCTGTGAAACCAGACAAAACCAGATTATGATATCATTTGGCGTGTTATATGCACTGCAAAGTCTTATAATTCCTTCAAATACAGAGAAGACTCGCACCTGACTCGGGATTTCACGTCCATAGAAAGGCGAGTCGCGTGACACGTTGAGAACATAGCCCGGAGGCGCATGGACATAGATAGAGAACAAGTCTCCACCTCCGGCTCCTATGAAGAATCTCTCCCACAATGGCAGCATCGGCAAGGGGCCTCTCGTCAAGAACATGAACGCGACCTTCGGCACTCTCGTCTTGTATGGATACTCCTTCTTGGGCACCATCGACGCCCTCCACAGCAGCTCGTCGTCGTACATTCGATGCGTTATATTAGTCGGCTTCAGAAAGGCTTCCATGCTCATACAGTCCACGACCTTCTCGCATTTTCTCACGACTGTGGCGGCGGCGGGGGCGGCGGTTGTGCAATTAGAGTAGGGCTCGGCGGTTGAGGCGAAGATGTTGCGATTGAGGTGCGACGTGGTGGCGAGGCCGATCACGACGCCGGCGACGAAGACGACTAAAAATGAAAGGATTTGGACCAGTTTTGACAGACCCAGGTACTTCTCCCCGGCTTCTTCTTTGGCCCCGATCCTGCCATTGCTCCGCCGCATTGGGTTGGTCCAAAATCCAAAACCCCGAACTCCCCAATATCCAAATTCAAAACTTCGAAATTCTCTGTTCCTCTCCCTGTTCACGCTGCCATTCGATCTTCAGCTTCTCCGGAAGTGATTCGCGTTCTTGCAGCTTCTTCGCCACCCATCAAAGATTTCCGCATTGAATTCTAACTTCTTGAAATTCGAACCGGATTCTCCACCAAAAAACGCAAGATATCAAAACTGTAACTCCTTGAAAACGAGGTATTCAATTTTGATCCCTAGACCATCAAAAACAACCAGGAAATCAACAAAATTCGGATCAAAACCGTGAAATCGAATCGTTTTGTCAAAACCGGACAGGATACAAATGTTGGGCAATGCGTGAACAGTGAATGGATCGGAGAGAAACGCGAGAAAGAAAGAGAAAGAGAAAGAGAAAGAGTGGGGTAGTTGATGATATTGATAGAAAACATACAGGAAGATTTGGAGAGATAAACCACGAATGAGTTCGAGAATATTAGAAAACAAGAATCCCTGAATCTCACGCTTGACGGTGACGCTTCGCAATTGGAAAATAACATTTGTGAGATGTTTGGTTGCCAAGGAAGGAATTGCGGTTAGAAAATTCCGGAAACGGTGTACGCAGGCCCGTCGACTGTGTGCCGTAGAGTCAAGCGCTTGCAACATCATGCGCACGATCCACTCTTATTCTCGTCATGCAGGCACGTTTCTTGAGGACCACCGGAACCTTGGTTGAGTTTGAGAATCATTATGTAATGTCGACCATTCATATTTTTCCAAGCAATCATCGTTGGTTTAATTGCTTCACGACCAAACCACAAAGCCAATATAATACATTTTTTAATATGAGCCGCGGTCAGAAGAAAGAAAAATGTTTTTGATATAGTTTTAAACATTCAACAAAATAAAGGGTATTATGCCTAATCCATTCATGCATAATCAATGAAAGTTTAAGAAATAAATTCTCGCGGAGTTTAAGAAATAAATTCACAATTTAACATTAATTAATGAAAGTTTCATTATTAACCCTCTTTTGCACATTGAGCATATTCAAATGGCTTCTCTTTAGCCTTTCTTCCCTTTACCTTTACTTTGGCCTTCTCTCTTTTGGATTTGTGTTCGTCTTGTCACTGTCATTCACTTTTTGCCTTCTTTAGAGGGTAGTTGTTTGCCTTACTCTTAGGACTTGAAAAGTTGAGAAAATGATTCATTTTTGTCATTATGTTTGAATATTATATTAAATTAATTCATATGTTATCAAGATTAGTTTATTTGTTTATATACTATTCATTTATAGAAAATCCTTCGATTCACATGTAAATCGATTATAATCAACCATGAGTAGTAAGTAAATAAGTTATTTTTAATTGGAATTGAATGAGGGATATTGTTTATCTAATATTAGGTTATTTGTTCATACATTGACTATTTATAAAAAATTCTTAGATTCACATGTAAATCTATCACAACTATACATATATTTATGAACATAATATATGAACTAAGTTATTTTTAATGTTCAATGGAATTAGAAATGAGAGGTACTACTTGCCTAATAAGGGTAAAAGTTTTAAAAGGATAATTGCTTTGTTAGGTCATTGATTTTGCTAACAAAGGTTATTTAAACAAATAACTTGTACTAAAAATATTTGATATGCTCTTGCCATCTAAAAGTGAGTTTCTTAAAGTTATAAGTACCAAATATTAAATAAATAAATAATTTACTTTTTTAATTGGAAACTATAAGATAAACCTTGAAATACTTATATTATGAGTGAATAAATAAGATCCGGCCCAAGTACTCCATCCAAACATTCCAAGCCGAGTCATATGCATTCATGTTTAGTGTTTCCAATTTGGGCCACTTTTGAGTTCAACTAAATTCCTCTTCAAGGAAAGATCAGCTTTTTTGGATCGACGCCCTTGATTGGACATAATGGTGCATATGGATGTTATCAATATCATGGTACATGTATAATATTCCATGGCTCATTGTCATTCGTATGGGACATACACCATTAACTTCTCTGCTTTTGGGTGGGGACACCGACAGAAGACGACAATACAACCAATAAAATGCCTGCATGAGAACTCTTTTTCTTCTTTTTTTTTTCATGCAAAATTTTAAATTTACATATGCAAGTATTTCTACTAGCTTACCATTGAGCTAGTAGGTGATGGAAAACTATAAAAAGCTATTAGCCAATATTGCAGGAAAACTCTTGAACATTCTTTTGCTAAACTTGCTTTATTTTTTTTCTATCTTTCTTTTAACTACACAATAACTAATGTTTTTACATTTTTATTAGTATCTTGACCCTATCATAAAACATAACGAAGAAAAGCTTATATAGTTTTAGAAATTTTTTTGGTATATTTTTCTTTATATGAAACTTTATGTGTATACAATTCTATTATAAAACATGTATCTTGACAATAAAGAAAAATCTTCAAAATAAGAAAGATAACATTTTCATACTTATAGAAACATATTGCATATTAAAAATTTTCAAAATATGATGATTTTGTAAAGCAATCATTAGTATATATATAAAATCTCGCACCTAATCATGGAGATAACTAAATATAGAATTAATCAATCTTAAATAAGACACATATCTCTGATAAATTTTAGTTTATGCAATTTAGAAATACAAATCCATTCATTTGAGCTATCTTTGAAAGAGAAGACTTTTTCTTATAATTAAGTTGTTATTAATTATTATACATGTAAATTTGTTAAGCATCTTCAACATAAATATCCATTCGTGCTAAAAAAAAAAGATCTTATCATTGAATTCTAAATAAAAAGCCAAGTAAAGTTTGATACAGTATTTAGTAATTAGCTACCTCAATGGCTTTAGTAAATGAAAAATAAATAGATCATGAAATAACAATGACCTATTGATAATATCTCTTCTTTGTTAGTCCTAACTAATTATAATTTCTACACAATTTATTATACTATAAAAGTACTTTAAAAAAAAAAGATAAAAGATTATATCAAATTTATGACCGAGAAGAGCAGTCATTTGCTTTTCATCCAACAACTATACATATATTTATGAATTTAATTTATGGGTTTCATCCATTGATTAAGAACATAGGTTATTTGAACAGGTAACTTAATAAAAAGATTTGATATTCTCAATAAACTAGGGCCGGACAAGTATTCCATCTTCACATTCCCAACCGAGTCATATGCACTCATTTCTGGTTCAACCATATTCCTCTTGAAGGATACATCCTCTTGATTGCACATCGTGGTGGATATGGATGTATCTATACAATGCCCCGTATAAAATATCCCATGCGTCATTGTCATTCGGATGGGATATACACCATCCGTTGATCCCTGCATCGTGGCGGGCATTCAGATGGGAGACCACAACGGAACCAACAAAAAGCCTGCAGGCCCTGCCAAAAGATAAAAAGTGGAGCTCTTTGAACCTTCTTTTATCGAACCTGCTTTATCTTTTTCAACCTTTTTTTAATCACTCAATGGCTCTTGATCAGTTCTTTCATCCGATTTTATGATATTTGGAAGTGCAAATCTGGTCTTTGAGCTGCCTTTTAGAAGACAACTTTTTATACAGTTATCTAACCTTATTCATATATTAGTCTATATTCCTTGTATGTTCTTGTATAATCTTCTCATTTTCTTTTAATATTCTTCAAAGTTCACACAAAGTAGTATTGCAAGATGGTCCATGTTAAACCATTGTAGTGACAAAATATGTCGTGGCATAAATATTTAGTTCAACATTATTAATGTATAAGTCTAATTAAATATGAATATGTTTCTTTGTCTCGTAAACTAGTTTTTGAGATAGAAATGAATTTCTTAATATATTATTATATTGACAACATCACATAATTATTATTTTTAACAAATTTTAATAGTTTAGATTTGAAAAAGCCCTTTCATTTTAGTCCTATCTTAATGTATGAAATTTATTTGATTCATGGACATTCTTTTAAAAAGAAAAATTATTATACATGTAAATTTGTTAAAAATCTTCAACATACGTAAGCCCTTCGTGTTGAAAATAGAATAAATCACAAAAGAAGATCTTATAAATGAATTCTAAATAAAGTGCCATGTAAAGTTTGATACAATAAATTTGACTCTGTATGTTCCTTCGTACGGACTGCTTCCAAATCAAGGCTCCATCTTTCAACTCTTAGATACAAACAGAGAGCACATTAGACCATCTCCAAACATAATATTTCTGCTCCTCAATTGATCCCAATTTTAGGATTGTTATATTTGAAGCTACATCCCTTAGGAGTTCCACAGCTTACCTCACATCCTTTTCTGCTTGTTAGAGCAAAACACACATGGATAACAAGCCGAACTAGTCACAATATTCTAACCAATTCAACGTAGGAAGCAACAAACTAGTTCTTTCACACATTTTTTGACAAACATACTAGTACTTTATCCATTGCACTAGATCCAGAACCGCTTCTTAGATGCAGAGTTGTCTAAACATATTAATATTTAAGTTCATAACACATCCCCTAAGGTCATACTGGAAATTGTACTCCTCCTAAAACATAAGGGCTACTCAAATAAGAATCCAACCTAAAATGGGCTTGTTTTCTCACCCAAATCGAAGGAAAATTGTGAGAGAAGACAAATTGGTAGCGAACAAGGTAAGAAGATAGCTTAAAGCTAGCAAAGAAATACTGGTTCAATATTAACACATATACAACTGCATAAGAAATTTCTTATATGTGGCTGAGAAAGGAAACCGAGCAACTTATAATGGTGGTCATATGCTTAAATTACTGTCAGCAGATCAAACATGGCTTCAAATTTGTAGCTAAGAAAAAAATCAGCATACACACTAACAAATTTAAAACACGAGTACAATGACATTAGTTGTGTTTAACTCACAGTAAATATCTAAAGCATAATTTGATGAGAATAACAGAGATGACTTCAATGGTACAAGCTATAGCAGTAATGAAGATCCTTTACGGTTCTTCCTTAGAAATAAATGTAAAAGATGCCTACCAATGACACTCTTTTTACTAACTGATACTCTAACTTAATAGCAAGGAACTTTGGTCCCTGTAGAACTTCTAGAAAATCACTGTGATATATTCTCCGACTGCACTTCTTTAGAGATCAGATTATCTTTGTTCAGTTCATTATAGAATTCCTGCAACAGAGAGCAACAATGTGTGATGGCAAAGTCAGAAAATCAAATTGTTTATAATCATAGACCAAAAAGATAAATCGAAGTAAGTGAGAGAATCATATGCAAAATAATAAGAAGATGATTAATAGACTATATAATTTGATTTGCTTTTTGGTGAGAGGGGAGAAAGTTATCAAATTGAAGGCCAAGAAAATGAAAACAATTTACACTCCTAAGCTGCTAATCTGAAGTGATTAAGGAGATATGATCTAAAGTAAAGAAACTATCATCTTATCAATTAATTTCTTATGCATTCAAGAATAAGCCACCAACTTAGTTTAATATGCTTTCGCACACAAGTTTATCAAACTTTACTGCAATGCTTGCTCAAGTGGAACACCAAAGATGTTAAGAAAGTAATAAGCAGAAGCAAAAGACACATATGACTAAATACAGTCACCAACCTTGATTTCCTTACCAAGAGAATTTGCTTTTGCCTCTTCACCAGAAAGAGCAGCAGTACCTTGGGCTTTCTGACAAAATTACATTTTCACAGGCTTAATAAGACAAGAAATTTAACATTTCAAGAATGCCAACCCCAAAAAGGTGGGGGATAAAAAAGAAAATCTACCTTCAGCTTGTCCAGATGACACAGCCCAATTAAGCATAATTTATCCTTTAATTTGCAATAGAAATCCACACAATTATTTATCTCTAATGTGGTGGAAAGTTGTTTCTGTGAATCTCCAAGATCAACATCACTAACTTTGGTCTTTGGCTCCAATTCTTGAAATGACAGCCTTAAAATCCCAGGAATAATCATCAAAATCATCATTGTTGTTAACTGTGTCAGATTCAAATGCTGTAATAATGGAATGCATCCCATGGTAACTTGCATTTGGTGTATTATTAACCAACGCTTTCTGCTTAGCTTGACTGTATAAACTTGAGATCAGATCATTGATAGATACATTGGAACCAGCACTTTTAATGCTATCTTTTGCGTTGGAGCCAGGTGTTACGGTAGAAACTTCTTAAGGACTAAGGAATCATCGGAATCAAGGTCTCCATCACTGAAAATGGACATGGGCAAGGGTTCCCTGTGATTTTGAGACCTTACCTCATCCTTCTGAAAGAGTGAAACAGAAGATAGTCATACAACAACTAGAAAAGAATATGTTAATGAGACCAAAAGAATTTACCCAACTTTAGTTTGCTAATGAAGTAATAAAAGCAAGATCTAAATAATATTGGAAGTAAGAATCATATTAGAAACAAAAAATTGATCAATACTGAGGCAGCAATGCATGCCTAAAGCTCACATCACATAAGTCATATTACGCTGAAATATATCATAAGAATTGCCTTTGTTCACGACCATCATCAAAATCAATATCTATATCATTTTTAACCAATCCCCCACCCAATGGGACAAAAGGAAAGAGGAAAGAGGAAGATGAATGATTCAACCATAGTTTCTTTACAGAACATTTTGAACAGCAGGGTATATAAATTTATCTATTTAATAAGTATAATGATTGAATTATTACCTGGACTTCAACACTAGATGTAGATAATTCTCCACCAGCTGGAGAAGAATCAGCAACCTTGTACACTTTCTAAAACCCAAGCTTTTAGTATCCATGTCCGCTTATAGATTTTGCATAGAAAATTAATTAACTAAATTAAATCAAAATGACAAAACACCTCGTGGTTTGGTCCTGTTTCAGAAAAAGCATCCTTGAATTCCCCAAAGTTCTCATCAGATTCCTCATTTTCATCAACTGGAGAGATATTCAAACCATTTGGTTTTCTTTTGTTTTAAGACGCAGAGATAATATCCCCTTTAGTCACCGGGTAGAAATTAATTCCAAATTCCCATTCCACAGATTTGGGAGAAACCGCATCTGATGCTATCCATGAATCTTCAGTATTGCTTGTGAAATTGACATCATAAGAAAGTGCTTCTACACAAGCAGGAGAACTATCAACAACCTTTGGCATTTCCTACAACAACCAATATGTTTGAGCACATTCTTCGAGTGTTTCAAAACTGTATACAAAACAGAGAATAAGAACTAAAGTGACTCACTGATTTATGTTCAGATCCAGATTCTGAATGTGCCCCCTTAAAATCCCAAAAGTTCTCATTAGCGCCAACATTCTCATCAACTAGAGATGATATCAAATCATTCTGCTTGCCCTCAGAACGTGAATCCAAGATGATATTGTTATTTTTCATGAAACTTGGGTTGAAATTAAATCCCGAATCCCATTTCCTAGAATTTTGCAAGACCCCATCTGACACAGCAAATAAATCAACAGATCCACTAGCATAATCACCATTAAATACTTTTGCTTCTAGGCCAGCGAGGGAGGTCATTCATCAACATTTGGCACCTCCTACAGCCAAAATTAAAGTTGATTCTTCGAAATCTCAATAATAGATGTAAAATAATGGAACAAAATCTAACTGACTCACCAACTTATTCTTTGAATCCAGTTTCTGGAAAGGCATCCTAAAAATCCCAAAGATCTTCGAAAGAATCAACTTTTTTATCAGGTTCAGAAGAGTTAATCCAATTTGTAGTATCACTGTCCTTGCTTCTGGGGAATGAGCCCGAGCTAAGACCATCTCGTAAAGTCAGAGCACTTGAGTTGAAATCCAACCCAAAACCCCACTCACCACTTCTGCTAGAAGTCCCATTTGATAACAAAGAAAATTATCAGGACCATCCACACAATTACAAGACACAGATGCCAAGCTTTCCAGCTCTTTCCTCTCAACCTGTCACAAGAAAAACCTAAGATTTAGGCCAATAAAATCAACTACAACCACAACTGAATCTATTCATTTTTCCCAGAATAAATTACAACAAACAACATCCTATCTCAAGTTTATAAAAGTAGCTTGAAGAAAGCTAATTGGTCCTGAACTTCCAAGAATTGAAGGCTATGACACAGAAACTATCAAGCATAAAGTTACAAATACACAAAAATTAAACAATACCCATTCCCTTGTTGCGTCGGAACTTCTTCTTCTACATTCAGTAGGACAAGGCTTTCAACATACTTATCCAGAAAAAACGTTTCTTCTAGACTACGAAAGCGAAGATCCACAGTTCGCTGGTTGCTTGGTTCATAAGAAAACAACCTTCCACATCCCGTCAGTAGAACCTCACCATTCTTCCCAAAGCCTACCACTATACTCACAGGAGGCAAATTTTTGATATCAAACATTTTGGTCCAGGATTCAACGACGCCATACTCTTGCATCACCCATACAGAGAGTGACATATACAGCATGCTGTTACAGGAGACAAGCGCAAGCAGACCATCGATGACAGCAATGCCAACGCATAGGTACTTCGCCTTTCGTAAACTCTTCGGCACCCCCACTTTGCGAAACGTCTCCTCCTCCATATCAAATGCTACGACCACATTGCGAAACACACCCCCGTGCTGGGGAATGTACGCCGGCCAGTGAACTACGCCGTTTAGGAAAGCTGATGGGGAACCCACATTGATGTGATAGGGAGGAACCGAGGCCATAACAGTGTGCCATGCGCCGGTTCGTAGTGTGTAAATCTGAACCCAATCTGGGATGTTATCATGTTGACCATCATGGAAGCGATACCCAAGCTTCACCAATTTGTAATCATCGGTCCTGGGTTCGTAGCCAAAGGCGAGGGAATGAGTATAGTTTTCGCGAGAGCTGATTCCAGCATGAGGGGGCGGAAGAGCTATGGCTTTCTGAATTGAAGGGTTCCAGATAAAATATGACCCACCGTCGGGACCGGAAACATCATCAGCAAGACAAAGTAGGCCGTTAGATGAACCGGCCACAATCCTTAACCTGTTGATGTTCTGATTTGAGCTACGCAATTCTATGAAATTGCTGCAGGAGAAAGGTTCATCGGCAGGATGAAGAGTCTGACGAGCTGTCTCAAGTCGAAAGTCAAAATGGCGGAGGAGAAGATATGGCGGGTGTTGGGGGTTGGAAAGTGAACGATTGAGGTGGGTGGAAATGAAGTGAGGGCTGGAGATGAGAGAAAGCCATGTTTTGCAAACACACCTGAATCTAATCAATGTCTTCACCGGTAGCCGTGACAAGATTTCGAAGACAAGCTCGTTAGGTAGAAAGTCTGACATCGTCTCTCGACGCCACTTAGAGGAGAATGTAGAAGAGAAGGAAGCGAAGACCAGTTTGCAGTGGAGCCACTCAGAGGAGCATGTAGAAGAAAGGGAAGCGAAGACCACTCTGCAGTGGACTTAGTGTCAGTTAAATTCTGACTTGCAAGCAGGGCTTTCGAGACATGAATGTGTCTCTGCTCTTTCGCTTGTTCTTTTGTCCTTTTTGGTCTCTCATAACTCATGCTTTTCTTCCTCATTGATACACGAAAGGGACTCATAACCAAACGACTTTGGTACATGTAAAAAACCGGGTAGAGTTAAGATATGTTATGTAAAATGTGTTGTAAAGTACATATAGATGATAGCATGAAAAGGTAAAATTAGCATGTTATTTACATAATTTCATCTTAAAGACCATATTCCAATGATATTTTAGCAAAAAGATATGTAATATGGAGCATAGAACAAAACCTGCATTAAATTCATTTCTTATATATAAAATAGGGTAGAGTTTACATTTTTCAAAAAAAAAAAATCATTTTTTATTTTTTATTTTGGGATAAAGCAGCTTTGGAAGTACAATGGACCACGGCCGAAAGAGACTTTCTTTCCTATTTTCACTAATACTTTGGAGTAAAGCTCATGATACAAAAGATGTGGGATACAAAAGTTCAGAAACCCAGCACGGCCTTTCCCTTATAACCTTTGTGCACTAACCTAATCACGACAAAGTGGATTTGTACACATATAAAAGATTCTCAACTGAGGTGGTCTCACGAGGTAACCACACGCCACCCTCCCATGCGCATTTAATGCCATCAACTCCCCCACGTTACCCCATGCACGGGTCTGTTAAAGGTTTTAATCAAACTGCAGTCACGTCCGGTGTAGAGGGAAAAAACTTGAAGGACAAGGCAAAGAAATTTCAAAACAACAGGCCTATAAAAGAGAGCAAGATACAAGCATGACTTTGAGAAAACGTGTTGGCGCTTACTTCTGTCAGTGCTATACCATAAATAAGGAAGTTGGAAGCCTTTATATTAATTGCTTTTATAAGGGCTTGGCTTTGTCCTTTCTTCAGCGGCTCGTTCTTCTGCTTCAATGCTGCCCGTGAAGTGTTTGCTTAGATTCAGGTGTGTTTAATGAAAAAAATATAACATTACGATAATGTTCTGTACACGGTGTCGTGTCTGCCGCATTCACTAAACTCTGCACGAGAGCTGGGCTGTCGTTTCTGAATTTCGACATGCAGGGACGTTTCTTAAGGATCACCGGAACTTTGGTTGAGTTTGAGAATCATTATATAGTGTCGACCATTCATATTTGTCCAGGCAATCCTCGCCGTCTTAATTGCTTAGGACCAAACCACGAAGCCAATATCATACATTTGTTAATATGAGCCACGGTCAGAAGAGAGAAAAATGTTTTTGATATAGTTTTAAATATTCAACAAAATAGAGGGTATTATGCCTAATCCATTCATGCATAATCAATGAAAGTTTAAGAAATAAATTCTCGTGGAGTTTAAGAAATAAATTCACAATTTAACATTAATTAATGAAAGTTTCATTATTAACCCTCTTTTGCACATTGAGCATATTCAAATGGCTTCTCTTTAGCCTTTCTTCCCTTTACCTTTACTTTGGCCTTCTCTCTTTTGGATTTGTGTTCGTCTTGTCACTGTCATTCACTTTTTGCCTTCTTTAGAGGGTAGTTGTTTGCCTTACTCTTAGGACTTGAAAAGTTGAGAAAATGATTCATTTTTGTCATTATGTTTGAATATTATATTAAATTAATTCATATGTTATCAAGATTAGTTTATTTGTTTATACACTAATCATTTATAGAAAATCCTTCGATTCACATGTAAATCGATTATAATCAACCATGAGTAGTAAGTAAACAAGTTATTTTTAATTGGAATTGAATGAGGGATATTGTTTATCTAATATTAGGTTATTTGTTCATACATTGACTATTTATAAAAAATAGGCAATAACGGTAAAAGTTTTAAAAGGATAATTGCTTTGTTAGGTCATTGATTTTGCTAACAAAGGTTATTTAAACAAATAACTTGTACTAAAAATATTTGATATGCTCTTGCCATCTAAAAGTGAGTTTCTTAAAGTTATAAGTACCAAATATTAAATAAATAAATAATTTACTTTTTTAATTGGAAACTATAAGATAAACCTTGAAATACTTATATTATGAGTGAATAAATAAGATCCGGCCCAAGTACTCCATCCAAACATTCCAAGCCAAGTCATATGCATTCATGTTTAGTGTTTCCAATTTGGGCCACTTTTGAGTTCAACTAAATTCCTCTTCAAGGAAAGATCAGCTTTTTTGGATCGACGCCCTTGATTGGACATAATGGTGCATATGGATGTTATCAATATCATGGTACATGTATAATATTCCATGGCTCATTGTCATTCGTATGGGACATACACCATTAACTTCTCTGCTTTTGGGTGGGGACACCGACAGAAGACGACAATACAACCAATAAAATGCTTGCATGAGAACTCTTTTTCTTCTTTTTTTTTTCATGCAAAATTTTAAATTTACATATGCAAGTATTTCTACTAGCTTACCATTGAGCTAGTAGGTGATGGAAAACTATAAAAAGCTATTATTCAATATTGCAGGAAAACTCTTGAACATTCTTTTGCTAAACTTGCTTTATTTTTTTTTCTATCTTTCTTTTAACTACACAATAACTAATGTTTTTACATTTTTATTAGTATCTTGACCCTATCATAAAACATAACGAAGAAAAGCTTATATAGTTTTAGAAATTTTTTTTTGGTATATTTTTCTTTATATGAAACTTTATGTGTATACAATTCCATTATAAAACATGTATCTTGACAATAAAGAAAAATCTTCAAAATAAGAAAGATAACATTTTCATACTTATAGAAACATATTGCATATTAAAAATTTTCAAAATATGATGATTTTGTAAAGCAATCATTAGTATATATATAAAATCTCGCACCTAATCATGGAGATAACTAAATATAGAATTAATCAATCTTAAATAAGACACATATCTCTGATAAATTTTAGTTTATGCAATTTAGAAATACAAATCTGTTCATTTGAGCTATCTTTGAAAGAGAAGACTTTTTCTTATAATTAAGTTGTTATTAATTATTATACATGTAAATTTGTTAAGTATCTTCAACATAAATATCCCTTCGTGCTAAAAAAAGAGATCTTATCATTGAATTCTAAATAAAAAGCCAAGTAAAGTTTGATACAGTATTTAGTAATTAGCTACCTCAATGGCTTTAATAAATGAAAAATAAATAGATCATGAAATAACAATGACCTATTGATAATATCTCTTCTTTGTTAGTCCTAACTAATTATAATTTCTACACAATTTATTATACTATAAAAGTACTTTAAAAAAAAAAAGATAAAAGATTATATCAAATTTATGACCGAGAAGAGCAGTCATTTGCTTTTCATCCAACAACTATACATATATTTATGAATTTAATTTATGGGTTTCATCCATTGATTAAGAACATAGGTTATTTGAACAGGTAACTTAATAAAAAGATTTGATATTCTCAATAAACTAGGGCCGGACAAGTATTCCATCTTCACATTCCCAACCGAGTCATATGCACTCATTTCTGGTTCAACCATATTCCTCTTGAAGGATACATCCTCTTGATTGCACATCGTGGTGGATATGGATGTATCTATACAATGCCCCGTATAAAATATCCCATGCGTCATTGTCATTCGGATGGGATATACACCATCCGTTGATCCCTGCATCGTGGCGGGCATTCAGATGGGAGACCACAACGGAACCAACAAAAAGCCTGCAGGCCCTGCCAAAAGATAAAAAGTGGAGCTCTTTGAACCTTCTTTTATCGAACCTGCTTTATCTTTTTCAACCTTTTTTTAATCACTCAATGGCTCTTGATCAGTTCTTTCATCCGATTTTATGATATTTGGAAGTGCAAATCTGGTCTTTGAGCTGCCTTTTAGAAGACAACTTTTTATACAGTTATCTAACCTTATTCATATATTAGTCTATATTCCTTGTATGTTCTTGTATAATCTTCTCATTTTCTTTTAATATTCTTCAAAGTTCACACAAAGTAGTATTGCAAGATGGTCCATGTTAAACCATTGTAGTGACAAAATATGTCGTGGCATAAATATTTAGTTCAACATTATTAATGTATAAGTCTAATTAAATATGAATATGTTTCTTTGTCTCGTAAACTAGTTTTTGAGATAGAAATGAATTTCTTAATATATTATTATATTGACAACATCACATAATTATTATTTTTAACAAATTTTAATAGTTTAGATTTGAAAAAGCCCTTTCATTTTAGTCCTATCTTAATGTATGAAATTTATTTGATTCATGGACATTCTTTTAAAAAGAAAAATTATTATACATGTAAATTTGTTAAAAATCTTCAACATACGTAAGCCCTTCGTGTTGAAAATAGAATAAATCACAAAAGAAGATCTTATAAATGAATTCTAAATAAAGTGCCATGTAAAGTTTGATACAATAAATTTGACTCTGTATGTTCCTTCGTACGGACTGCTTCCAAATCAAGGCTCCATCTTTCAACTCTTAGATACAAACAGAGAGCACATTAGACCATCTCCAAACATAATATTTCTGCTCCTCAATTGATCCCAATTTTAGGATTGTTATATTTGAAGCTACATCCCTTAGGAGTTCCACAGCTTACCTCACATCCTTTTCTGCTTGTTAGAGCAAAACACACATGGATAACAAGCCGAACTAGTCACAATATTCTAACCAATTCAACGTAGGAAGCAACAAACTAGTTCTTTCACACATTTTTTGACAAACATACTAGTACTTTATCCATTGCACTAGATCCAGAACCGCTTCTTAGATGCAGAGTTGTCTAAACATATTAATATTTAAGTTCATAACACATCCCCTAAGGTCATACTGGAAATTGTACTCCTCCTAAAACATAAGGGCTACTCAAATAAGAATCCAACCTAAAATGGGCTTGTTTTCTCACCCAAATCGAAGGAAAATTGTGAGAGAAGACAAATTGGTAGCGAACAAGGTAAGAAGATAGCTTAAAGCTAGCAAAGAAATACTGGTTCAATATTAACACATATACAACTGCATAAGAAATTTCTTATATGTGGCTGAGAAAGGAAACCGAGCAACTTATAATGGTGGTCATATGCTTAAATTACTGTCAGCAGATCAAACATGGCTTCAAATTTGTAGCTAAGAAAAAAATCAGCATACACACTAACAAATTTAAAACACGAGTACAATGACATTAGTTGTGTTTAACTCACAGTAAATATCTAAAGCATAATTTGATGAGAATAACAGAGATGACTTCAATGGTACAAGCTATAGCAGTAATGAAGATCCTTTACGGTTCTTCCTTAGAAATAAATGTAAAAGATGCCTACCAATGACACTCTTTTTACTAACTGATACTCTAACTTAATAGCAAGGAACTTTGGTCCCTGTAGAACTTCTAGAAAATCACTGTGATATATTCTCCGACTGCACTTCTTTAGAGATCAGATTATCTTTGTTCAGTTCATTATAGAATTCCTGCAACAGAGAGCAACAATGTGTGATGGCAAAGTCAGAAAATCAAATTGTTTATAATCATAGACCAAAAAGATAAATCGAAGTAAGTGAGAGAATCATATGCAAAATAATAAGAAGATGATTAATAGACTATATAATTTGATTTGCTTTTTGGTGAGAGGGGAGAAAGTTATCAAATTGAAGGCCAAGAAAATGAAAACAATTTACACTCCTAAGCTGCTAATCTGAAGTGATTAAGGAGATATGATATGGCGGAGGAGAAGATATGGCGGGTGTTGGGGGTTGGAAAGTGAACGATTGAGGTGGGTGGAAATGAAGTGAGGGCTGGAGATGAGAGAAAGCCATGTTTTGCAAACACACCTGAATCTAATCAATGTCTTCACCGGTAGCCGTGACAAGATTTCGAAGACAAGCTCGTTAGGTAGAAAGTCTGACATCGTCTCTCGACGCCACTTAGAGGAGAATGTAGAAGAGAAGGAAGCGAAGACCAGTTTGCAGTGGAGCCACTCAGAGGAGCATGTAGAAGAAAGGGAAGCGAAGACCACTCTGCAGTGGACTTAGTGTCAGTTAAATTCTGACTCGCAAGCAGGGCTTTCGAGACATGAATGTGTCTCTGCTCTTTCGCTTGTTCTTTTGTCCTTTTTGGTCTCTCATAACTCATGCTTTTCTTCCTCATTGATACACGAAAGGGACTCATAACCAAACGACTTTGGTACATGTAAAAAACCGGGTAGAGTTAAGATATGTTATGTAAAATGTGTTGTAAAGTACATATAGATGATAGCATGAAAAGGTAAAATTAGCATGTTATTTACATAATTTCATCTTAAAGACCATATTCCAATGATATTTTAGCAAAAAGATATGTAATATGGAGCATAGAACAAAACCTGCATTAAATTCATTTCTTATATATAAAACAGGGTAGAGTTTACATTTTTCAAAAAAAAAAAAATCATTTTTTATTTTTTATTTTGGGATAAAGCAGCTTTGGAAGTACAATGGACCACGGCCGAAAGAGACTTTCTTTCCTATTTTCACTAACACTTTGGAGTAAAGCTCATGATACAAAAGATGTGGGATACAAAAGTTCAGAAACCCAGCACGGCCTTTCCCTTATAACCTTTGTGCACTAACCTAATCACGACAAAGTGGATTTGGACACATAGAAAAGATTCTCAACCGAGGTGGTCTCACAAGGTAACCACACGCCACCCTCCCATGCGCATTTAATGCCATCAACTCCCCCACGTTACCCCATGCACGGGTCTGTTAAAGGTTTTAATCAAACTGCAGTCACGTCAGGTGTAGAGGGAAAAAACTTGAAGGACAAGGCAAAGAAATTTCAAAACAACAGGCCTATAAAAGAGAGCAAGAAACAAGCATGACTTTGAGAAAACGTGTTGGCGCTTACTTTTGTCAGTGCAATACCATAAATAGGGCAGTAGGGAAGCCTTTATGTTAATTGCTTTTATAAAGGCTTGGCTTTGTGCGTTCTTCTGCCTTCTGCGTCAAAGCTGCCCGTGAAGTCTTTGCTTAGATTCAGGTGTGTTTAATAAAAAAATATAACATTACGATAATGTTCTGTACACGGTGTCGTTTCTGCCGCATTCACTAAACTCTGCACGAGGGCTGGGCTGTCGCTTCTGAATTTTGACATGCGGGCACGTTTCTTGAGGACCACCGGAACTTTGGTTGAGTTTGAGGACCACCGTAATGTCGACCATTCATATTTGTCCAAGCAATCCTCGCCGTCTTAATTGCTTCACGACCACACCACGAAGCCAATATCATACATTTGTTAATATGAGCCACGGTCAGAAGAAAGAAAAATGTTTTTGATATAGAGGGTATTATGCCTAATCCATTCGTGCATAATCAAATCCAAAAGAATATTTCATATACTCTTGCCATCTAAAAGTGAGTTTCTTAAAGTTATAAATACCAAATATTTAAATAAATAAAAATTTTACTTGATTAGTTAGAAACTATAAGACAAACCTTTAAATAGTTATATTATGAGTGGATAGATTAGACCAGGCCCAAGTACTGAATCCAAACATTTCAAGCCGAGTCATATGCATTCATTTTGGTGTTTTCAATTTGGGCCACTTTTGGGTTCAACCAAATTCCTCTTGAAGGAAAGATGAGCGCTTGTGGATTCATGCGCTTAGTTGGACATTATGATGCATGTGTGGATGTTATCTAATATTCCATGGTTCATTGTTATCCGGGTGTACAATATTCCATACACCATTAATTTCTCTGCATCGGAGTAGGGACTCCAATAGAAGACGACAATACAACCAATAAAATGCATGTGAGAGAAGTTATTTATTTATTTAAATATCTAATTTCACATGGAGTGTGTCCTTAATAACTTATTATTGAGTTAGCAAGTGACTAACAACCATACAAAGCTATTATTCTATCTTGGAGGAAAACTCTTAAAACACTCTTTTGCGGAACTTACTTTATCTTTTTCTATTTTTATTTTAATTATATGATGATTAGTGATTTCACATCTTCATCTTTATTAGTTCTTTGATCCTATTATAAAGTATAATGAAGAAAAGCTTATAGAGTTTTGAAAAAAAAAAAGACCATGGATATTGTTTTATGTATGAAACTTTATGTGTGCGAAATCCTGTTATAAAACATGTATCCTAACAATAAAGAAAGATCTTCAAAAATAATGAAGATAAAATTCCATATTTATAGTCATGGAAATAACCAAAAAAAATTGATTAGTCTTAAATAAGCAACCATATTTCTAATAGATCCAAGTTTATGCAATTTAGAAATACAAATTTAGTCATTTTTTCACTTCTTTTTTAAAACTCACACACCTAGTAATATATTCTCAAAGTGTTGAATATGTGACCAAAATATCCCAAATGACACATGCACAACTAAATTGGGTGCTTGATAACAAATTTGGTCATTTGAGTTGCATTTTGAAAGAAAAGACTTTTTCTTATAATTAAGTAGTTATTAATTACTAAACATGTAAATTTGTTAAGAACCATCAACATAAGTAGTCCCTTTGTGCTAAAAATACAACAAATAAAAAAGAACTTATGATTGAATTCTAAATAAAGAGCCAAAAGAGTTTGATACAATATTTGGTAATTAGTTGTAAATGAAAAATAAGTAGATCATGAAATAACAATGACCAATTGATAATATCTCTTCTTTGTTAATCTTAAATAATTATAATATTTACATGATTTATTATGCTATAAAAGTATTTAAGAAAAAAGAGATAAAGATTAGATCAAATTTATGACTCAAGAGAGCAATCATTTGCTTTTCATCCAACAACTATTCATATATCTATGTATTTAATTTATGGGTTTTGAATAGATAACTTAATAAAAAGATTTGATATGCTCAATAAATTCAAGTTTTACTTGTTTAATTAGAAAGGATGAGATAAATCTGAAGTTTTTATGAGACAATAAACTGGGCCCCGCCCAAGTATTCCATCCACACATTCCCAGCCTAGAGTCATATGCACTCATTTTTGGTTCAACCATATTCCCCTTGAAGAAAAAGGCAGCTCTTTCGGATTCATGCTCTTGATTGCCCATCATGGTGGAATGGGTCATTGTCATTCGGATGGGATATGCACCATCCATTGATCCCACGTCGTGGTGGGGATTCGGATAGAAGACGACAATGGAACCAACAAAATGCCCGCAGGCCCTGCCAAACCTTCTTTTGTCGAAGGTGCTTTATCTTTTTCAACCTTCCTGTAATCACTCAATGCCTCTTGATCAGTTCTTTAATCCGAGTTTATGATACTTGGAAGTGCAAATCTGGTCTTTAAGCTGCCTTTTGTAAGACAAGACTTTTGTATAGCTATCTAACCTTATCCATATCTTAGTCTATATCTCTAGTATGTTCTTGTATAATCTTTTGATTTTCTTTTTAATGCGCTTCAAAGTTCACATAGAAAACAGTAATATAAAATAGTCCAAGTTAATCATTGTAATGAAGGGATATGTTGTGGTATAAATATTTAGTCAAACATTATTAATACATAACTATATGTGTTTAGTTAAATATGAGTTTGCTTTTCTGCTTTACAAATTAGTTTTTGAGGTAGAAATGAATTTCTTAACATTTTGTTATATTGGAAATACTTCGTAAATATTATTTTTAACAAATTCTAATAGTTTTAGATTTGACAAAGCCCATTTATTTTAATTCTATGTCTTAATGTACGAAATTTGTTATATTAATGGATTTTCTTTTAAAAAAGGAAAACCGATTAAGTAGTTATTAATTATTATACATGTAAATTTGTTAAGAATCTTCAAAATATATAAATACTTCGTGTTGAAAATAGAATAAATCACAAAAGAAGATCTTATAATTGAATTCCAAATAAAGAGCCATGTTAAAGTTTGATACAATATTGGGTAGATCATGAAAAAAAACATAAAATTGATAATATCTCTTATTTGTTAGTTCTATCTAAGTACTTAGGAAAAAGAGATAAAGGATAGGATCACATCTCTTATCTCAATAATGGTTTCCTTTTCCTTAAAAAAAAAAGAAAAGAAAAAACTTGACCCAAAAAAGTAGTCATCATGTTCCCTTTTGTGGCCCAGCACCTTATCTGGCATCCCTTCTTTTGTACTTAATCGCTGGTCCCAACTCTCCAAAACGTATCGATTTCATCATTGTCCGAATAATGAAGCATCATAAATTTGGTTCGGGAAATGTCCATAAATATAATTGATGTGCAGTGTAAAGTTTATTTGAGATTAATTTCATCATCACATGAAGATAGGATGTGGGGAATATGTAGGTCAAAAGATGATTAACGGTAATATGATGAAGTATTACCCAATCAATACAGGTTATGCTAAGTTTTGGTGTATTTCCTTTTGTTTTGTTAAGTGCACATGATAAATATAAAAATATAAAAAGTAATTTAAATTGGATATATACTTTTTATTTATTTATTAAATAGCATGTTATTAGTTAAATAAAGGAAGTGAAATTGTCTATTAGAAATTTAAATTCAAATTTTCACTTTTTAGCTCTTAAATAAAGATTTGTATGAAAAGTATTGTCCTATATCTATAGCGAGATAATATATTTAATCCAATATGAGAAATATAAAAACTTAAAAATTATTTTTAAAGAGATATTTTCATCTATTTAATGATTTAGATTTTAAGTTAGATATGAAATATTTTTTTTTATAAAATTTAACATATTTTCTTGTTTTAATTTTTTTTGGGTATAATCTTAGTTTTTAATTATAAAGGGTTTTGTTAACAAAATTAATTATTTCTTCACATATGGAATAATTAAATCCAGATATTTAAATATTTAATAATTACACTTAAAATAGTTATTTTCCTACAGTACAAATATCCTGCTCATATCCTCTTTATATATAAAAGAGTCATTTCTTAGGATTCAATTCTGGAAGATAAAAAATAAAATACTTGACAATCTAGATTTGGATAATTTTTATTTATAAAATAAGAAAATATACTAAAAATATTGACAGTCCAGATTTATTTTGTAAAAAAAAAGAGAAAAATAGACTCACGAATCTGGTCGTCGCATTCATGAAGAAGAAGTTACGTATCAAATACTTTGTCGTATTGTTCATCAATGGCGCAAGGGACACCTGTCCCGCCCGCCACCGTGGTTTCCGGATGATGACGCAGAGAATGAGCAATCAACTGAAACCAGACAAAATGACGATGGTTAAAAAAAGCCTTTTGTTCTTCTCAATTTCTTTCCTGCTCGTAATATATGGAAAGAAAGAAAAGGAAAGAAATTTGGTGGCCACACATCATTTGGAAGACGCTAGCTGTTTCCCAAAGACAGCAAAGATTCCGAAAGGAAAGAGAGAGATTCACGTTTTTTCTGTGTTGATTGTTGGGAAAGAGAGCAGACGAGAGGCTCGATTTGTGGAAAGTGAAATCGACAGCTATTTTTACTGGATTCTTCGTTGGAGAAGCGGGGGAGAGCAATGGTAAGTCTCTAGAGGTGGAGATCGAGAAAGAGAAGGTTTTTGTTTGTTGATTTAGGTGTGGTAGAGAAAATCGCGGAGAGAGGATGGGTAGTGATGGGAGGCGAGAGGAGGCTGACTTGGAGATAGAGGTGGGGATGGAGAGGGAGAGGGAGAGATCGAGTGCTTCACTGTCGTCGTCGTCGATGTCGTTGAGAGAACCACTTCTTCTGAGCAAGAGGATCACCAACAACACTTCTCAGCTTGCCATTGTTGGATCCAATGTCTGCCCCATTGAGAGCCTCGATTACGAGTACGATCACTTTCTTGCTGCTCTGTCAGCTACATTACATGGTGTTGTTATTTTGTTCCAGGCAGCGTCTGTTAGGTGCTCCAGAAAATGGATGAAACCGATAGAAAATCCTCTAATTGGTTACTTAGTTTTTTATTTAGTTATTGTGCCTGAACTACTATTACATAGAATGTGGTTTATTTGTTTAATGTGGGTTAACATCCTTCGTTTTCCAATTAGATGGTTGACAATAGTTGTAGGATTGCTATATCACCATTTACTAATTTCTAATTTCGTATTGACAATTTCCGTTTTTAGCATTTGTAGCGTATATAAATATTAATAACTATTGAGAAGACAGAGTTCTGACGAACTAGTTGAAGAAATGGTTTGGATTGAGAAAACTTACATGACAGGATTTCGTAAAAATTTAATAGGATCGCGATCAATTTGATGTATGTGAACATATGCTTACTATTTCGTCTGTGTGGGTCACTTCTAAGAGGCTAATGTTGTTGTGGAGTCCCTTGTTACTGTAACAAACGTAATGATAGAGCTTATTTGTAATGGTATGTTGAGTGCAACAATGGTAAATAGTGTTGAACCAAAACCTTAAGATCCAGATATCCTCAATATTCGAGATTGATCGAGAGTTTATTTTTTTTATTTGCTTAACATGTATATTGGAATTATTTGGATTCCCAGGGAATGAACTAGAATTGTAGAAATAAATGATTGAAAGGGGACTATGAAAAGAGTAGTTGAAGCAGGTAAAAAAAGAGAACACGAGAATTTGAGAGGATTTGGTCTTAAAGATCTGTCTCCACTGTTAGGAAGTGTTGGATAAGGTTTTGTCTTTGTTAAATTTATTTAGTTCCATTACAGTATAGAGGCGTCTATTTATAGGGAAGATTTGATAGATCAGGTGAGTTATTAAAGGTGATGGTTATAAATCAATAAAACCTGTAAATACTGCAAGGAAAAACAACATAAAGACTGATATGAATATGTATAATATATTTCTAGGCGCATGCATTTTGATCTGAAACATGCCTGTTAATTTACATGTTCTCACTGCCTATTTGCAATTTTGCAGGATTATCGAGAATGATCTTTTTAAACAGGATTGGAGGTCTAGAACAAAATTGGAGATATTTCAGTATATTTTCTGTAAATGGACATTGGCGCTTCTTATTGGTTTAAGTACAGGGCTCATTGGCTTCTTCAATAACCTTGCTGTTGAGAATATAGCTGGTTTCAAACTTCTGCTTACCAACAGCTTCATGCTTAAGGATAAGTAAGTTCACCTGCAATCACCTAAATATTAGCGAAGTTTCTTGCAGTGGTCAACCCTCTACCTAATTTGCCAAAGGCTACGTCCTCCCCCTTTTTTTTTTAGTCCTTTTCTTTCTTTCTTGGGCTGGACATATTGTTATTTTCAGTTTATTGTTTGCTTGGAATAAAGTATCAGCAATATTACATGTAAGTCCTAACCTGATGGTTATATTCCTGTGATGCTAAATTCTTTATTTCAAGCTTGAAGATTTGAAATTCCATATATCTTTAACACCTATTTAACATTGCCCTGCACTGGTGCCTCTTTTCTTTTAGTGGGTATTTCTGTGGTTAATCGTGCAACTCATGCGTACTTGGTCTAGTGGTCTTGTAACATGTGTTTGAATCTTATCATTAAAGAAGGTAGGGTATATTTATGATGCTTTTCACCAGTTTTATTGCAAGTATTCTGACGATGCGTCGACTGCATGTTTACATTTGACCATATCTTGTCAAACCAGCATCAAAGTTTAGAATTGCTACTGGAAATTGGTAATGAAGTAATAAGTTTCCCTTTGCCTGTTTCTTTTTTCAGAGGTACCTCTCTTTTTTTCTTTTTTTCGGCTTTTTGGCTTTTTGCTATTGGTTTGTACTTACAAGTACCTTGTTATTATGTCATGTCCTTGCGGAAATTTCACTCGCTACATGCTGAACCTTTTTGCTTCATAAAATTAAAGTTCTCTGCCCAAGTCATTCATTGTGCTACATATGTAATGCCAGGACCAATCTCTGGCCTGATAATTGATTAACAGGATTTGTTCCTTAAACAACTTCTGTGCTTTGAAAGTCCAATGATCATAAGTTTCTAATGCCTGTGAAACTTAATTATGATGCGATCTTAATCCAGTACAGGTATTATCAGGGATTTGCAGCATATGCTGGTTGTAACATGGTTTTGGCTATCGCTGCTGCTGTGCTTTGTGCATTTGTGGCTCCCGCAGCTGCAGGCTCTGGCATACCTGAGGTGAAAGCTTACCTCAATGGTATAGATGCCTATTCTCTGTTGGCTCCTAGCACCTTCTTTGTAAAGGTGGGTAACAACTCTCTTTCCCCATATGTGTGTGTGTGTGTGTGTGTGTGTGTGTGTTTTTCCTCATAGATGCCTGTTCTATGTTATCTCAAAGCACCCTCTATCAGTGTTGAGTATGAGTATGAGTATGAGTATGTGTGTATGATCAGTAATTTCATGGGCATCTTTTGCATTTTTATAGAAGTAGAGCATTTGTCTTGGAGGATGTGGATATTCCCCCACTGTTATTGGTGCTTATTATACATCACGAGTCTACCAAGGAGAAGAAATAGTTTTCTGTAACTGGGAAATGTTTAGTGGGATGATGAAGTTGACAATAATGAAATCAGGTTTTCGATTTAATTATTTTGTGAAAGGATGTAAAAAAATAGCTATCAAAACTTTTCAGTGAACAACTAGATGTCTGTTACCTACAGAATAGAGAGTCTAATTTGGCAGGTCCTCCAACAGCACTGATGAGCACGCTATTATATATATATATATATATATATTTTGGTCTTTTGATACCCATATAATTCCTGCATCAAAGATAATATCGTGTAAGATTCTAAACAACCTTTGCTTTTTTTTTTTTTCATTACAAATCAACTTTACACAGAAAGATATTAACGCTTTTATCTTTTAGTAGGATTTTAGTGGCTGATGAAGGAGCAAGTGTAAAACAGTAGAATACATTTCAGAACATATTTTGATTATTCTGAAAATATTGCACAGAGCATCTTTTAATTGTAATAAATATAAAGGGTTATGTTATTCTTCTCCCATTAATAAGAAAGGGATAGAAAAAGAGGAAAAAGGGTGGGGGGGTCTTAGCTGAAATTTTCCCTCTCTCTCTGGCCTTGTTTCTTTCTTTTCACCCCAAAGAAATTAAAAATAGTCTTGACAAAAAATTTTGTATTAATTAAGCGATTGAATTGTGTCAGATTTTTGGTTCCATTTTTGGAGTTGCTGCTGGATTTGTTGTGGGTAAGGAAGGACCTATGGTACACACTGGTGCTTGCATAGCCTCTTTACTTGGACAGGGTGGTTCTCGCAAGTATCGGTTGACTTGTAAATGGCTCAGATACTTCAAAAATGATCGTGACAGGCGGGATTTGATAACCTGTGGTGCTGCTGCTGGGGTAGCGGCTGCCTTCCGTGCTCCAGTTGGTGGGGTCCTGTTTGCGCTGGAAGAAGCAGCTTCATGGTCTTTCTCTCTTTCACTCTCTCTCTCTCTCTCTCTCTCTAATGGATATTGTATTAGCAGCTATCAGGCTTCCACGGTGAGCTGCAAATAGACACTAAAATTTTTATTTTCAAGGTCTCTTGGTGGGTGAATACAAATAGAGAAGGAAATAAAGACTGAAGAAAAAATAAGAAAGAAAGAAAACCGTGTGCGATTGCAACCTCAGATTATATCCAAGTTTCTTTGTTATTTCACTTTTTATGTAGCTTGTCATTCAAAGTCATGTGTCCTAATTTGATATGTGTTTTTCCTTTTCTTGTTACTTCATTTTGATACAAAACTCCTTCGAACTTGATGATCAGATATGATTGCCCATTAAACGTGGATGAACTTTTACCATTTCTTTTGGCAGTCACCTTACAATACATTATTATAGAAATTTTTGTTTAATATTTGGTCTGTATGAAGTAAATATATCTGATATTGTCGGAATTCTGGTAAATGCATAGACCTCAACTTTCTCGTCTCCTCTCTTTATCAGAATATTGTTTTCTTTTCTAAATATAGGTGGAGAAGTGCTCTCCTCTGGAGGACTTTTTTTACAACAGCTGTAGTAGCAGTAGTTTTGAGGAGCTTTATGGTATTTTGCCGGGGTGGTCAATGTGGACTATTTGGGGAAGGAGGCCTCATCATGTTTGATGTCAATTCTGCAAAGCCCGCTTACAATGTCCCAGATCTACTAGCAGTAATACTCCTTGGAGTTATTGGAGGCATTTTTGGGAGCCTTTATAATTGTCTTGTTGACAAGGTCCTTCGCACTTACAGCATCATCAATGAGTATGGACTATAAGTTCCTTGCTGCTTACACGTACACCAATGGGTTGTTTTTTCACTCTACTATCTCTCATATCCCACACAGAACAGCCACAGACAATTTGTTGCATGCATATACAACATATATATGCAGAAACAGCATTGAACAGCTTTCGATGTTCTTTTTTCACCATTGATTTGCACAATTTTCTGTAGCTACGCTGTTGCTGATTCTTGGGAATGAATTGCAGGAGAGGTCCTTCACTTAAAGTTCTTCTTGCCATCGCCATCTCCCTTCTGACCTCTTGTTGCTCTTATGGTCTGCCATGGTTATCGAGATGCATTCCTTGTCCGGCATATTTGGAGGATCAATGCCCCACCATAGGTCGCTCAGGAAACTACAAGAATTTCCAATGTCCTCCTAACCATTACAATGACCTCGCCTCCCTCTTTATGACTACCAACGATGATGCTATCCGCAACTTATTTAGCTCTGGTTCTGAGAAGGAATTTCACCTTTCTACTCTTATAGTTTTCTTTGTTGCTATATACTTCCTTGGCATTGTCACTTATGGAATTGCTGTTCCCTCTGGGCTCTTCATTCCTGTTATACTTGCTGGTGCCTCTTACGGACGCCTTCTTGGGATTCTTCTTGGTTCACTATCTGACCTAGATGCGGGTCTCTTTGCCCTACTTGGAGCTGCATCCTTCCTCGGGGGCACCATGAGGATGACTGTATCTATTTGTGTGATACTTCTTGAACTTACTAATGATCTCTTAATGCTTCCATTGGTGATGCTAGTTCTCCTTATTTCAAAAACTGTGGCTGATTGTTTTAACAAAGGTGTCTATGACCAAATTGTGAAAATGAAGGGATTACCGTTTATGGAAGCCCATGCAGAACCATACATGAGGCATTTAGCTGCTAGTGATGTTGTGTCTGGTCCATTAGTCACGTTTTCTGGGGTTGAAAAAGTGGGGAATATATTACATGCTCTTAAAATAACAAGGCATAATGGGTTCCCTGTCATTGATGAGCCACCTTTCGCAGAAGCTCCGGAGTTGTGTGGACTTGTTCTGAGGTCTCATTTGTTGGTATTGCTTAAAGGAAAGAAGTTTACGAGGCAGAGGGTGCTGACCGGAGATGATATAATGAAAAGGTTCAAAGCTCACGATTTTGCCAAGGCAGGATCAGGCAAAGGGGTCAAGCTTGAGGATTTAGACATAAAAGAGGAGGAGATGGACATGTATGTTGATCTACATCCCATCACTAATTCTTCCCCATACACTGTAGTGGAGACAATGTCTTTGGCCAAAGCTGCAGTTCTCTTTCGTGAGGTTGGCCTTAGGCATTTGTTGGTTGTCCCAAAGACTCCTGGAGTAAGCTCTCTCTCTCTCTCTCTCTCTCTCTCACACACACACACACACACACAGATACGCACACGCACATGCACAGTGCATTGATGTTGTACAAGTGGTTTTGGATTGAAAGAAATGTGTTTTGTTGGATTTATGCATTATGCTCAACTATTTGATGTTTGTTGAGAAACCACGCCTTTGCTCTCTTAGGAGGAATTTTGGGCTGCCACAATTTTAGTACAAAGGAGTCCCAAATATTTCCGGGAGGAGGCATGTGGCAATCCATGGGAGCATGTTAACTTTGTCATTACCACAGACAACCACACGCATGTTACTTTGTTTTTCTTGTTAATTAATGTCGCTTGGGATGGTTAGGAAAACTTATTATGTAGGATCTAGAAGTTGTGGGACTTATTTTTACAGACTATCTTAATAGTAATTATGGTATTTGCGATATCTGACTTTTCAATTTCTTTTTAATTGATACACATTTGCATGCACATGGCTCTGACATAACATTATTGAGGTTTTACACTTTGCAGAGACCTCCAATTGTTGGAATTCTCACAAGACATGATTTCATGCCAGAACATATATTGGGACTTTACCCACATTTTCGCCCTCACAAATAGAGCAAGCAACTTATGAAGGATTTTGTGATTTAGATTGATATTGTGGCAGCATAGAGCTACTACTATCCTTGTTTTCATTTGTAGATGTTTGGAGTTGAAAGTTGTTATAACAAGGAAATATTTGATTCATCGGTATGATAATATAAGTCCTTTTTCCCTTGTGACGTATAATGAACAAGTACAATTTTCTCTAGGTGAACATTAACTTTTAAGCAGAGTTTGAGTTTGTTTCTTTGAAAAAGGTTAAAATTTTTTAGTGGATTTCAAAATGCTAACTTAAAACAACTTAGATTAGTGCTTCCATGTAAGCAGATATAGTGATAGGAACAAATAATATAAATGCAAGTAAAAAGTTATCATCCTAATCAATGACTGGGAACAAAAAATATATATACAATGAGAATTGTAACAAAATTGACAAAATGAGTGTCATGATCCTATATAAATGTCTTGAATTTTTTTTTTGAAAATAATATCAACTAGAGTTTAGCTTGCAGCCATCAAAGTATGGTTTGTGTGTTAGAAACATAGAATTAAGAATCAACAATCAAACTATTTTTGAATCTCATGCGACAAATCAATGGTATCATTTTTCAGCTGTAATGAAGACCATGTTTTGCTTTTTTATTTTTATAGGTGAAAGGATAGGGGTTGGACTAAGGAGTCTAAAGAATTAAAAATAATTGAAGTTATAATTAGAAAAGCAAGTAAATGAAATTTCTATTGGAAAAAGGAAGATTCTCTTTGCCATTGTTGCATTTATTATCGATGTATATGAAACAAGGGAAGAAAAAAAATATGATCCTTCAAAAGCCAAATAAAATGCTGGCATGGCTTTGTTGAAAGAAGATAATATAGGTGTAAAAGTGAGGCTCAAGTATCACATCAAAAAAAGGTTTCATATAAGTTCTGTAGAATTATTAAAAGAGCAACTGATCTACTATTGTTGGAAAGAATCATAATAGTTTTGTACAAAGTTCTTATTGAAAGAAGCCAATATAAGCATATGCATAAGGCTCCAAGTATTATGGACTTTAAGAGATTGATTGGTATTTATCTTGAACAAAAAAATTCAAAAGTGTTGTGGAAAAAATAGGACTATTTGAATAATGAGATTTTAATTCATTAAAGAAAACCATAACCTTGCTTTCACATGGAAGAAAACGAAACCTGCCCTTCAACTATCATTAGAGCTCTCTAATCCCTATTCACTTAGGGCCTACTCTAAGCCTACATTGTCAATAAATACCACACATGGTACATAAGCATGGGAACCATGTTTAGAATTTCCCATCCTTGTACCATGGTTGGAGGACTCTGCCCATAACATGAAGTACCATGGTTGCAAGTGCAGTATTGTTTGGATAAAAAGTTGAAAGCCACTTTAACCTAAACGCTGCAAGCCTCCTCTCGGGTGGATTTTGCGCCCGTCTAGGCGCAGTCCAAAGCGGGCATACGTCATGTCAAAACTTGGACTTCATCTTTCAACATGTTTCAGACTGCTTTATAGCTCATGCAATGATTTACTAGTAAATATTAGAATAAGCGTCTCGTCTGTGCTTCCAAAGACGAAATATGATTTAAAAAAAAAAGAAAATAACCCATTTTCTAAAATTTCTTTCGTCATTTTTGAGTCCTTGTCCACGATGGATTTAACGCAGATCCCCCATGTTAAATTGCATCTTAACTTTTAGCATTGTACTTACTATATAAAAATAATATAAAAGTATTAAACATCTTTTCTAGAATAAAAAATGATTACAGAAATGTGCAAAATGTAGGATTCTTCCCTTGATCATAGCCATGGTATACAAAGTAATACATAAAGTGATTGGTGACTGAAAGCTAGTATTGTTGTCGTCAGTATTCTCCCTACAATAATTGAGACCAAACCGACCATTGGAATATAGAGACATACATAGGAATATTAATCATAGGTTGTGCTAGTATTTTTTTGATACTCCAATATTATTGATTTTCTTGAAACCATTAGGAGGACAGGACCGGTTCATTTTCATATGATGGAGGCAAGAAAGAGCAAGTAAATATTTTTGCGATATACTATTCTTAATTTAGTTGTTTTCTTGCCATGTGAATTTTAATTCTTTTTTAGATTCACTGCTGCCTGAACCCCGTCGATTTGTTGTTTTAAGTAATTATAATTAGGGGGAAAAAATGCTACTTGTCTAATTGGGTTTCTTTTCTTTTCTTTTCATAGTAATTTGGTTCCCTTCTTTTTCTGGTTCTTCCTGGCTTCTTACTCGGTCATAAAGTTGTTAATGAAAGCCCATTTTCATAAAATGAACCTTTTTTTTTTTTTTTTTTGCATTGGGAGCGAAAAATGTTGTTTTGCTTTGAGATATATCTGAACATATTTATGTATGCAAGGACAATCTTATATTCATATTAATCTATTGGTTCAGACCACGTTATTTTAATTTGGACATCATCCCTAAATTAAAGAAGAACATTCGAATGAACAGTGATGAAAGTTGAATAAAAAGAATTTTTTTGTCTAGTGAAGCTTTTGCCAACTATTCCGGTACACTGCAATGAGAAAAAGTACTTATAAAAGCCATAAAAATCATAGCAATATAAGTTGTTTCCGACGAGCATATGTCATGTTCTTATCCAACACCATTTGCAATTTTCCCGTGCACGTCTCCATGCTGGGTGACTAGCCTGTATCTTTTGGTGGAGTGCGTTCATGATGACAGAAAGATGGCAATATGATTTTCACGTGTTTGAAGATACTAGAGATATTTTTTTGTTCATAAATAAAGAAGTGTCATATTTGAACTTAATTTTAATATTATATTTAAAATTTTATTTTATCCTTAGTTTGCACATAATTTTAAGGACAAAGATTCAGCGACAAGTTGTTAGCAACATATAACATTTCAGCACATTTATTTTGCAATTATTATGGGGTAAAGTTATGTTTTTCATAAATGCTATCATGAGAGAGGTCTTGCACTTAAACCATCGGCTATAGCTATATTTTTATTTCCTTGAACCCTAGACTTGATATCATATAACAAAAATCCATGATAACATTTTTTCTTGTATAAAAGATAGCATGATAAATATTTAAGTAATATAGGAATTTTTAACAAAAGCTAAGAATGGACGAGTTGTATCTTTTTCTGGTTATAATTACTTAAAAGAAGTCAGGTTCGGGCAGCATGTAATCTAACAGATAAATGAGAACCACTTGGTAAGAGAAACGACTAAACAGATACTAGCTACTGTGAATCCCCATCACTTGCTCTTTATTGTTTGGATCTTAAGAAAATCTAGTAGGCCCTGTCCTTTGTGGTGGCCTCGGGAAAATTTAATGCCTCGGGATGACCTTTGAATGTCACCGAAGACATATCACATCAAGCCATCGAGACGGTGGCGGAATGTTTTCTGCACATGTTCCCTCTAGTTCTCTAGAGACAAGATTTTTTTTTAAAATTTTTTTATATTGCTTTATTATTCTTTCAATTGTTCATCCAGGACTGAGTCCCGGCACAAGTACCTGCCTTCTATAAAGAGTGGGTAGTTTAAGGTCGTCGGGGAACAGAGAAACTTAATCTGAGAGAGAGAGAGGAGACGAGCGATGGCTTTGCGTGGGATACTCGTGCAGCAACTGCTCCTAAGGGCTTTAATCTTAGCTGCAGTAGCAGCGCCAGAAACCATCAACTCGAGCTGCAACAGCACATTGTTAGGAACCAAGCTTATATCCTATACCACTTGTTGGGATTCAAACCTGGCTTCGATACCACTACATCTAGAAGATATTTCATGGTTCTACAATTACATAAAAACTCCTGATTGTAATAACAATCATACCCTTTAACTCAATTGTTTTACCAATTCTTACAATCTTCCTCTTGGAACAATTTAGTGCAACATCCATACACCATAGGAAAGTATAGAAAATCTCTTCAAATATATTAACTACACAACCTTAACCTTTGGAAAGAGAAAGATTGGAGAAACTCTCTTCAACTTCCATAACTATAGTCTTTGGACAGAGAAAGACTAAGGAAACTCTCTTTCACCACAATCTTTTGAAAGAGAAAATTGTAAAAACTCTCTTTAGCTTTTATAACCACCATCTTTTTGATAGAGAAAGATTGAACAAAATTCTCTTATAAAACAAGCCCGCATGAACTGTGTCATCTTGTCTTTTCTTTAAACTATGCCTTTCTTAGGTCATACCTCCTTAAGCACTTCCATTGCAGCCTCTTCTAGGTTACATCTCTCCAAGGCTGTGTTTCTCTTCAGGCATCCACACATCATCATGGACTTTTTCCATCTAAATGTGTCCTCCACATGAGGCCCTCAATAAAAGTAAAAATCATAGGACTTCCATAACAATTGAGATCATTCTTCGAAATCCCTAACGAAGAGTCCATCTCCCATTCAAAATTATTGGTACTTCCTTGGAATCAACCATTGGAGCCTCAATACACCTCATCTGGATATCGATAAACTTGAAAATCCCAAACTTTTACTTCATCAATTACATCAACATAGGAGCATCATGTCAACATAGGAGTATCGCACGCTCCCCTTTAAACAACAAGTAATCAATAAAATCAAGAAAGTGCTCCCCCTCAAATATCAATATCTTCATCATTCTCTGTCATCTAATGCCACAACTTAAGCCAAAGAAACACAACAAATTACCACAAACAATATGATCAAGCTGATCTTCAATCCAATAACTTCAAAAATACTAATCATCTCCAAAATGTTATGTTCTTTAACAAAAATCTTCAATTTTGGCTTATAAATGCTCAGATAAAAATAGAGAGACATAGATTTGCACTTTGTAAACCTCAATCCACAACTCCAACAATATATTCCAGTTGATCTACATCAATATCATCCAAAATCAAATCAGATTTAGAGAAAGAGAAAATCTCACCTTAAAACACATCAATCTGCTTCTTCAATTGCGTTCGTCACGTTCGATTCGTCATCTATGGTCCCAATCTTCCACAATCCACGATCACTGGACCACTTGTTAGGTACCAAAGCTTGTATCCTATACCACTTGTTGGGATTCAAACCTGGCTCCGATACCACTACATCTAGATATTCCTTGGTTCCACAATTACATAAAAACCCATGATTGTAATGACAATCATACTCTTTAACTCAATTGTTCCACCAATCCTAACACACATGTGGATCAGTTTCCATTCCTTATCCATTTGGAACAAGTGAGCACTACACTTTCAACCCTCCAAAACCATACCTGGGCACCGGTAATGCAGAGGTCCTCAACATATCACACGGTGGTGATCTGCGAGTGGCAACCAATGTGGCCCGTCAGTGCTACAATGAATCCTTCCCTGTTCGTTCCACATTCAGATCAGGAAGGTTTCGCGTCTCATCTCTCAGGAATAAGTTGATTGTAGTTGGTTGTAACACTCTTAGTGTTCTGAAAGGCACGGCTGCAGGGAAGAATTTCACGATTGGATGCATATCATACTGCGACACTATAAACAGTGTTGTTAATGGTACTTGTAGGGGTGTTGGCTGTTGCAAGTCTTTTCTTCCACCACAAATTACTTCTTTTGAGTTGTTGGTTGGGAGCCTGGATAACGATTCGGAAGTGCAAAGGTTTAACCCATGTAATTTTGCTTTTGTTGTGGAAGAAGATGCATACCAATTTTCCTCCTCACATATTGCAAGTTTACATGACAAGACTGTTCCTACGGTGCTTGATTGGGCAGTCGGAGATAAGACATGTCAAGAAGCTCAGAAAAATAAATAAGCTACGTGTGTAACTCTAGGAACATTGAATGTTCCTACCCCACCAACACTCCGGGGTATCTTTGCCGTTGCTCCAAAGGTTATGCAGCAAACCCATACCTCCCCGATAGTTGCCAAGGTAACAATGTATATTTGGTTTATTAAGCTGGTTTTTACTTTTACTTTAAAATCTATATGTAAGGAGATAGTAATATATGATAAATTTATTTTTCACCTAAAATTAGCTTATAAAAACTCGAAATATGTTTTATTTTGGAAAAATTCAAATAATATTAGGTCGTGTCAGACAACTCACATGATTAAATATAAATATATATGTTTTTTAATGTCTTAGTTTTATAAGTGTGGAATCTAGCCAGTTGACAAAATAAGTTGTCCTGTTATTTGCCTAGTTTAAGAGACGCAGTTGACAGCTAAACGAGCAAACGAAGTCGTGTTGTGCTATCTTTTCAGTTTTGATGGACTGTACTGTGTGGCAGATATTGATGAGTGCAAAATCTCGAACCCCTGCGGCGAAAATACATGTAGCAACGTGGAAGGCAGTTTCAGATGTATTTGTCCAGAGCGATACGAGGATGAAGGGAGGAAAAATGGAACACTTTGCAGCCGTAAAAGCAGCAACTCTGGGAGCACCGCGATTGAGCTGGGTAAGTAAACAAGAATTGTCAAACAATTTTTTCATGCTACTTCCTTTTTACAAGGTCCACCCATTTTTTTGCGCTTCTGGATATCAAATAATCATTTAAAAAAAATGTTAAAGGGCGTTTTACAGAAATAGTTAGGAATATGTTTGACATTTTATAGGGCTTGTTATGAAATGTTGCAGATAATACAATGTTCTGTACTGCTTGGAAAACAACTAAGCCCATAACTATTTTTTTAAATTTTTTTGAAACCTGTAGCTTTTGAAAAAGGGATAAAGTTAAGAGTAGTCGTTGGCATTTTTTCCTATTCAAACTTTGTTATAAACCACATTCGAAATATTTCAATTGTTCGATCCATGCTTTTATTCCATTCACCAGCTAAGCTACGATTGGAATATTGATTGAGTAAGTTATCTGTAATATATTTGCAATAAACTTTTCAAGATATTCGTGTTATCAAAAACAATGGCATTGACTTTGATCCAAATCTACGTTTAAACATTTGCAGGCATTGCCGGAGGCTTTTTATTACTATTCATTGGAGGCTTTTGGATTTATTGGGGATTAAAACACAGAAAACTCATCAAGCTCAAGGAAAAATTTTTCCAACAAAATGGTGGTCTAATGCTACAGCAACAACTCTCAAACTATGCAGGATCTGAAGAGTCAACAAAAACTTTTGGGGTTGAAGAGCTTAGGAGGGCTACTAAGAACTATGACAAGAGTATGATTCTTGGCCAAGGAGGTAATGGAACTGTTTATAAAGGAGTATTACCAGGAAGTAAAGTGGTTGCCATAAAGAAATCTAAAGTAGTGGACCATTCCCAAGTTAAGCAATTTGTAAATGAGGTACTTTTACTTACCCGAATTAATCATTGGAATGTGGTTAAGCTATTGAGTTGCTGTCTTGAAACTGAAGTCCCTTTACTGGTTTATGAATTCATTTCAAATGGGACCCTTTTCAAACATATTCATAATCAAAATTGCTCATCTTCTCTTTCATGAGAAAGGCGTTTAAAGATAGCAATTGAAACTTCTAGAGTGTTGGCATACTTGCACTTTAAAATATCTATGCCAATCATTCACAGAGATGTAAAATCCACTAATATACTTTTAGAGGATAATATGACAGTAAAAGTTGTAGACTTTGGAGTTTTAAGGCTAGTTTCTCTTGATAAGACAAAAGTAACTACTTTAGTGTATGGAACTTTCGGGTACTTGGATCCAGAGTATCTCCAAACAGGCCAATTATCAGAAAAAAGTGATGTTTATAGTTTTGGTGTTGTTTTGGTAGAACTGTTAACAAGTAAGGAAATTATTTTTTTGGATGATACAAGAAGTGATACAAATTTTGCCTTTTACTTTGTTTTGTCAATGAAAGAGGATCATTTATTTCATATTCTTGACAATCACATAGTGAATGAGGATAACATTGAGGAATTAAAGAAAGTTGCCAATCTTACACAAAGATGCTTAAGTGTAAGAGGGGAGAATAGACCCTCTATGAAGGAAGTGGCTATGGAGCTTGAGGGTTTGAGAATTGTGAAAACGCATACTCAAGGAGAGACTTCTCTCTCTACAGAAGAAGTTGAGCACTGACTTACAGAGTCTTTTAGCATTGATGTTGGTGCTGGTTGCTCTTCTACCAATAGAACTGTTGCTACATGGTAGTATACGGAGCCACGAATAGAAGTCATTTGATGATGGCAGATAACTAGCTAATCCACGTCATGTGTACCACTTGGATGAATAAAAAGTTGTAATTTTGTTGGTTTGAGTATTTGTGTGAACATGTATACCACAATATTTAGTTTCTGTAAGCATATAACTTAAAGTTGTGCTGCTTGAGGAGTGCTTTTCTCATCTCGCAAACTAATGTTGCGGAAACAACCGAGAACACCTTACAAATAAGGGAATAAGAGTGGTGGTGATGCTACGCAAGTTAAATAGAGAACGATTTAAACAAGAACTTAAGTAACTTGAAGTTCACTGAAAAGATAATTAGAATATACTAAAAGGTTAGAAAAATTCTTTTAGAAACATATTTTTCTGTTAAAGTTACAAATTCAATTCCCTGAAGCTCCAACATTATATTCGCACTAATGCCTTGACTTCGCTTGGTGAAATCCCAACTGGCTAGTTGTGCGCTGCATTGCTCAAAGTAGTGATGGATTACTATACTTTTAATCCATTTTCCTACGTTGAAATCATCATATTCCTTTGTTGGTTGAGAAGAAGATGGAATGTTGATTGTACACTTGCCTTTAAGTTTCTTTTTCAAAAACCTAAGATGGCCGGGGTTTACTTTGATTAATGTATTAGTTATTGATAGAACGTTTTTGTTCCTTTTGTTTTCCCCCAACTTTTCTGTGCATGTGGAAGGTAGCTGAAGAAGTCAAACTATTAAAGGCGAAAACAATGGGTGGAGTCTTATTGAAGATCGGGAAGCCAGAAGCCGTCATGGACTACCTAAATTATCAAGCCAAAAGACTATAAAAAGCAAAGAAGTGGTCTAAAAGATTATGTCATACTTACACAGGGCAATGACGGTACTGGTAGAATAGCTGCCTTTAGGAGCAGCCCATGTTCCATTCGTCTTCTCACTACTTTCATGTCCCTTGGGACAATAACACAGAAAATCCCAGGAATTTTCAAACTCAATGCATTCTGCTCCAATGACGTCATCAGTATCTGAAACACAGCACAGCCCATCGCTAGCGACAAGGTAGCAGCACAACCTTATATGCCTGGTTAGCTAATAACAAGTAACACGTACTATGCGTTAAAACGGTAGGAATATGGCAACTTGGATCAATCAAATGTGGCATATGTTGCACCGAAACACCTTGAGTTGACGAATCAACGTGAAAGTTCTTTTGAATCTGGCCACTGGAAGATGAGTATAATATTAAGTTAGCGAAAAGTAAGAGACAGAAAAAATAAGAATGAACAGAGTGTGTTTAAAGCGTCATTGAGATGTCCTATATGCACAATTTGTGAAGGACTAACTGTAGTAACGTAATGATGTCCCTTAAATAATGAAATTGGACTTCTATGCTATTATTCCCTAACAAATTAAGATCTTTCTCGCGTGTCATGCCTTTAAACAGAAATTCGACATTAATTTTTTTTTTTGACTTAATCGGTGTGAAGGGTGTAATACGTTGGATTTCCTTTTTAGTGAATAATCTTGAACCATCTTTTACAATGAGTTTGTTAAGAATCTTTAGTTTGTTTTATTTTATGAAACGAAACTAAGCCCTCATCTAAACCTCCCACTTCTTACCCTTCCGTCAAGTGCCTCTTTTGGCTTATGAGATTGTAAGAATCGATATCCCTTAGATAATACCTCCACTCTAGTCAATCACTGTACAGTCTTCATCGCTAGGGTGTTCAAGTTGCCTCACTACCACTATAATGATGGAACAAAAAAGTCTATTTCTCACTTTGATTGAACTTGTAAGGGAACATTAAATACAAACAATGAAAATATTTCAAATCACAAGTAAGAAATTCAAACAATATAATCAATACGAAAGAAGTTTATGTGGTAAACTCTCTTAATGTGATGAAGAAAAACCATGGATCAATCTCAAAATCTATCTAAACCTTTACTATATGTTATTTAGACATACAACCTAATCAAGTTTTTAACTACATTAACATAGTTATCTGTCATTTTAGTAATAATAGAATTTGCAATTTATAATAAAGAATAAACTGAAATTTCAACTTAACTAAGAAAAATTAGAAAAATATCACCTAAAAGTTGATCTACTAAAGTATAGCCAAATCATTTAAAATAAAGAACACAACCATTCACAAATTTACTAACAAAAAATAAGCTCAATCAAATTGCATATTGACCTTCAAAATCAATTTGAATGAATGGTACTAAAGACTTGCTTTTTGTTCTCTCTCTCTCTCTCTCTCTCTCTCCCTCCCGCCTCCTTTGTAGCTGCACTCATTTTCTCCCAAAACCAGAGAAATCAACAAATTCTTAAAGGACCAAACAAATTCTAATAGCCCAAATTTTACTGGACCAGCCCAACTTAAAAGTTTAACCTGGTGATTCGACAGCCATTTTCTTGATGCAAGTCCACTTTAGTCTTTTTGTATTACCCTTTTCAAGCGAGATCTGTGTTAATTGCGTGGGGATACTTGTTGTGACCGGTCATCATCTATTTGTCCCACCTTTTTTTTTTTCTTTTTTCTTTTACCCTCCTAAAAAAGAAGTTCTGGTGCAATTTCTCTCACCCTAAAAGGTAGCAGGAAGTTTAAACATGATAAATTTATAGGGGTAGCTATTAAGATATCTCACTCCTTTTTGTATATCGTTTGATTTTTGTAAATCGGTTTTATTTGGCTTTTGAATTCATTAGCAAGTATATATAAATATGGAAGAGATGTCAAGATTCATTCAAGGAAAAATTAACAATGCCATATTTGTAGTTGCCGTTTCTCTTCTAGTTTCCATTTCTTTGTATTTTCCATTTTGTCTCCAAAGAGTTCTATTGGGTCCCTAAGTGCAACTTAAGAAGGAGTGAATTAGGTTTCTTGTTTATCTTACCACCTACGTAACTAAATTTCACTAAGCTATCTAATTGCAACATGTGAGATATCAACAATCAAGTAAGGAGTGTTGTAGGTGAAATAAACTCTTTAAGTGAAATATGCAAATGTATAATTAGTCTTTTTGAGTGTTATGATGTAAGTTATATGAGTACAAATAAGCTATCAAATAATAAATTGTAAATGTGCAATATACACAAATTTAAGTGATTGGAAGGACTCTCCAACCCACTTTTTTTGACAACACGTTAAAGGGTTTTGTTATTTTTTAAATGATTGAACAAAATATCCAATCCACCTCCTTTGATAATTTATCAAAGGACACAAATTTTGGCAATATCATATAGTTTCTAGAGTTTTTTCAAATATTTTTTTCCATAAAAGAGAGAATGACAGATTATCATCATCTTGAATATGGTGAAAAATGATAGGAATATTAATATTTATTAATTATTTTGATGATGACAAAAGCAAAAAATATATTTAAAATTAATTTTTTGATATTAAAATAATTTTTCAAAAAGAAAATTAATACAAGGCCTCATTCTCTGTCATTTTTTTTTTATCAAAAAGTATTGTGAATGGCCAAATATTAACATTTGGGAATAAAATCCTATCCTCTTATTTGTGAGCCAAATAATTGTTGTAGTTGATTGTTTGTTGAACCATATCTTTGTTGGGCTAAGTTTATGTGTCACGGACCCTAGCTACTTCAATCCCAGGCCCAAAGACTTAAAGTGAAATGGTGGGTTTTTCACTTCACCGCGTTGTTTGAATTCGAATTTGAGCTAAATGTCTACACATTGGCCAGTCTGACACAGCAACGGGCAAAAAGGTGAGCTGTATATTTTGGGGTAAAAGGAAAAGCTAACGTTGTGGTACTTCTTGCGGAAAAACAGGGCAATAAATATAGGACGTGAAAAAGCTCTCTCTCTCTCAAAAAAGTCTAGTTAGCTTGCATTTCTTGCTCGAAATCTTCAAGGGAGGGTCACGGTTTGATCTTTCTAAGCTCCCATAGTTTTTCTTGCTCATACTTTTCTGTATTGGGGTTGTTAATCTCAAAGTTACTATTCATGTTATTGTTTACATCGAAAACTTGCATATTGGGTGATTTTCGAGTTGATTCTTAAAGCCTAATATTTGTGTGCTCCCTGCATGTTATAATCCTTTATAAACAATCATGTTGCCTTCTTGCCCAATGATTCTACTTTGGTTGAAGTTGTTAGTGGCTTTTTAAAGTTCTTCTATGCTACAAATTTTTGCCGATTATTTACACTCTCTATACTTTGAAAGTCGTTGCTATAACAATGAGCCACTATTTTGTTAGAATAATTTCTCCTAATGGCAATCTCAAGCAGGCAATTGTTGGGCTCTTTATAGAGGAGCTTAGCTGCAAAATCAATCATTATTACTAATACGGAAGCCTTGATTCTTGTATGAAAATCGCCCGATTGTTAAGCAAGCACTTTTTAACAAAAAAATATATTGATATGATGAAAACAACAAAATTTTAAAGAAGTATTTTTTTGAGAAATTAAATTAATTACATCCTAAACTTGTCTTTTAACATTAAAATCTTATGTTCTTAAACAATATACGTATAACAAAGTTTGTAATCAATTTGCTTCATTCACTTTCTTACATGTGTGTCACAAAGTTTTTACCATTAAAAGTCAAATTATCGATGAGTCATCTTTACTTAATACTCTTGCATCTCTTTGGAAATTTTCATATAACTTTCATTTTCATTTGAAACATTTGCTTACTCCAAATTCTTTTAGTTTTCAATTTGAAACATTCACCTTTAGTTGACACCATTTTAAACTTAATATTTTGGAAACACCCTTTATTATTCACGTTAACAGAAATTAATTTTGAAATATAAGTCCTGGGTAATGAACACTGCCTTGTTTGCATTGAAGGAAGATATCGCCACATCATTTTTCCACGTTGTAGCCAAGTCACCAACAATAGGCTACGTGGCCATGACTTGGCTTTTCAACTCCGTGTCATCCCTGGGAGTGACGCATCCACAGCCACGAAAGGAAAGGTATCAACGGCATTTACCTGCGATTTCAATAGCCTTCCACCTCCGGTGACTCCAACGACGCAAGATCCACATTTCCGGCATGTTTGAGTTTATTTCTCGATTAAACTACCGGCAATTGGAATCAAGAAAACAAAAACAGTAAAAGACATTTCCAATGAATCCTTACTGCTGCACTTTGTGCTCAAATAAGATTTTCCATGTATCTTTTCTCATGCTATGCTATGCTATGCTATGCTATAACTTGCAATCAACATCCAACAAACCATAAACTCTTTATTGTATAGATTCTAAAACCATGTATTTTATAACTTCTTTACATGGTTTGAACTCAAGCATATGCTTTTTGGCAGGACAATTGTAAAGAGGCCAAATTGAACATAGATTGAGTATGAAGACCTCCGGTATGGAAATAAGTGAAACGTTTATGAGGTTATTGATCTTTATCCAGTCGCATTAACTATCTTGCCACAGAAGAGCTGACAGTAGATGTTGTTGAACAAGGCTTGACTCCCGCAATTTTTGTCACAAGCGCTGTTCCCGTTTTCTGCATTGGTGTTGATGTTGAATGCCGTAGAAACGATCATGCACATGAGAAGCAACACAAGAAACTTGTTTGCCATTTCCCTTGGTTAATCTTTGCCTGCTTTTGCTGTTTGTGTTAGTGCTCCCCGAACACGGGTGTAGGAAGGAAAATATAAAGGGAATTAGAAGTGTTGCAACTTTGACAACAACAAAGTTGTAGTTGTGGAGAAGCATAGAATTCTCTATTTTGGGTTACTAGACTTTGTCAACTCAAAAGAATTAGTAAACTTTTTAAGTTTTTTCAACCATAAGAAGCTTTTTCTTCAAAATCCATTCTATTTATGCATAAAGTGAACTATTAGATATCACATTTAATGTTTGTTGGTGTCAAAGGAGCCCTTGAAGCTTTGGATATCTAACATTGTCAATACTATATTTCATTAGTACTATTTTTACTCGTTTTGATAATTTAAAACACAAAATACGGAACTATAATTTTCTATTTTTGAGAGGTAACAATGACTAATCTATTAGAAAGCTAGATGAAATACAAAAGACTAATACTTATGAGAAATAACATTTGAATAATAATTTGTTGATAACATTTGAATAATAGTTTGTTGACTAAATTTATTACTCAAATTATATTGTTTATAAAGATGACACTAAAATAATTAAGTTTTATTAAAAGTTTTCAATCCAAATCTAACTTGCAAAATAATTAAGTATACAAGTTATAATAACTCTTTTTTATGAATATATAAGTTATATTCATAATATTTTAAGTATACAAGTTTAGGGAGATTTTTCAGTATTTACAAGATAATTAAGAAACTCTTCATTTTGCATTACTATTTGGTAACCTAGAAGAATTGTTAAACTTTCAAAGTTTATTCAACTATAATGATTGATTTTTTTTTTTTTCTAAAAAACCCATTCTATTTGTGCCTAAAGTGAAAACTACTAAACACCACAATCTACATTTGTTGGTGACACAGGAGCCCCTTGAGCTAAAGATATTTAGTGTTGCCAATATTATGTTGCCCATTTTGGTGACTTAAACACAAAATATGGAATTATAATTTTCTATTTATAAGAGATAGCAATGGCTAATCTATTAGAAAATTAGACAAAGTACAAAAAAACAATATTTATGAGAAGGAATGTTTGAATAGTAGTTTTTATTTTTTTTGCACCAAATTAGCTATAGAGTTCTCATGCACTAAAGGTGTTTAAGATTGTGAACAATTATCAACTTGGAAGTTATCTTCACAACAATTTTGTATTAATTAAGCAAATCAAATTGTGTTAAATTTTTGGCTCCATTTTTGGAGTTGTGGACGGATTCATTGTGGATGAGGAAGGACCCAAATGTGCCCCAGGTGTCTGCGTAGCCTGTTTTTTTTTTTTTTTTTTTAATTTTATTTTACCTATTACCTTATACGTGGAGCACTCACCAATGATGTTGCAAGGGACAGCGGCCCGTTCCAGAATGGTGATGCAAGCCCAATCTCAAACCTGACCCAATTGTGACCCACGCTGCCCCAGTCCACTTTTGCTTCTTTTATATATATATATAACACACTCAATGTTGAATTTAAGACCTTTTAATTCTAGACAATACTTGTTTCTAACTAAGTTAGACACTTATCAATGCTTTAAATTTTTAAGTGTTACGTTTTGGGACTCATTGTAGAATATTTCTCCTACTAAATCTTTATGAGGACCTCTTATGTATAAAAACACAATATTATATATTAAAATATAAACAATGTGAACCTCATATCTATTTTCAATATAATTAGTTATTTCATTGTGTGAGATTCATATTGAAATTAATCTAATTCAACTAACAAAGAAATATCATTCTTGAATATATATTTAACTTGATGTTTTAAGTTGTCATTTCGAATCAATTGTTAAGAGGCCTTCTTTTTTTCTTTTCTTTTTTCTAATGTAAGCAACACAAAATTAGTATAAGTCTTTTTATAAGATTGAGTTTTTCCCATGCTTATGATATGTTAAAAGCCCAACAGGCCTATGATGATAAACCTTATTATTACAAATGTGATTTTTGCTATTAATTTTATGTGCAACTTTAATCAAATTCTTTGAGAGTCAACAACTTTCTTCTTTTCAAAAGAACTATGTACATAGATCCCTAGGAAGGACATTGACAAAGGCGTGATAGATATCTTCCATTATCTTTGTTTTCCCTTCCACAAACGTAGTAGTTGAACCCCTTCTGCAGCACTACAGGAAATACTAAATGTTCTCGGCACTGAAGACTAATTCGACAACTTTCTTTACATTTGGTTGGCGCATGATTGCTGTTGGAAAATTTGCATTCCCAGCATTTGTAGACGGGACCCAACTTTGCTCATCGCAGACTTAGCAATAAGCTTTTTTTACTGACATCATCTACCAATTCTTCCACAAAGATCAAGCGATGCCATGATTTGAGATCGCTCAATAAACAATTCACTCATAATATGGTTCGTATTTGGATTTGTGAAGGACTAGAATCGATTAGTATCAAGTTTGGTCTTCAAATAAAGGAGCTCCTAATTAGCGTTTATCATTCTTAAAATCGAAAAAATCCCGTAATGACCAGGTTCAATGGCATGTGCTTGCAAATTCATTAAATGACTCAAAACTTTATTGACAAATGTAATAAAAATTGACAAAAACGGCTCAAATAAATTTCAAAATTTGAGCAAGCATAATAAATTACTGTTAATTTTTCTTCTTTCAAGTAACCTTTAGATAAAAAAATTACGAAAGTAGATGTGTGCGTTAAGTCATGGATTAATAATTCAGTGAAATATGTGATGTGATAAAACCAAAATTTTGACTTTAATTTTTTTTTGGAAATGCTAACTAAAATTTCTATTTCTCATGTGGCTAGATTTCTTTTTATTTATATTTGTTTGTTCGTAACATTGGTTAGATAACTAATAGAGCACTATTTTTTACTTTATAAATTAATTTTAAATGTATTATCAATCAAATTATTCTCATATTATCATATTTTAGTCTTATTTTCGCTTTCCATTCTTCAGAAAAAAAATGTTAGCTCTAATTATTATAAATGACCGTGTGCACCTGCAATTTAGTATTCTAACCAATTACCAAGTAATTAAAAGGTTAGACAAAAGTAAAAATGAAAACAAAATGAATCGATCACTTTATTTCTACAAATATATTGCTTTTTCTTCCTTTCCACATCATCACAAGACTTTTGCTTCAATTCATTCATCAAGATTGTTTCATCGACTTCTCAAAATAGAGAAGAAAAGGTTATCAAAATAAGTGGTAGTGTTTAGGTTTATTTATTTATTTATTTTTTTAAAATAATTTGTTTTTAATTAGATGGTTCACAATAGCCGCAATACTGCTATATCACCATTAACTACCTTCACTAATTATGTTCTAACTATTTCAACTTTTAGCACATTGTATCTTATATTAAATTTACAAAACACTGATGTGATAAAAATTTAGTAATTTAGTTTTAGAAAATGGCTTGTTTGAGAAAAATCATGTAATAGAGGATACTAAAAATTTCATAAGATCATGATTGATGTGACATGTTGATTTTTTGTGGTCATTTCTACTAGCTATAATATTACATCTAGAATCCCTAAATAAATTATAACAAGTGTAATGGTGGAGCATTGCATGTAATGAAATTACATAAGAAGTGCAACAACATAATAAATAAGAAATATAATTAAGAATCCAAATCATGATGATTTTAGGTTCATCTTATATCTCCCAATATACATATCAAGATAGTTCATTGTTTGGCACGAATTGAAAATGAATAAAAAGGAAGAGTCCAGTCATTTGAAAAACTAGCCGTGGTAGTGATTGTCTTTGTACATCTTTTCAGTTTTAGGTTCCCCTTTTTTGACAGATAACTATACCAGAAAGCTAGTTATTTGAACATGATTGGGTTCATCCGTTGAGATCAACACACCAACAAAAAAAATAAAAAAATAAAAAACAAAAATTTATTGATATTAATAAAATTTGTAAGGGTACTATTTTTTTTCTTACAAAAAAAAAAAGATAATTCGCTGCTTATTTCTCAAACATGTAGATTGCCATTATTTATCAATTATGGGTTTGGCTATGTAAGGAAATAAAAAGAGGATTCTAGTAACACGGATTTGGATTATTTTTTACTTTTGTCATTCTCTATTATTTTAGTGTGGCTTTTGGGTGCCTAGAAAGTGGATTAAGGTTTTTTATTTTATTTTTTGAAATAAAAAATTCTTAAAAAATGAATTAAAAATATAGAAACAAATGATTAAATGGAAATTGTGAATAAATAAATGAAACAGCGGAAAAAAATACGAGTTTGGGATGATTTAGCATTAGAGAAGTGCTTATTAAGCTTATATCTTTAATAAATGCCTTTGATATAATTACATTATAGAGGACTCTATTTATAAGGAAAAATGTGGCGAATTAGTAAATTTATTTGTAATAGACCAACAAACATAAGGTGAAACTTGAGTTAGGAAAAAAAAAATTGATATTCTAACATTTTCCCTTGAGAGATGTTCCTAGAGATGTTCCATGACAGTCCAAAAATAAAGTATCAACTTGATTTTTTTTTCTTCCAATAAAAGAAAAAAACATATATTAACCCTAGCTAAATTCCCTCAAAAACTCAGTTCAATATATTAAGAAGCAACTACGCAAATCTGCACTTCTCTACTTGTCATCAGTAATTCTATAGATCACCGTCACATAAACCTATTGAGATGATTGGAAAGCTGTGGCCGTGAGCTATTCTACCATTTATGTTCGAAGTTATCTTTCCTTGTCAACTAAAAACAATTTTGATTAATACTCTCATGAACGCTTTCCTTATACCACCAGCAAGTAGACATAGCAATAACCACAAATAATAAAAATACAAGGAAAAAGTTACAATTGAATCAATATACATCTCACTCGTCAGAATCTAAAGAGTCAAAATCTAAAAAGTTACAAGCGTCTTTGAGAATACAATAAGAATGTACAGTAAAATCACATTTTTCACACTAATAAAATAATTCTTTTATATTAATTTCTTTTTTATAAATTTTTTTTTTCACAAATAAGACAATAGTTATCTTCTTGACATTCATTGTAAAAGTAACTGTCAAGTAATGTGGATGATACCGGTACCTGACAGTTGGCGGAAATGCAACGCAGCTTGCGCATAATCTGAATTCACAATCAGTGCACACGTAGCATACACCTTTTCCACCGCAAACGTTGCAGCTCTCTTCACGTCTTTCAAATTGTCTGACAAGGAAGAGTATATGCTTGTGAAGCACATGTTCAATAGATTCTGGAAGTAACCCGCACTTAACATCCACCTTAAACCAACCACACTCGTCACATCTATACCCATAACCCCCTCGAGCTTGGTGACACACACGACACTCCCACTGAGAAGTAGTGAGAGTGAGCGGATTATTATTTTACCTTTTCTAGAGTACTTACATTTTAAAAATATTTTGCTTTATCCTTTTGTCCCCATGACTACGACGCTTTTGCTTTAACTTAATCGTCAACATTGTTCCATTGTCGGCCGACAGTCGAATCCATTTTATGTCTCTGGAGAACAACGAGAAAACAAAAGGAAATGACTTTCCACGACATATGGGCCGTTATATCTCCTAGTGACAGAGTTGAATGTGGTCCCTAAGATGAACCTTAATATTATAATTGATGATTTTTTTTTCAACTAAAGTTTTAAGATTTTGGAAACATGTGATGTGATAAAACTAAAGTTTTGACTTCAAAAGTTTTTTCAAAAACCCAAACTAGAATTGTTTGTTGGTTTGTCACATTCAATAGGTAACTAATAACTCGTTCCTTTTTTTTTTAATAGAAGTAATTTGATGAGTTAACTTTGTACTTGTTGTTATCATTATTATTGAGGATGATTATATTTGAATCTTAAAAATGTTGTAAGTGACGTGCATTTCCAAGAAGAATTTTTAGGCTTTTGAAATTAATAAGGCATGGTAAACGGTATATTAATTAATAAAAAGGGAAAACGATGCCCATCATATTTTAATTTTTTGAACTTCGTGATTTATTGAAAAAAAAATGTTCTATTACTTTAGTATTTGGACAGGAATACTTTATCCCTAAGAATATATTATTTTATTTTTCTTTCACCTCTATGAGGCTTGTGCGATACTTTACTTGTCGAGATCGAAAAGCCAACATTGTCCCATCATATCCGATCAATCTTTTGTCTTTATCAAAAAAAAAAAGTCTTTGGTATTTGGCTGTCATATAAATTTATTTTTTTGAATAAATTACTTTGTTTCTGCGAATATAATGCTTTGTCTTTTCTTTCGTATGACCATGAGGCTTTTTGCTTTAATTTATTCGTCAGGAATGTTCCAGTATTTTCTCTCAATGGGATCAACTTTCTTTTTCTTTTCTTTTTTTCTTTATTGAACAACAAAAAAGCAGAAAGGAAAAGGTTGTCCTCCACATGTGGGCCGTCACATTGCTTCTCTTTCTGAATAGAGTACTTTATTTCCACTTTCTTGCGTCTGGTGGTTGGAGGCATGATTTATGCCAAGCGGATCAATTTTTTGTGTTTATGAAGCTACTTAAAACAAAAGGAAAAGAAGTTGGCTTCTTTTTTCTTTTTCTTTTTTCTTCTTCCACGTGATGACATGTTTTGCGCAGAAGCCTCATGTCTCACCAATTTTGCTGCAAAACCCGTAGTGTCTCTCTGTTTATGACAAGCAGCCTAGAGTGCAGCTCAAAGTCCAGATAGAAAGTACTGGATAGCTTAAGGAGTCCCATTGTGCCACCTTGGTGGGGAAAGGTGCATATTTCCACGTCCTCAAAGTCTAGTTAGTTCCCACCTTAAGGAGGTACTTTATTCTTGCGTTATCTTTTGTTTTAATTCAAGGGCTAAAAGAACAAGAATCGGTTTCCAAAACCCTTATCTTTTGCTTTAATTTATGTCATGCTGTCAAAGATTTGCCCATCTTACTTTCCCATTCCGGTCCTTTTTTCGTCTTTATAAGCAATGATAAACATAAAGAAAAAGTTGACCGTCGGCATGGTAGCCATCATATTAGTTTTTTTGGTTTTTCTTTAATAAGGTGTCAAATCCATATACTTAATGGTCAGTGATCCTTATTGGCTTATCACTAAGCCAATAAATCTTACTATATTGTTATATTAATTTACTTTTTTAATAAATTACTTGGCTTTTCTCAAATATATTGCTTTTTTTTTTTCCCTTGTTTTTACATGATGTCAAAGCCCCTCAAATTTATCAAAACCAATGATATATATGTACAAGATGAAAGATTTACATCAAAAGCATAATTTCTTGTGATAGCTTAAATGAAGAAAATTTTATTTAACTCTTAAATTAATTTTTGGATTAGGCCTTCAAATTTTTTAACTCGGATTAAAGTTTAAGTTAGATTTATTCCATTCTGTACAACCTTAAACCAAATACCACTCATTATATCCTAATGCATAGGATATGCAGCCCATAATTGCTTGAGAGTAGCCAATTATGGGGTATAATTTTAACTTTTGCCAATGGTGTTGATAAGAGGATGAGAGACAATTGTGATTAACAAAAACATCAAGGAATTTTGTAGATCAATTTTTTTTTCTTTTGTTGGAAATCTATGAGCCTATTTTGTAAAATTTTTGAGTTAAGGAAATATATTGCCTAATAGATATAATTTCAAATGAGTGTCAAATATATCATTTTTTCAATCCTAAATTAAAATAAATAAATATTAATTAATTAATTAGTAACTATTTTTTTGTCTAATCTCTTGTCATACAACATCATGACATAATATTTAATCTATTGTTGGAATATATTAATAATTAAATAGAATTATAATATAAAAATATTATAATTAATATTTGATTATTTATGAGTTTTATAAGAAAATTAATCTTGAAATTGTATGCAGGAAATTGGGTTAGAATGAGCCCAGTCCAAAGTTTGACCCAGTTTAGAAAGGTATGACCTAGGCCCAGAATGCGACCCAGTCCAGAATGCGCGACTCGCGACCAACTTAAGTGCCGCGACCTAAAATCTGACCCGCGATGATGCTGTGATTTTACCGGTAGATTTGACCGTCCATTTCACCTCTAATTAAGGCACAAGATAGCTCGTTGGAAAGCCAATGAAGATGAAAAGATTTCTGTGAAGAGAAATCAAAGACCCACTACTCAAAGTAGATCAATTTGAAGAAATGGTGAAGCTTATCAAGTTCTTGCCCTAACTGCTCAAAAGTGAAATTGGAAGCAAATTAGAGGGCTTCTGAAGATGATTTCAAAGGGTTTTTGTAAGGAAAAAGATGCTCCTATCAATTTGTGAAGGGCCCATAAAGAATTGATTTAAGATTAGAGAGAATTGAAGAAGATTTGAGTGAAACCCAAAACTTGCTTCACAGAACTTGAATTATAGAGATTTAAGTTTAGACCAAAATTGCACCGTTTTGGATGAGGTTTTGAAATAAACGAAGGCAGAACCTTAGCCCCGACATTCTGTCTCTCTCAAGCTTGAAAATGGACAGAGAAGAGGAAAATAAAGAACTCTAATAGAAAGAAGATTTGATGGTGCTTAGAAGTGTCAGAACGACTCTTTAAAGTGAAAGGTTAGTTGTTTTGAAGGTATTTAAGCAAGTTTGTCTTCACCATTACTAGAAGTCCAAAAATTAGAAGCAAAGAAAGCAATTTGTGAAGCATCTCATACTACTCATTCTAGCTCATCCAAACATACGATTTTGATATTCATTGGGTGAGTAATTTCTAAGCTCATTACTTGCTTATTAAAGAATCAATTTGTACTTCATTATACTCTATTATTAAAGTTGATTTTTTATAAGTAGATTCTGCTAGGGTTTGAAGGAATATGGGGCTTTTGTCCATATTACTCTGTATTGAGCCGTTAGTAGCTATTTGAAACTTCTGAACTTGTATTGCATGTCTTATAAAAGCTTAGTTCGAAATTTGTAATAAGTTTGATAAACTTTAACTTGTTGATGTGTGTTGAGACACACATTACAATTGTGATCCTTAGTGTAAGGATTGTTTAACTTCTTGAGAAGGAGTTGAAAAGTGTAGGAGAAAGTTTCTCCTAGCTTTATAGTAAAGTAGACTTCAACCGGTTATGTTGAAGGAGAAAAGGGTGGAAGTAAGTGAGAAGGGCCGAACCACCGTGTAAATTTGTGTCTTATCTTCTTTGTGTTTGATTAGCTTGCTAGTTAAACTTTATATCTTTAAATGCTATATTTGATTGCATAAAAAGTAATTGAACAAAAATAGAAGTGATTTTTAAAAGCAACAGACTTTACATTTTTTGTCATACATGGGCTCTTCATGGCTCAAGATTAAATCATGTTGTGGATGATTGAAATATTTGAACATTTCAAATTCATTAAATCTCTCATCTTTGTTGCTTTTAACCAATTAAATAAATAAATAAATAATGTGCTCCTTACAACTATTAGACACTAACTCGGTTGTTGAGTCTTTGTTTTTATATTTTTTGGCACACTTGAGATGAAGAATATAACCACATTTCACACGGCAATAAGATTCATACCCGGTACCTGTTTGCGGCAGAATTTACAATGTACCATATGTTCCTTATTGATTAGACGAACAGAATGGATGAAAATGAGGGAAGGACCTTGTAATGTAGTTCGGATGGAGTGAGAAAAATCAGCACAGTCCCTCTCCATTATGAGTCGGCAGACGTTACACATATAGGCAAAATCTTTGCATTACTTGGCAAGTGAGCCGATCCACCCTCCGTGCGACGACGACTGTGTTGGTGGCAGTCATCGGCACTAAATTGAAAATGCGATAAACATTTGATGTCGAGGAAAAAATCGCAGGGATCACAACAGTAAAACAAAGAAGATTTCGTGGTTTAGACACAAGCATTGCATTTTTAAACTTATGCTTTGAAAGTGAAATGCAAGAAGTCTTCTTTTTGGAGAGTGAGCACGTGGTTAAGGAAAATAAAACCATTTTCTTTTTCATTTTTTTATTCTTTTAAATGGTAGTTAAGATGTTGGAGATTATGCCCCTGAACTGCAGCAATGATAATCGGCATTGACAAAAATTAGAGGAAAAGAACAGAAGAAAAGCTTTTCAAAGGATCGACATTTATAAATTTCGATGATTATGATAAAACTATTTTTGAGCTAATTAAAGATTTAACAGGTGGCATGGAAAAAAATTTTGGGTTAATTGTGATAGCTATCCATTGAGGTAAGGATAATAGTTTCATTTAACATTTGTTTTTAAAAGATAATATACTTCATTATGAAATACTTTTCACAAAAGAAAACTTGATTATAGGCTGTAAGAATAAAATTAATACGAAAAATTTCAGAAAAGCCTATCGAGGACAGAACAACTAAACAAGATATAATTTTGTTTATTTTCTTTTAGAATGAGATATAAAAGTGAAATTATGAGTAGTAGATAATTTTTAATATACAAAGCAGCATAATCCAATTGGTTCAAGTTAAGTGGAACACGTTACCAATAGCTTCACTATGTTTTTGTTGGTAACAAAAGCCCAAAGAGTCAGCCCAACAAATTGAGCCAGCCAGTACAGATCCAGCTCCTAATTAAGAAAAAACAACATCAACCTAGATAACTGTTCGCATCTACGATAGAAGTTACATCAATTAATAGAAAGGGAGAGAACGTTATGCTTCCCAAGCAAATTCCTTAGAAAATTGTCAAATCTAGTAAACTCAAACAGTAAAATAATTCCTCAAAAGTAAGGGCAACGTACATTAGTCTGAAGCCTAGTAGCATACTTCGTAATCAGTTTGCCCGGGGGCAGATGTTACACACCCTAAAACTGATTGTAAATTATGATACTTCACTTGCTCTAGTTAACAATTTTGACACTTATTCTACTTATATTTACTTAACACAGCATAAATATTTTACAAGTATGAGAGATAATTGACTTATCTCTAGAAGATTATCTAACCATTATCCTCCCCATTGCTTTGTTAATTTTTTTCCCTTAATTTTGATGCATCTTGTTTCCTTTTTGCTTTTTCACGGAGGTACAAATTCTTTTTGCCTTTTCCTTAACTATTAACTAGCCCTTGCATAACTATTCTAGGTAAATTGGCGCATTTGCCATGTGAGAAGAAATTACATTGTGTACAACCACAAAATGACTTGAAAATTATAAACTATAAATACGCATCACAATGTTTGACATTAATGAGCTCTCCATAGATGAGAATCAAGTTATGTTGTATCCACTGTGGACAAACAACTCTAGAGCAACATAGAAATAGATACAAATATTATACATGGCCCACTAGAAAAAAGTTAAATCCAAATCAATATATTGGGAACAAAAAGCATATCTAATGAGGTTGTTGCTAATCAATAGCAAAAAGATATTTCTTAATTCTTACTTGGTCTGGTAAACATGGCGCCTATGCATAATAAATTTACATTGAGTACATTCTACAGCCAAAAAATCAAACCATGTTTCAAAAGAACTACATCTCTTACCAAAGGGTTGACCACATGTATCACATGGTGGGGAGTCTTCACTCTTTTGTAAGAAAGTGAGAGGATGTTGATGGTGTTTGCTTTCATAATACCCAAATTTGAAGTTGTCTCTAAGAAGGCATTTCAAATCAACAGTAAAATCACATTCTTTGCACCAATAATACCAAACTTTTGGATCTCTTCTATTTTCACAAATTAAACAATAGTATTCTTTAGAATGATCACATGCATCAGTGAGTGTCAAGGGATGTGGATGATATTGGTATTTGGCAACATGAGGAAGAGTGGCACACCTAAAGCACAATTTGATCTTGCAACCATCAATGCACACATAATTCACCTTACTTGTATCGCAGCCAATACAAGTCCCTTTAGGTTCTTTTCCTCTTCCAACAAGGTAAAGGATGTGATCATGAAGTGGATGTTCAAGAGCTTCCGGAATTAAACCACATTGTATATCCAACTCAAAGTCATCACATTCGTCACATTTATAGGCATAGCCATCACGAAAAACACAACACTTCCTACACCAAATGATCTTTTCACCGGACGGTGCCCGTGGAATGAGAGTGAGCAAATGTTTGTGAAACAAACCTCTTTTGATGGTTGTAGGCAGTTCGGCACATCTTGAATGCAAGAAGAATTTACATGCTTCACAACTATAAAATGGAGGAAAGAATATAAATCGCATACAAGCCTCACATTGTTTGTAATATCCAGGATGTTCATGGCTTAGGATTAGCTCATGTTGTGGATGATTAAAATGTTGAATCTTCTCAGGTCCAACAATTCTTTTAGCCTCTTCTATCTTCAACCCCTCTACTAAATAAATAGAGAACTCATTGCAATTACTGGTTGCTGAATCAATCATTGCATTCTTGTTCTCATATTTTCTTGCGCACTTAAGATGAAGAATGAAACCACATTTCACACAATAATAAGCCCCATACCTCGTATTCACCTGTTTGCGGCAAAGCCTACAAATTACCCTTTCCTGTTTATTGACTCGCCTCACAGAATGGGTAAAAGTGAGGTAATGATCGTGTAATGTAGTTCGAATGGTGTGTGAAAAATCACAACAGTCTCTCTCTATTGTGAGGTGGCAGATAGAACATGTATAGGAGAAACCCATGGTTTCCTCACCACAGGCTTCGCAAAAGAATCGGTCCACCAGCCCTTTGAGCAAGACTTTGTGTTCATGGCAGTCATCAGCAAAATTTAGAAGCCGCAGTAAACATTTGTTGTGGAGAGAAAATTTGAAACGTTGACTATGGTAATTCAGGGATTGCATGGTTTTGAAGCAAAAACGACATTCTCCCTTTGTTATCTCAAGAGTAAACAGGTGGTCTGAGTGCGGGGGAAGTAGTACCACGTGGGATACCTCAGCGCAACACTTGTGCAAGAGGAAGGTGCACCTAGGGAAGGAGCATTTGTATGCCGGAAGAGATGGTGGTTCCTCGCATCCCCAGCAAACAACTCCAACTCTATTCTCCACCTCTTCTGCCAAGATCAAGTGGTGCCTGGGCCAATAGCAATGAATTTTCATCTTCTCTTCCCAATCTCTCTTGGTTGGCTTGGGGCAAGATCTATGCTGGATGAAGCTGCACTCAAAGCATTTGTAGACGGGACCCACCGCTTGTTCCCAGCACAGTATGCAATCAGATCTGTCGCTAACATCATCGGTCAGCTCTTCGACAAAGACCAAGTGATGCCATGGACTCCGATCGTAGAACTTCTTCTCTGGCTCCATCACTGACAAGTGATTAGTATTCAGACTGGTGAAGAATTCAAACACGCTGACAACTATTTGGTCTTCAAACAAGATGACTCACTAATTGCCCTTTCCATTGTTAAGAGTTCCATAAACTTGAAATGGATTCAAAAGGTCGACCCCCTATACCGTCAGTTAGGAATTAAAGAGAGGTCTTCTTGTTGGGCAACACACCGGTGAATAATTCAAGAGAGGTCTTCGCTTTTGCTGCCAACTCACTGCTATTGACACGTTTCCTGTCATAGATATGCCCACGTCTTTCGAGCCTGTAATATTAGTCCACACTTAAATAGAGAGCGAATCCTCCTTAAGATTTTAGGGGCCTACACCGGCGAGGACGGGTTGCAAAAGCCATCCCATTCTGCCGATCTGATCTTCGTTTTGTGTTTTCAAAACTCCACAAAAGACAAAGAAAAAGGTTGTTTTGTGCTTTTCCCACGTGACAAAGGGGCCACAGTCTCCACGTTTCGGATAAGCAGCCCTCCAGTACAATTTCGAGATATGCATGAATAAATGCAAGTAGTTTCAAAGTTTTGACCTTTTGCTTTAATTTATTCATTAAGGTTAAAAAGTAAAGATTATTTATTCGGCAATCGTATCAATTTTTTTTATCCATGTTAATATGCAAAAAAAAAAAAAAGAAGCAAGAAGAGTGATTCATGCAATGCCTCTTTCTATTTTTCTTTTTTTTTTTTTGGGTGAGTAAAAATTTCATTTGTTAAGAAAAAGGCGCTATCAAAGGCTTGTGAGTATGCCTTTTATCTTCTATTCAATCTTAATTTTGTGAACAAATTACTTTATTTTTCTGTTCTTGACCACATATGTTGTCCATTAACTCCATGATCACACCAAAGGGCCAACTTCCAATAATCATTTTGATGTTTGCTCAACAATTGTAAATACACTAAAATCACTCATTTTTTTTATAGATAGAAGAAAAAATCATGAAAAAATTAGCTCAAGAAAGATTTATTAAGGGAGGAAATGATGGTTAGTTCCAAATTAATGCACACAGATAAGCCAAAACAAAAGTTTGTTACAGCATTGGAAGATCAATCCTGTCCCGAATGGGATTCAAATATTAGTGTTGGTGGCGGTAAAGTTTGATTAAAATTATTAAAAACGAACATGAAAATACAAAAATTGATACTATGCAATGTCCAAATTCTTAAAAACAGATGTAATATTGATGTGACAGATTAATATTGTCGAAACGCCAAATTTCAATTATACGCCTGCCCTTTGCTATAGCACACTAAGTCTCTGTCACTCGTGGCCGCCGTTTGGTAAAATGTCTTTATCCATCCGTCGGAGTCCGGCTCCGTACGTTGGTGGCCACGCCTATTTGCCAACCCACTACCATCCACTCGTTTCTGTCAGACATTTTCACGTCTTCTGGGTCTACATTAATCCTTCTAAGGTTTCAAGGGCCTGCGTAAATCAGTGCAGGTTTCAAAAGTCTCTAGTTTTCCTTGAATTTATTCATCAAGGTCCATAATGGAAGAGCCTACGTAAGCTATTATAGGTTTCAATAGTCTTTAGTTTTGCTTGGATTTATTCGTAAAGGTCTAAAAGTGAAGATCGTTCCTCACATTCTGCCACTCGGTCCAATTTTCTGTGTTGTTAAAGCTACAAAAATTGACAAGAGAAACATGTGGTATGTTTTTCTTTCCTGTGTTCAGGACTTAGAAGCCCATAGTATCCCTATGATAAGGATGAAAAGATGAATTTATAGCCAACTATGTAGTTTAACACCGCTATCATGTTCTGTCTCCCAATGAGATTAAAATATTCTAACTTAGTGCTTTTATTATTTTCAATAGTGAAGAATGTTGCTACTTTGCGTTCAAGGATATGAAGGCAAATAGTGGTGATTATTGAAAATGAATTTATTTTTTATTTTAAATATTCTTAATTGTTGTTAAGGATGTAGGAAGTTAAACCCTTGTAAATTGGAGCAAAGAAAATTGGCATTGACAAAAATGAGAGAAAAAAGAACAAAAGAAAAAGCTTTTTGTAGTGTTAATGATAATGATGAACATATTTTCAATTTAACAAAGAATTAATAGGCAAAATGAGATTATTGCTTTCAGTACAAAATGATAGTTATCCATTTAAATATTCTACTTAAAGGAATTAATGGATCATTACTGTTGGTTTTTATAAGACAAACTAAGTTACTTTATTTTCTTATTTATCAATGTCTTATAGTTTAACACCATTTGTGTTAGATGTTGGAGAAGGAGAATCGTCATTGCCATCATTTATTAGTTCTTCTACAAATATTATAATATCCCTAGATTGTCCTTACTATTTATAAAGTCCCAAAATTTGAGGTAAGTCCAAAAATATAGGTAGCAGTACCATGAGTTAGAAACAAAAAATTACAAACCACTTTTAATTATAACTATGAAGACCATCTCTCCACCCGGGAATTCTGATATTGGAATTGGAAGCCTTAAAATTTGATGAGGATTTAAGTTACTACATGCTTGCACTCACTCGTTGCATCGCCAACCTCCATCAATTGGGTTGTGGCAGGATTCGACAATCAGAGATATGGAAATAGCAGTCGATAGAGTGCTTGCATAGATTTCTCCAAGATGGCCAATGTTTAGGATAAGCAACCTTTGATCTTGTCGGATACCTTTCATCTTCTTTCTTATCATATCTTGTTTTCCTATATCTTTGAAACACGTCCACCAATTTTAATAGTCTATACAAATAACATTATAAAGGTTCCGCCAATAAAAGAAATCTCCATTGTGCAAAGATAAACTACAACCAGTTCCACTGCTCCAGCTTCTAGCTCCTATCGAGTGAAATCCAAGACATATGCATAATAAAAAAGATCCAAAAATTAAAACCTTAAGAAAAATGTAGACCTACAGACAATTTAAGTGTTAGTGCTTTTGCGCAAATGGCTCAATAGGATGGTCCTCTGGCTTTCTTCTTTTAATTCTTGAGCAAGTAACACCAACATTATGTTTTAAAACTTTTTTAAGCCTTCTATTGGATGATATTACAAGACATCTAAGCACAACAAAAGTGATCCTGAACAGCCTCCAACTTGTTAACAACCCTTAAAAGCTTGATTTGTTGGGTAAATACATCTTGCAATGCCAATATTCACTAACGGTTGCTTGCACTAATTCATTTCACCATTAACCTCTACTTATTGTTGCCATGTTAGGATGTGAGGATATGTGATGTGTCAATAGCAATCGATAGAATAAGGTTGCAGTTAATTCCATTGCATTAGATTAATGAAATTGTTGAGTCTACTTCCATCGGCTACTAAACCTTTATCATATGTAAATATGACATAACTCAGTTATCTCGAATTAAATGAAATGCCTAACTTAGATAAGGAGTTAAAGTCACAAATTCATCATCTTTCTTATATACCTGGAAATAGAAGTATTATGTCCAAATATATATCAAATGATGGATTTAAACCATCTATAAGGATACATGTTAGAAAGAACCAAAGCCTGGTCACATTGTTAGGTGATATGTCAATAGCAGTCCGTAGAGCGCATGTGAAGGAGTCCCATGAAGAAAGAAAAAAAAAAAAAAAAAAGGTCAGTTTTTTCTAACATGTATGGGGCAGGTGAAGATCAAACATTATTTGAGAGAAAAAAGAGAGAGAAATCAGCGTCTGTCCCGCGTACAATTGCCCCATCTCTCGCATGCGCCTTCAATTGAGCATCCAGCCATCCCGATTCAGGACCACCTGCCCCATCCGACACTTGTCAGACGCTGATTTCTCTCTTCTTTCTCTCAAATTATGTTTGGTCTTCATCTTCATCGATTGTCGCAATTCGGCGCATGATTTGTATGTTGTAAGAAAGTCATGTTCTAAACGGGACCCAGAGCCGGTTGATGCCATGGGACCGCAATCTGGGACCTCCGTCTCCGTCTGCTTCCCTTATTGACTGAACAAGGTCATCATCTTGGGCCTCCAAAATAAAATCGAGTTCAAACTGCGAGGAATATTAAACATTCAGGGCCATATTGAAAAGGAGAATACTTATGAAATGTAAGTCATAATGAGGTGGACTTTGGCCTTCATCTCTTACGCACTTCAATCAAAGCACCCACTTGGAGATGATAAATGTTTCGGCTATTGGAGGATTAAAATATCCAGTCTCACATTGAGTAAGGCTTCTGCTAACAACATACTATTATACAGTTCTGTGTTTTAGTTGAGCCCTTCAATTTCTAATACCGGCTTATGAAGGTTTTAAGAATGCTGATAACTCTGCGTTTTGGGTCTTCAAATCAGGTGACTCACAAAAGAAAAAGCGAATAATCATAGAAACCTTAGTACCACATTAGTATTACCATGAAACCATGCCCTGCCTGCAAAATGACCAGTATTACTAGGCTGTTTTGATTAAGAATTTACAAAGAAAAGTGCACCTCACAAATTCATAGCTAGATCTTCTAGTTCCGCTTGAGTCACCATCTCATTGTCCAAAACCAATGGAAAAACTTTGTCATTTGTTACATTCTCCACAGTTCTTCCCTCAAATTTATCTCTTGTTTCCTATCCCCAGTGCTGAAAAACTGCTCTGCTTCCTTCTCTATCATGTAAAACCCTTGATTTTATTTTGCAAGCCTTAGAATATCTATCACGAGTCATGACAGATTTAAAATCCCATAAACCATATTCGTTCCTCTTGATGTGGGGCTCTGTCCAGCTACAATTCACCGATCTCCAAATAGTCACTGAATTGCTCGCCATCGGCATGCTCTTGGTGTTCCATCATGTGGCCAACGCTCATATCTACCGAAAATATGTAACAATGGGGCCCAACTCAATTAATTGTGGTAGGATCTAGCGTTAGTGATATGTCATATCAGTTAGTGAAGCATTTGTAAAAGAGTCCCATCGTGTCTCTTTGGTGGGCATCAGGCCACTAAATAATTCAATACCATGTACATTTATCCTATCAATCCATTGTTATCAACAAGTTGTCCTCACACCTGTTTTCGCTTTTGCGATGTCTCTAAAATTATCAATGTCTCAGATAAACATACTTTTTTATATTTTAAATTACCTTATTATCTTTTATAATATATGAAAAGTCATAAACTACATGAAAGACAATGTAAAACTATATATGATTAAGAAGTAGGTGGCAGGATAATCTCTGTCTTCCTTGTTTAATTTCTGCGGCCATTGACATTAACAAAATTTCTTAAGCCTTTTGTTGGATGGTATTGCAAAAAATATGTACAATGGAACTCAACAATGTAGTACATCTAAATGAAAATTATTCAAGAAGAACCTACCAATTGTTAGCAAGATACTCTATAATAATTGACATGCTCCTAAAACACAACTTCCAGGTTCAAAACTTTATATCTTATGAAACTTAGAAAAGTGCTTCTGGGCTTTCAACTAATTCATTTGTCTAACAAGAGCAGGCAGACAATCTCTCCATCTCACCAATTACAAGTTGGTACTCGAGATGATCTCTATCTTCCTTCTTTTTTTTGTATTATGTGTATTAGTTTGTACCATTAGAAAAGCAAATGATAAATGCCCAATTTATTTTAATTGTGATAATTTGATTAGTTAATTTTAATTTTGTTGTTAAGGTTATTATTATTATTATTTTTATCTTAATATTCTTTTTCATAATATAAGTACTTGTCCTTCAGTTCAAAAATCTATAATCTGAAAATAATTTCATTTGTTTTTCATCCATTTCCACAATTTTGCAGTAATTGATCTGAGATCATATGACGACCAATAAGGACAAATTAGAATCTTACAGCAGTTATTCCCACGGTAGCCCCATGGTGTCAATGACGCTTGAGAATGAAGCACCTGCTAACTTCATTTGCCAAGCAAAAATGAGTTACACTGACCGGAAAGATGTGAAGCAAATTTTTTTTAATACCACTAGCATATAGATGTAGCCAAAAACGTGAAAAATTTACATACAAGCAAAGAGTTCCAATTCTAACCAATCTATTTTGAAAAACAATTATATATAATGCGATTCTTGCTAACTACAGCAAGAATCTTATTTCTCTTGACTTATTTTGGTGAACGTTTCAGCTCGACACGTGTGGTGGATAAAAATGTCACATTGAGCAGATTTTAGAGTGATCGAGCCATCCCCGAAAATCTTCTGCCACCAGGACCAGTCCCAAAAGCATATATGTAAGGGTCGACCACAAGCATCGCATGTAGAGGCGTCTTCCATGCTTCCAGCAAAAGCAAGAGAATGTGGATGACAACCTTCAAGTTTAAGGCAATCTCCAATGATGCATTGTAAATGGACGGTAAGGTCACATTTTTCACACCAATACAATCTACTAGTTGGATCTCTTCTTTTCTCACAAATTAAACAGTAATTTTCTTCATTTTCATACATAGAGGTGAGTGTCAAAAGATGTGGATGATATGAATATTTTACTACAAACGGAAGAGTGATACAATTCATACATAATTTGAAGTCGCAATCACCAATGCATACATAATTCACCCTTTTTTCGCCACAACCATCGCAAGTCTCATCAAATGTTTCTGCTTGGAAGAGGGGATCCTGGGGGTGAAAAATATGTTCAAGGGCTTCAGGAGCTAAACAACATTGAACATCCAAAAAGTAGATGCACTCATCACATCTATAGAAGAAGCCCTCACGAGAACGGTGACAGCCATCACAACTGGTCACACTTTCACTCTCAACTAGAGTGAGCGGTTGTTCATGAAATATTCCACTATTAATGATTTTGGGTATTTTTGCACATCTAACATGCAAGAAGAAATCACATTCAGTACATTTATAAAATGGAGGAAAGACTATGAATTGCATACAAGCCCCACAACGCTTGTCATGCCTAGATTCTTCATGACTCAAGATCAACTTATGTTGTGGGTGAATAAAGCTTTCGATCTCTTGAGGTCCAACCCTTCCTGCCTTTGCCATCTTTGACCCCTCCACCAAATAAACCAAATGAATTGCGTACTCATTGCAATTACGGGGCTTCTTAGTTGCATCCTTGTCCTCTCGGTTTTTTCCACACTTGAGATGGACAATATAATCACATTTCTTACAATAGTAAGCTCCATACCTTGTATTCACCCGTCTACGACAGAGTCGACAAAATACCCTATCCTGCTTCTTGACTCAATGAACAGAATAAGTGCAACTGAGGTAGTTTTCATGTACTGTAGTTAGGATGGTGTGTGGAAAATCAAATGGCCAATAAAGACCGACTTCTCTTCTACCAAAAATAGACCATTAATGATCTCCTCTATTACAGCTACCAAAGCAACACCAAGATAACTCGGCACATGATCAAACTTTCCTATCAATAAGACAAAGCAACCACCTGAAGAACATTATGCCGATTAATGTCTCGATGATCATGAAGAATGTTTCTCTCTTATCTTGCTGTAAATTTTTCTTTCAACCTTGCGAAATGCCTTTTTCTAATTATGGAGTTACCAATACCCTCAACATCTTCTAAATTGGTGCTTTTGCATTTGCACTTGCAGAGAATGTTACCATTTTGCTTTAACTTGGGTTTCGCGAGGTTAGGAGCGTGGCCAGGGACAAGGAGGAATGGTGATGGTTAAGGAAAATAAATGTATTTTCCTTTTCCTTTTTAATTTCTGAATGGTGTTAAGGATATTGAAGATCACGCCCTTTTAATTTCCTTCCATTAACAAAATGAGTGAAAGAACCGAAGCCAAAAAGAAAGGAACATTAAATGATACTAGCTAAGAATCCCTATGTTCTTTTTAGCAGACTGGCAGTGGGATAATTTAAAATTAGTCAAATGTTGTTGATCAACCTAAAAAACATGAGAAAAAACATATTAAAAGTTCTTAGGGATGAAAAAGCCCTAACATATATAGAACCCAAATGTAAACTATTGCATTGTCATAAGATCTCACTTTAACTGCTTGATGAATAACTAAATAGAAAAATTAATTCCAACAGTATCCAAATTCTAAACAACGGCTAGATCAGTGATTTAGTGAGTAAAAACATATGCTTGTGCCAGTATTCAAAACTTTTACTCAACACAGCTGGGCGCAGTCACTAGTTGCACTGCTTGCCTCTGTTAATCGTCGTTATGGTACCGTCCAAGGGCAGGTAATATGTCAATAGCAATCGGTAGGGTACTGCTAAAGGTTCCATTATGTTCAATTTATGCTCAATACGTCAGTGAAAAATTCGAGTAACTAGTTAGCATGGAAAGCAATGCGAACGGAGCAAAAGCTATCCCGTCGTCTTCTTCGCTCGAGAGGTTCGTAAAGCTAGTCCAAATATTTTAGGAAAGGGGATCCTCATAAGGTTTAAAGGGCCCAAAAAGCAAGTTATAGATTGTGTGTTCGTGGAAGCCAGGAGAAGAAATTTAGAAAAGTGGTAAGTAAACCTCGCAACTTTCATAACGGTAATACAAGGATTTCTTGGTTTTTATGCAAGCATTACATTTTTCCTGTTTTGCTAGGAGAGTAAGCACGTGGTCTGAACGCAGGGGATGCAGAACCACAAGGGATAACTCGGCGCAAGATTTGTGCAGGAGAAAGGTACATCCAAGGAAGGAGCATTTGTACGCAGGAAGAGACGGTGTTTGCTAGCATCCCCAGCAAACAACTTCCTCTTCATCTCTATTCTCCACCTCTTTTACCAACATCAAGTGATGGTTGCTCTAGTGGAAATGGTATTTTATCCTCTCTTCCCTATGTTTTGTGGCTGGAGGGCAATATTTATGTTGGATAAAATCGTATTCCAAGCATTTGAAGCCGGGACCCAACGCTTGTTCCCAGCACAGCCCACAATTAGTTTTGTCGCTGACATCATGTGCAAGCTCTTCTAAAAACATCATGCGATGCCATGGACCGAGATTGTAGAAGTTCATCTCCGGCTCCATTTATCTTTCACACACACAATCAAAGGCCTCACTAAAGGATAAAAGATGATTAGTATTGGAACTGGTGAAGAATTCGAACTAGCTAATAGCTGCTTACGCGATAAGGATCCGAAAAGTCGGCCAGCAGTGATATAAATTTAAAAAGAAAATTAAAACTAATCAGTTGAAAAGGCCCGGTTCAAATGCATGTAATAATAAATGTATTAAATTACTCAAACTTTATAGATAAATGAAGCGGCTTAATAAAAATAGTTTATCAAATATCTCGGATTTTAAAAATTATAATAAATTACTGTTAAAATTTTTAATTATAGCCTCTATTTTTTTTTCTCTCATTAAAACTTTTAGATCTAAAATTATGAAAATAGATGAGTACTTTATGAATTAATAATGCATTAGAACATCTGATGTAAATTGTTACAATATGAAAAGATGGTTAAATATATTTAAAATAAATAATTATATTATATTGTTTATCAATTCTCTTGGTAATTTTAAACTACTCTATTACTTATAAAGTTATACGTTATCTCTAGGCCAAAAATTTAAAATTTAAATATTTTAAAACAGTCTTACAGAACTAGAATGCTTGCACTATTGTAACATTGAAAATTATGTATTCGTGAATAGTCTGGTGTGACCATAAAAATTGATCAATTTGAGTGGCTCTAGGCAATTGATGTGATTTTTGTTTGCCACTTTCCCCTGTTCCTGCGTGACACCAGAGGTTCTGCAAAGAAACAGCCGGCTTTTTAAGATCAAAGATGCAAATTTTTGAGAACTAGGATTTTAAGATCAATGATGCCTTTAAAACTGATCAACGTGCGTTTCTCGCTCTCATTTTCTTTTGTCCGTATGCCACATCAGCACTGGTGCAGACAATATGCCGACCTTCTCAAAAATTGGAACTTGGATTCAAATTTTTGAGATCGACAATGCCTTTAAACCCGATGAAACCGAGAAGTTCCTGATCGCATGCCTATCTAGCAGTCATCATTGACACCGGCAGCTGCGAAAAATCTGCACCTCCTTTGACATCTACCAGGCCAAGTAACTTTCATTGTCAATACTACGGTAAAATTAATTTTAGTCGGCGATTTAAGATCCCGTTCATTCTTGAAAGAAAGTATAGTTTATATCTTAAATGTTTCATTTAATTTTTTTACATGTTAAAATATTTGTTATGGAGCTTTCATTCGTAATTTTAGAATATAAATTCTACGTATGATATTTCATCCTTGTGAGTTAAGTTTTCTTTTTGGATGCTCCGATGAAATGATATTTAAGAATAAGAGGTAAATATATTCTCATATTAGTATTTCAGGAAAGTGTTTTTCTTATATATAAATTTTTTTTATATTCGAACACGGTAATAGCTAATTATTGCTTGCTTCTCAAACAACCTGCTGGCTCACTACTCCCATTTTATTCTCGAATGTTTCACAAACTTGATAAGGATCCCAAAAGTAAAAAATTAAAAAAATTAAAACTAATCAACTGGAAGGGCCCACTTCCAAATCCTTTTGACCCGGTTCAATGGTACGCGATAATAAGCGCACTAAATTAAAAACTTTAGATATAAATGCAATAAGTGGTTTGAAAAGTTACAATAAATTATCCAAAATCAAGAAAATGGAGGCATGTACTATGAATTAATAACGCTTTAGATCACGTGATGCAATAAAACCAAAATTTTCACTTCTACTACTTTTTGGAGACATCAAATAAAATTTCTGTTTCTTATGCGAAATAATTCTTTTTAATTCAACCAAATGCATTACTTTGTATAATGATAATTAAAAAGATTAAACAGAAACAAATATAAAAAAAATCAAGCATTAAATATTGACAGCTAATAAAAATTCTAGAGAACCAACTCTCCAAATTGGAAAGTTACAGTCAATCAACATGCCTTTTTATCTCTCGTATTCCTCTGTTCCCGTCGACCCTCGCACTTCTGCGAAGAATCCGCTGGCCTTTCTAGACCCACGATGCAAATTTTCGAGATGTACAATTTTTAGACCAACAATGCCTTTAAAATTGAGTAGTCCACATGTACGACCCCAACACCTCTGCAAAGAATCTGCCGGCCTTTTCAGATCCTAATGCTTCAGATCAACCTTTCTTGAGTAGGCCTTGACGGTATGGCCATTTTAGCTGGTATCGACGCTACTGTCCATACGATCCTCGAAGTCTCCAGAATTAGTCCACATCTTTTAGGAAAGAGGTTCCTCACAAGATTTCAGGGGTCTCAATAAACAAGTGCGGGTTTCAAAGTCTTTTAACTTTTGTTTTGATTTATTCGTCAAAAACAAAAAATCCCATGTTCTTGTGCAATACCTTTTCTTTTTCTATCTTATCTTATTTTTGCACCATCGACGAATGTCTAATCAGGTCCCAGTGGGCAACAGAGCACCAAACAATGCAACAAAAATCTTTCAAAGATTTCAAAAGTCATTGTCTTATCACCTTACTTCATCATTTCACGCCGCGGATTAGTCGCTAAAGCCGAGAGCTTTTATCGAATTCTTATTATATTTGAGCTTTTAGGGAATTCTTGTTGGGCAACACACCAGTGAATAATCCAAGAGCAAGTCTTCGCTTTTCCTGCCAATTCACTGCTATGGACACGTCCTGTCATAGATACACCAAATCTGCAAAATTAGTCCACACTTAAAAAAGAAAGCGAATCCCCTTTAAGAAAAAAAAAAAAAAAGCGTCAACTTGGAATCAGCAAACCGGGTCATCCGGGTTATCGGGCTGGAAGAACCAGCACCTCCCTCCTCCCTGTCACGGGTTCAACTATGTATCCATTGGCTTACCGTCTTAGTACGAATCAATCGATCCATTTTTTATGTTATTGTGACATACCTTTCATATTATACATTGTCTTTGCGTTATTACTTTTGTTCTCTCTACCCGCCTTATTACAACATAAAACTCCACAGTTCCTCAATTTCCAGGAATAACACGTATTTCCACAAAGCCCACTTGTGGTTGGGCTATAGTGCTATGGATGTTGTACCTGTAAATCAGAAATACTATTAGAAATTGAAGGGCCCAACTAAAACACAGAACTGTGCAATAGTGGGTTGCTAGCGGAAGCTTATAAGGCCAGGCTCTCCTGTCGCCTTACCCAATGTGGGACTGGATATTTTAATCCTCCAACACTCCCCCGCAGTCTCACGTTGGGCGCGGTGAGAGGTGGGACCAGTCTAGAGGGACCACACCAAGGTAGGCAGGACACAGGGCCGGCTTCGATACCATATTAGAAATTGAAGGGCCCAACTAAAACATAGAACTGTGCAATAGTGGGTTGCTAGCGGAAGCTTATAAGGCCAAGCTCTCTTGTCGCCTTACCCAATGTGGGACTGGATATTTTAATCCTCCAACAAATACATCATCGAAATACTTGTTACTAAACAGGTTTATGTTGTAATAAGGACTCAAATAATTTTGCCTACAACTAAAACTTTGCAGGTCCTAAGGATCCAAATACACATATAGTAAATAGAAATCTCCTGGAGTAGTTTGGTGTGCAAGACACTTATGAAAAATTCAACAGCTCCCAAAGCTTATCTTCTCAACTCATTACTTACCACATGTTACAATCATAATTATTTCTAGATCCTCGAAGTTTGTAAAATTTGTCATCATCTTTTAAAAAAAAGGGATCATCTTAAGATTTAAAGGGCCTACATAAATGAATGTTGGTTTCAGAAGTCTTTAACTTTTGCATTAATTTTTTTTTTTTTTGGTCAACATCTAAGAATGAAGATTGTTCATTGCATTTTGTCAATCGGATCAACTTTTTATTTTTATAAAGCTACAAAAGACAGAGCAAAAGGTAGATTATTTTTCTTTCACGTGATCATGCTTGTCAATTTCGCTAAAAAACCAATCGTGTCTTAAACTTATGTTTAGGACAAGTATCCTATAGTGTTTAGGTACATATAGAAATGAATAAATAAGCAATTATGTAGTTTAACAGTACTTCTATGTCTTGGGATAATAATTTAATTACAAATAATATGTAAGAATTTCACTTGTAAGTGGTGATAAAAAATTTCGTCTCAAATGAGACTCTTTTACAGGATCTAAGCATTGATCATGGATAAATAATGGATTTAATATGCATAACATAAATAGATTAGAAGACATACCGTATTTTTCCATTTGTGCCATCATTTTGGACTAAGTCTTCCACTCTATTCTCTCCAAATACTGGCTCGATGAGATAGCTAAAAGTTGTTGCGTGAAAAGATTAGGGAGATGGCGATAACAATGATTGCGTAAAAGCCCCTTTTATTTACCCGTGTGAATAAACGGTTACTTGGTGTGTGTGAGTCGTGAGTTATTAGTAAGTTATGTGCTTAGTGTTTTACGGGAGAGAGGGGCATGATGGATGAGGTGGTGAAATTGCCCTGAGGGGCAGTTTCCCACGACTAAACGCAATAAAACATGTTTCATTGTTATCTCCAAAATATCTCTCTTTAGCAACATTAAATATATTAAATATACATATAAATGGAGAGCTAGAGGGGAGACTTAGCCAATTAATAAAATGTCCATACAAATAGCCAATTAATAAAATGTCCATACAAATAGCCAATTAATAAAATGTCCATACAAATAGCCTTACTCATCAAAGTCTATTAGATGGACAACGGCTTACACTAGCCAATACCATATATGCAAAAGGAGAATATATGTACAATATTTATACAATTAAATGGACCAATAAAATCACATTGCATCGCCACGGTAGGGAATGATTATTTATGCATCATTGATATAAGCCCACATTACATAGACTCATACAATGAGCCAACAATCTCCCACTTGGGCTATAGTAATGATCATAAAAACAAATAATACTACTAGTAGATTTTATATATATGAAAATAATTTTTAAAAACATTTTATGATGGTCCAGAAAATTCAGAAACATCACTTATTGCTGATCTTGTCACATAAAGTTTCAAACTCAAAGATAATAGTGGTTATTATGCCATTTAGAGACACAACTCCCAAGATAGTCACAAGAGTTCTCCACTTTACGAACATAGATCTTATATGGTAGTGTGGTGGACGAGTAACACCACAAAAAAAATGTAGTGTTACCCTCCTATCAGTCCCATTCTCCTAATGACCAGCGTCACCGACAAAACCGTCATAGGAGAATATCACTTCAAATGACAAATGTCATCGACAAATTGTCCTAGAAGGACATCCCAAGGTGACAAGATGTCATCGACAAACCGTCCCAGGAGAATATAAAATGTCTTGTGTAGGATACTCGAGTACATAAAATTTGTGTGCTACAAGACATTATAATATGACCACAATAATGTGCCCTGGCCAAATGCTTAAGGTCGCACCTCCCTTAAGACTTTATAACCTGTCTTAAACAAGCACATATGTGTTTCACAAGTTTATGAAAATTAAACAATAGACAGGTAACTAAGATATACATGCATCAATCAAAGTTTCATAACAATAAACAAACAAATGCTACAATGATATATAACAATGAAGTGGGCATCAGCTCCCACTGAATAAAAGTGTTCAACAAACATTAATAGCTCCCACTGAGCAAAAGCATCAAAATGGAGAGCATAAGCTCCCACTAAACAAAGGCATCAAATGAAGAACAAAGACCCATGCGATCAGCATGCTTTTGCAATACAGAAGGACTTAACCTTTTAGTAAGTGGGTCAGCTACCATGACATTTGTTCCAATGTGCTCCACTGCAACTTCACTGTTCTTTACCCTCTCTTTAATTGTCAAAAATTTGATCTCTATGTGCTTGGCCCCTTTGATATTTCTATTGTCGTTGATAAATGACACAGCAGCAGAATTATCACAATATAATTGAACGGGCCTTTCAATAAAATCAAGAGCAGTCAACAACTTTATAAGATTTTTCAACCAAATGGCTTGAACAGCCGCACCATAACAAGCCACAAACTCTGCATGCATGGTGGAGGATGTAATCAATGTCTGTTTAACGCTTTTCCATGACACTGCTCCACCTGCCATAATGAAAACATAACCTGATGTGGATTTCAAATCATGCTTATCGCTTGCAAAATCTGCATTTGAATACCCAACAAGCTCCAAATCATCCACATGTCTATAAGTCAACATATAATTCCTTGTTCCTTTCAGGTATCTCATAACCTTCTTGGCAGCAACCCAATGATCATGACCAGGGTTAGATTGAAATCTGCCAAGAGCTCCAGTGGCAAAAGCAATATTAGGTCTGGTGCAAACCTGTGCATACATGAAGCTACCTATTGCACTGGCATATGGTATTTTCTTCATAATTTCCTTATCAGCTTCACTTTGAGGGCATTGTAATTTATTCAGCTTGTCACTTCTAAGTATTGGTGCACTTCTAGGTTTACAATCTTGCATGTTAAACCTTACTAATACCTTATCAATATATGCTCTCTGAGAAAGACCTAACAGTTGACGTGAACGATCTCTATGGATCTCAATCCCGAGAACAAAGGAAGCTTCACTAAGGTCTTTCATATCAAACTAAGAAGACAATAATGTTTTAATTTCTCGAAGTAACCTCATATCCTTACATGCCAACAATATGTCATCAACATAAAAAATTAACAAAATTGGGGTACTCCCACTGAACTTGGTATATATGCAACGATCCATTAAGTTCTCAACAAAGCCACACGAAGTGATAAAGCTATCAAATTTCAAGTACCATTGCCTCGAGGCTTGCTTAAGGCCATAAATAGATTTCTTTAGCTTACAAACAAACTTACTGGCATTATCTTTCACAAAACCCTCAGGTTGTTCCATATATACTTCTTTATCCAAGACTCCATTTAAAAAGGCAGTCTTAACATCCATCTGGTGCAGTTCCATATCAAAATGAGTCACTAGTGCCATAACAATCCTAAATGAGTCTTTAGAGGATACTGGCGAAAAAGTCTCATCATAATCAACTTCATCTTTCTGTGTAAATCCCTTAGCAACCAATCTAGCCTTGAATCTGTCTATCTTTCCAGTGAAATCTTTCTTTGTTTTAAACACCCATTTGCAACCAAAAGGCTTGCATCCTTCAGGTCGCTCAACTAAATCCCAAACTTCATTATGCTTCATGGACTGCATTTCATCTTTCATAGCATTCAACCAAAATTCTGATTGTGGACTTGAAATAGCCTCGGAGTAAGTCACTGGATCCTATACAATCCCAATGTCATAATCATGTTCACCAAGATATACCTCATAGTCAGGGTGGATAGCTGATCTCCTTTCTCTAGTAGATCTCCGAACTGGCGGAGTAATAGTATTTTGATCTTGAGCTTGCATTTTCACAACTGGAACTTCATTAGTATCATGTTCTTGCACATCTGAATGTACTAGAACTGGTTCAACAGGTTGCATGCTCAATGAAGTAAAAGGATCAGCTTCAACACCCACATAGGTAATGCCTCCGCTCTTTGAGATCTGTGAACATTCAGCTTTTTCTGCAACATCAAGCTCTAAGAACTTAGCTGTTTGCGAATCCACAATTCTAGGACCTCCACCAGGGTTATAGAATCGATAGCCCTTGGAGTGCTCTAGGTAGGACACAAAATAACATCTAGTGGTTCGTGGATCTAACTTTCCTAGAGTCGGATTATACAATTTCACCTCCGCTAGACACCCCCAAACTTTAATATGGTTCAAACTAGGCTTGCGTCCCTTAAACAACTCAAACGGAGTCAGTTGAACTGCTTTAGTAGGAATGCAATTAAGAATATACATAGAAGTCTTTAAGGCTTCTCCCCATAGAAACTAGGGTAGATTACTCCCACTCATCATGCTTCTAACCATATCTATCAAAGTTCTATTTCGCCTCTCAGCGACACCATTCTGTTCTGGGCTTCCTGGCATAGTGAATTGAGCTATTATGCTAGAATCTTGTAAATACTGAGCAAATGGTCCCTTATGCTGTCTTGTGTCACCATGTCTCCCATAGTATTCTCCACCTCGATTAGATCTCACAATCTTTATACTTTTTCCCAATTGTTTCTCAACTTCAACCTTAAATTCCTTAAACTTCTCAAGGGATTCTGACTTCTCTTTGATCAAATACACATATCCATAACGTGATAAATCATCTATAAAGGTAATGAAATAAACATCACCTTGTAGTGTTGGTCTATATGGACCACTTATATCAGTGTGTATCATACCCAACAAATTAGAACAGTGAACTGCAGTCCTTTTCTTTGTCTTAGTTAGCTTACCTCTACATCAATCCACACAAGTTTCCAAATCCTCATTAAGAGTGGGCAAAATTCTTACTTTTATCAACCTTTGTATTCTCTCTTTTGAAATGTGGCAAAGTCTCTTATGCCATAATGTATATGATTGCTCTTTAGACATCACCCTCTTAGGGACATTACATTCATCATTCATCGTAACATAGATCTCATGTGGGGATAAACAAAGCTTATATAAACCATGATTCAAAGTGCAACAACCAACAAGGTTCGAATCAAAATATACATTAACAACGGAGTTCTTAACTTCAAAAGAATACCCTAATTTGTCCAACAAAGAAACTGAAACTAGATTCCGTCTAAAGGACGGTACATAAAAGATGTTATATAAAGTCATCCTAAAACTAGTCTCTAAAAGCAAGGTGACATCTCCAACGAACTCCACATCAACCTTCATGTTATTCCCCACAAAGAGATACTTCTCATCCTAACTTGGGCTCTTCCGGTTTACGAATCCTTGAATGGTAAATGTTACATGGTTAGTGGCACTTGTATCTAACCACCAAGAACTAAAGGGTGTTTTTACCATATGAGACTCACAAACATAAGCTAAAGAGCAATTACCTCCATCTGGGCGCTTTCCCTTGCTCTTCCTGAGCCTAGGACAATTAGGTTTCTTATGCCCCTTTACCCTTGCAATAAAAACATACGATCTCATCTGGCTTGACCCCAGCAGCCATTTGAGACCTCCTTGTCCCAGCAACATTGCCCTAAGGGACTACTTCACGGAAAGCTGACCGAGCCCTTCTAGGGTCTCTATTACGTTGAGGCTTGAATTTCCTGTTTCTATTAGAACTAGCTCCCTGAGTATACAAGGCAACTCGACTTTTATTAGCTCTTAACTGCTTCTCTTCAACCATCACTTGAGCTAATAACTCATTGGTTGTTCACTGCTCATGCCACATATGATAAGTTGTCTTAAGAACAGCAAAGTCAGCAGGAAGGCTATTCAAAACCTTATGAATGATGATTGCATCAGAAAGGAGAACATCTGCCTTCTTGAGTTTGGGCTTATAGTCAATCACCTTCATGATATAATTCTTTACAAGCATGGACCCATCATACTTAAGATCAAACAACTCCTGCAGAAGCTCTCCAGCTAGAGCATTAATAGGCGGTGTATACTGTTTCTCCACTGCCTCAAGAAATTCCTTAGTAGTGCCATCGATGGGTAAATCGCTTGAAGGTGATCCTCAATTGTTCTTTGCATTGTCAATATACAAAACTCATTCTTTCTAGCCCAGGTAGCACACTTATTCCTATACTCTTCTGTGCTAGCCTCAGTAGGGTCCTTTGGTTTTTCAGTAGTAAGGACTGAATGTAGATCAGAAATCCGTAAAGTGAAGCGGAGATCAGCCAACCATTTCTTGAAGTTCGATCTAGTCAAGATTTCAATGGTTGTACAGTTGTTGACTGTGAAAGTTACTGTAATTCATAATACATAACAGGAGCACACAGTGAGTAGATAAGAAGAGAGTTTCACAAGCATTATCATATAAACACCTGTGGGCAGTCGACATGACATGTCATCAAAAACTCTCTACACAACAGCTGTCATAAGGAAGAACCAATCATCACGATCCACCACCTGTGGGTGTATGGACTGTAAAGACTGACCCAAATCCAGGCATGCTAGTTGTGTAACATCCAATTCCTAACACATAATCACCTCCTGTGGGAGAATGAAACGTACTAGGATTGGACTCATCCACAGTACAAGAACGAAGTCTCATAACTCAATTAAATTATGCCACTGTGGTGGTCACAATCCAATTGAATCACATGACCCCCGCGTACTTGGAGAAATTCCTCAAATGCACAAAACACAAACCCACCACCTAACCAGGGTGTGCCACTGTGGTGGTTACAACTCAATCAAGCTATGAGTTCGGTTTGTGCTGCGGGATACAACATACACTACTCACAATCCAAATGTGCAACTTAATTTTTAAAAGACGGACACTTGTCTCTAAATTTACACTTAATTAACACCTTAAGTGTCATATAATTGTATGCTAGACTAAAACGGCCTAATATAACATTTAAATAAACAAATAACATTCAGAAGGCCATAATTAATTTTTCAAACAGTTAATCATCACATGCTAGCATACAAGTATGGCATATAAAATTAATTAAATAATAAATTAAACAATTTTGATTCAAATAATCATCAAATAGGGACAATTATTTAAAATAAACTACATCAAAATATTAAAATTAAAATTTTAAAAATTTTGACGTAAAAAGGGGTCTCTGACGTGCCTTCACGCGCCTCCACGCGCCTGCTGGAAGCGGCTGTCGGCCGATACGGCCAGTTCAGCCGGTTTGGTCGAGTCAACTCGGCTGGTTCAGGCCGACTTGGCCGATTCGAGCCAACTCGGCTGATTCCGGCCGATATGGCCAGTTCGCCGTCAAGTCAGCCGGTTCTCCGGCCGATAGAGGTGTCGTCGGATCATGGCCGACGTCCGACGCCACAGACGGCGGACTTTCGGTGCCTGCCGGCGGCCAGATTTGGATTAAACCAGAGCCAGCCGAAATCGGGTAACCTGATTTGGCTAGTTCGGTGTCCGTTCGACTAGTTCTTCGGCCGGTCGAGACGCGGTTGAGATCGTCGGCGGATGATCTATCTCCGGTCACCTGTTCGGAGGCAAACGGCGGCTACTAGCGGCCTGAATCGATTTCGGGTCAGGTCGGGTCACGTGCGACCTTGTTGGAAAGCCACCGTTTTCGGTGGTTCTTGGCTTCGGCAGAATTAACACGCCGTGCTGGTTCCGAATCTGACCTCATCCGGTCCAAAGGACCACTGGTTTAGCTTAGATCGTATTTTGAAATTTTAGACTATGAAAAATACGAAAACCCATTTTTAGATCGGTACCAAAACTTGATTTTGTTTCGATTTGGCTTGATTTGGCTCAATTTGGCTCACCAAATCAATGCTATAATTGCTCTTATACCAATTGATAAAAAAATTTCGTCTCAAATGAGACTCTTTTACAGGATCTAAGCATTGATCATGGATAAATAATGGGTTTAATATGCATAACATAAATAGATTAGAAGACATACCGTATTTTTCCATTTGCACCGTCATTTTGGACTAAGTCTTCCACTCTATTCTCTCCAAATACTGGCTCGATGAGATAGCTAAAAGTTACTGCGTGAAAAGGTTAGGGAGATGGCGATAACAATGACTGCGTAAAAGCCCCTTTTATTTACCCGTGTGAATAAGCGGTTACTTGGTGTGTGTGAGTCATGAGTTATTAGTGAGTTGTGTGCTTAGTGTTTTACGGGAGAGAGGGGCATGATGGATGAGGTGGCGAAACTACCCTGAGGGGCAGTTTCCCACGACTAAACGCAATAAAACATGTTTCATTGTTATCTCCAAAATATCTCCCTTTAGTAACATTAAATATATTAAATATACATATAAACGGAGAGCTAGAGGGGGGACTTAGCCAATTAATAAAATGTCCATACAAATAGTCTTACTCATCAAAGTCTATTAGATGGACAACGGCCCACACCAACCAATACCATATATGCAAAAGGGGAATATATGTACAATATTTATACAATTAAATGGACCAATAAAATCACATTGCATCGCCACGGTAGGGAATGATTATTTATGCATCATTGATATAAGCTCACATTACATGGACTCATACAATGAGCCAACATAGGCTTGTAAAGATAATGACAACTTTATGTAATTTAAATATTGCAATAGAATCAATAATATTGAATTTGATTGGCTCATTAATTTTTTTCTTTTCCTTTCTTTTTATCACATCTTGTGATGGGATATTACAAATTTTAGCAGTAAAGTTTGACGAAATACATCAAAGATGAACAACCAAATACAAAAACTGCCTAGATATGACATTAGGCCAATATTTGCTACTTGAGACTCTAGGTTACCTATTGAAGAACTACATAAATAGTGTCCTAAGAATAATATTGACAAAGGAGTGCAGTTGTCTCCTCATCTTCTTTTGGACCACATAGATGCAATTTTGAAAAGATAATTGAGTATTTAAAAAAAATAAAAAAAGATTCTCTTAAGATTTAAAGGGATCATATCACAAAGTTTAATCGTCAAAAGTCTTTATCAATTACTTCAACTAATTAATTAAAGTTAAGGAGTCAAAGATTTCTTTCATTATACTTTCACAATCGAGTCAATTATATAAAATTATGCTGCGCATTGTAATACTCAATGTCTAACTGATAAATAAACAGTTTCGTTTTTGTTATAATTATTTGATATGTCAATTTTATGTCTGTTATCTTAGCTAATAATCTTAATAGAGTCCGACAGAAGGCCCACACAAATTGGATCAAATCCGGATTCAGAAATACTTGGAAGGTCCCAAAGATCCAAAGCCCAGACAAGTCGGATCAGATGCTCCGAAATATCGGGTCAACCCGAAATTTCTTATCCATCTCGTCCGACTTCGTCTTCCTGCTGCTTCATCCCCGCGTCTCTTGTGCAACCAGAATCTTCACGCAATGCATGGAGCGGCTTCCTCCACGCGAGTAACTGAAGAATTCTAAAATATGGATAGCCAAGTACGTAGTTCAACACTACTGCCATGTCGTACTCCCAATAACTTCAACATCTTCTAAATTAATGCTTCTAAATGTAGTAGTGGAGGATCTTGTCATCTTGCTTTCGGCTCGTATCACGAGGTTGGGAGGGCGGCTAAGGAAAATGAATAAATTCTCTTGGTCCTTTTTAATTTTTTTAATGGTGTTTAAGGAAGTTGGAGATTATGCCCTTATAAATTACAGCATGGATTTGATTATTTCTGATTTTTGGGTGCCTAGGAAGTGGATTAATTAGCTCTTTTCGATATTATGGTATCACGTCAGTTTTGTTTATTTGGAATAACAAATTTCCAGGAAAATGAACTAAAGGCATAAAAATAAATTATCAAATGGAAATTGTGGATAATCTTGAGGTAAAGCACGAAATTGTAAGTAAATAGGTTATGTTCTATATATTCTAACAAATGAAACGTCTGTCATTCCATAATGAATTATATTATGCCCAATTAGGTGATTAAGGTGTTTTATCTTTCTCTAAGAAATAGGATAATACCATTTCCTTTATACTTATCCAATGCATAATTATTACATCCAACTTTATTTATATTAATAAAACTTGTTAATTATTATTTTTTTATTAAAAAAAGTTATTTGTTAAGTTACTACTGTTTTTATTTTTTATTTTTTACAAAGGTAGTTGATAAGTAATTATCTAGCTGGTAATTAAGATGCACATTAAGAAGCTTGTACGCAAACCTAACTGCACCAGTGGAAGCCAAGTTGTTGGGTGTACATACCATCAAATGGCTCCCACCAAATCTAATCGCGGCTGTGTTATAAAGGATCAATGATATTAGTGACTACTTACCTGCTTGTAGTTACTCATTGCATCTTTGGCCTCAAATAATTTTAGTTACGATAGGATCATAGGTTAGTGAAATATCAATAGGTGATACATCACAATCGCATGATAAAATGTTCATGATTGATGTTGTGTCTTTATCTTTATCATCCTATCTTGATATTTTAATATTCATATAATAAAATAAGAACCACCGAGGTTTTTCCTTGCCAACCCACTATTATCAACAATTTCATCTCGCTTTTTTTTCCACTGACTTTGAAGTCTACAAAACTAGTCACATTGACTATAAGATTGATTAGAATTTTAGTTATTGAATTTCTATAACTTGTCGATTCACTAATAGGAATTATTGGTATATCTTCATTTTCTCTTCTATCTTAATTTTGTGAATAAATTACTTCAATCTTTCTTTTACATGCCTATTTATATTGTACATAATCTCCATGGTTCCTTAATTTTTTTGGAATAAGATATATTTTTACAAGTACATCAAGAAAATATCACTAAAACTTATTACCAAATTGGCTTAAGTCTTAATCAACAAAACTTAAATATTTTGCATTGAACTGAAATTTTGCGGGAACAATCAGAAGAGGTCTGTAAAGGAGTTCTATCATGTTACCTTTTTTGGGTAACATACCAATGAATAATCCATACCATCCGCACTTTATTTTGCTAACCCACTACTGTCCACATATTTCTGTCAGGGATATTTGCGTCTCTTTCAAATCTGAAATTTAACTCACATCTCTTAAAAAGTGGATCCTCTTAAGATATAACGTGCTGACGTAGGCTTCAAGGTCTTTAGCTTTTACCTTAATTTATTCATCAAGGTCAAAGAGTAAAGTTGTCTATTGCGTTCTTCGAAGCACATCAACTTTTTGTGAGGACATGAATAAGATGTTATATCCTTATATACATTAAAGTTTTCAAACGCGTAAAGTCTTATAAACAAGGAGCGATAGTTATAAATTGCGCATAGCGTTGTTGTAATGCTTGCCATGCCCAGGCTCCTCATTGCTTCGGATTAGGTCATGTTCCAGATAACCTAAACGTGAGATCTTCCAAGGTACATATAATTTATTCTTTGCTACAGTGAACTGTTTCACTAAATAAACCAAAATGAATGGTGGCGCCATTGGAATTACATACCCCGTTTCAGCTGTCGCCTGGTAGTCCTCGGGGCGAATTGTGCAGCCGAGTTGGAAAATGTAAACTTGATCAGCTTCAGTGTGGGGACAGAACATTGACAGGGTTGACAACAATGATCCAGAAATTTAAAAAAGACTAAGAATAGCGTGTTGGATATCATAACTGAGTTATACAAACTTGGAATCCCCTTTCACTTTACTAGATTTTTAAAAATTTAGCCTGACTGTTATCCATCACTTGTCATTAAAAATATGATGTAACATTTAACTTTATGGTATTAGATTGATGACAATGTTGAGTCGCAAGCGTCCGGCTCAGTTAGTAGCTGGCGCTTCCTGGGATACAATCCCCATTCCCCTTTATCTATCCAAAAAAGAAACATACCTTGTGCAAATGCATATATAATGTGGAACAAAAATCATCAATACGATAACATAGCAAAAGGGACCAAACCTTGACTGATCGGGAGTATTCTTCAGAGAAGAATTGTACTATATTACAGAAGTTTATGTAACAAACTAGTTGTAGAGTGAGTTAAATTTTTAAACGAAATGCTTGAAGGAAAAAATAAGTAAATTGACAAGCAAGGGGGAGGAACTCTTTTTCTATCACAGTCAAACGACTCACATGGGGAAAATTAGTATTCATGCTTCTGAAAGTTTCTGATCTGCTAATGACTGTCCAACAGTTTGGTCTTCTCATATCGTTGTCCTTGTCATTTGCCAAGGCCCAAAGGTTTGAGATGGATTGGACGATTCGGTCATCTGTACAATCCCAAACGAAAAAAGAGTTAAAAACTAACCGCCAATTATCACCCAGAAGACCATGAGAAACTCTGAAATAGGACTAACGGAGAAGCTCAAAATAAGTTCTTGCAGTATAGGAAGAACAAACCTTTCCCAACCTGTGATTCAATCATCACTATTGGAAGGATTAGAGCTTAATGAAATCTGCTCGAAGATTAACATCTAAATACAAAAATTGATTCCAAGCATTGTCCAAATTATAAAGAACCGGTAAAAGATTGATTTGTTGGTAAAAATTCAAAAATCAAAAACTAAACAAAAAACAATTCAATCTTCTGGCTTCGTTGTTTGAGTTCTTAGGTGATAGAATCAAATTTGCATTCAAAAATTCTCTTAAGCCTTCTGTTGGATGATATTAAAAATTTACACAAAAAGGAACTGAACAATGGAATTACATCTAAGGAGCACGCATACGCAGCAACTTCGAAGAGTTGTTTCAGCAAAACCCTTTATCGCCCTTTGGATCAATCACGTAAGTTGTGGGAACGAGCAAGCATTTTCAGTCTTTTAATCATAATCATAGTTTAGAAAATATTTGAGTAGATGAACACTAAAAATATTCATGTTTATAAATGTTCATTCTTGCTTCTATTGATGGAAAACAAACCAGCATAGCAAGCATTCTTTAGGAAAGATGTTGAGTTGAGCGAATTCGTCATACATCAAATTGAAAAAAAAATAAATAAATAAATCTTACAGTGGTCTTTCATTAAATTTTTATTTGATACTTGGTATATATGATTTATTTTTACCGTTGAATACTTAACAAATAAACCATTTTAATATGATTATATGACGAATTAGTCTAATATCTATCATATTATCTATTACAATTTTTTTCATAATTCTATAGACAAGCAAGCTAATGATGTCGGTAACACTTGAAAGTAAAGCAAAAGTTATCTTCATTTACCAAACAAAATCAAGAGGATGTTTGTGGTATAATTTCTCTATACAAGGTCTTCCAAATTTGGTGTAGGGATTCTTTCTAATAACACAATGACATTGTGCAGTGAAGTCACATTTTTTACAATAATAAAACAAGTATTTAGGATCCTTTTCAAGATCCCTTTCTTTTTTACAAATCAGACAATAATGTTCTTCAGAAATACCATCATGTCTTATGGTGAGCCTTAGAAGATGTGTATCATGATCATGTCGAGCAACAAGTGGAAGAGTGACACATCTAAAACACAAGTGAAATTTACAATCAATGCACTTAAGCACTGGATAGTTTTCTCCAAAAAGGTCACACCCATTTCATTTGAAACCATCTACTCTAGCAAGGAAGAGGGCGTGCTCATGAAGTTGATGTTCAAGACGCTCAGGTATTAAAAAACACTGAGCATCAATTTGGAAATTCTCACACTCGTTACAGTTGTAGGTGAAGCCCTGGCGATCACGGCAACAACAGCAGCATCTAAAAAAAATTCATAACTAGACTTGTATGATAGTTGTGAGAGGAGTACAAGTGAATGATTATGAAATAGCCCCCGCTTAACGATTTGAGGTATTTTGGCACATTTACAATGCAGGAAGAACCTGCATTGTTCACATCCATAAAATGGTGCGATGATTTTAGGTTGTATACACACCTCACAATGTTTGTTATCCCTCGGCTCTTCATAGCTAATGATTAAGTCATTCTCTGGATGGCTAAAATGTGGGATTTGTTGAGGGCCAACACTTTTGTCCTCTGCGGCATTTGTCCCCTCCACCAAGTAAACAAAATCACTAGTAGGGTTATCAAGATCATGAATTTGCGATTCAAAATGACGTGCACATCTCAGGTGAATAATGTATTCGCAATCTTGACAATAATAAGCTCCATAACCTAAATTTACCTTGTTACGGCAAATGTTGCAAAATATCTTGTTCTGCTCTTTGACTCGATAAACAGAATAGGTGCTAATAAGAAAATGATTGTGTCCTTCAATTTTGATGGTTTGCTCAAATGCAACACACTTCTTGTGAGTCGAGAGTCAGCAAACGCTACAAAGGTAGGCTGTATCCTGACTTTCCTCACCACACCCTTCGCAAGTGAACGGAATCGGCCCCATAGTGGGGGTGACCACGTGTTCGTGGCAGTTGTCAGTGTTGATTCGCCAACGGTGAGGGCATTCCATGTGCATGTCAAAGTCGCGAAGGGAATTACGGTAAAACAACAATTTGCCGCACGTTTTCCGGCAACCATCGCATCTATTGGAGTATGATGGTTCTCGGAGAGTAAACGAGGTCATTTGGGAGCATGGGATGTTGTACTGCTAGAGATAGTTGGGCACATGATTTATGAAGTAGAAAAGGGCATTTCGGAATGAAGCATTTATACATAGGAACAAATGATTCTCCCATCCCCTGCAAGCAACTTCCTTCTCGTCGTTATCTTTCATCTCTTCTATAGAGATCAAGTGATGCCTATCCTCCAAAGAATGCCTGGACTCCCACTTTCTTGCGTTTGTTGGCTCGGGGCATGATTGATGCTGGATGAAATCGCATTCCAAGCATTTGTAGACAGGACCCAACACCTGTTCATGACACACCCGGCAAACAGAGTTGTTGCCAAGATCAACTGCCAGTTCTTCTAAAAAGATCAAGTGATGCCATGGACTGCAATCTTCAAATTTCATATCCATCTCCAACTCTAAATGCACACAATCAAACGATTCACACAAAGATAGTTAGTATTCAGACTTGTAAAGGATTTGAATATGGCTAGTAACTGGCCGGTCTTCAAATCTAGTGGCTCGCAGTTTATGCTTGTTAGTCTTTGATGCTGAAAATATTTTAGATGGTTTGAGGACTCAACCAGCTTACCATGCACTAGAAATAATAAATTAAAGACTAACAGCTAAAATTCACTTTGTAGGGCCAACTCTCAAGTTCTTTTGACCAAGTTCCGTGATGTAGGATTACAAATGGACTACGTTTCTGAAATTTTTTTAATTGATTGCAAATGCAAATACACTTTTCCATTCTAGTATAACCATTATTTTTGAAGTTATGAATGAAATAAGTCATTAAGTTGTAGATTAATCATGCATCAAAACTTGGGATATGATAAACTCAATTTTTTGACTTCTCAAATTTTTGGAGCACAAACTAGAAATTTTTTATTTTTTATTTATTGGTTTGTCACGATGGATAAATAACTTATAAACAACCATTTTTTTTACATTAAGATCATTAGTATTACCTGGGCCTCGAATGTACTCAATGCAAACTCATTTAATTAATACTCTCATGAACACTTTTCTTATACCATTAGCAAGTAGACAAAGCGATAAACACAAGTAAGAAAAATATAAGCAAAAAGTTACAACTGAATCAGTATATTGTGAACAAAAGTTAAATGCAATGAGTAATTGCAAACCACAACATGAAAGATAACTTCATATATTAACTTGATTTGCAACACATTTCACGGAAACTCCACAGGAGCTACAGGATACTAAACATCTTCATTCCAGAATACATTTAGAATGTACGGTAAAATCACATTCTTTACACCAGTAAAATAATCTTTTTGAAGAAGTTTTTTCTTCACAAATAAGACAATAATTATCTTCTTGATCTTCATCTACAAAGGTAACTGTCAAGGAGTGTGAATGATATCGATATCTAACTTTAGGTGGAAGAGCGACGCAGCTTCCACATAATGCGAACTTACAATCAGTGCATACGTAGCGTACTGGTCTACCACAAACGTTGCATTCCCTTTTAAATCTTTCATTGCTTCCAACAAGGTAGAGGATATGGTGGTGAAGCACATGTTCAAGAGCTTCTGGAAGTGACCCACATTGAACATCCACCTCAAACCCATCACACTTGCCACATCTATACCCACAACCCTTTCGATCTTTGTAACACCCACGACAATAGCCCAAACAAGAAGTAGTGAGAGCGAGCGGATGTTTGTGAAGTAAACCCCGTTTAATATCTGTCGGTAATTTAGCACATCTTACATGTAGGAAGAAATTACACTCCCCACAACTATAATATGGAGTGAAAAAAATAAAATGCAAACAGGCATTACATTTTTTGTCATATCCAGGCTTTTTATGACTCAAGATTAAATCATGCGATGGATGATCAAAATGTTTGAACTTCTCAAGTTCATCAGCTCTTTCATCCTCTGCTGCTTTTAACCAATCAAATAAATAAATAGTGTACTCCTCACAATTACTAGACACTGACTCAGTTGTTGAGTCCTTGTCATCGTATCTTCTCGCACACTTGAGATGAAGAATGTAACCACATTTTACACAGCAATAAGCTCCATACCTTGTGTTTACCCGCTTGCGACAGAGCCTACAAAATATCCTGTGTTCTTTATTGATCAGACAAACAGAAGGGGTGAAAATGAGGGAAGGACCGTGTAAGGTAGTTTGGATGGAGTGAGGAAAATCACAACAGCTTTTATGCATTATGAGGCGACAGATAACACAGAAATAGGCAGAACACTTGCCTTCCTCACCACAGGCTTGGCAAGTAAACGCCTCCGGCATCGATGTGGGCAAGACTACATGTTCATGGCAGTCGTCAGCAACAAATGACAAACGTGGTAACCAGTTGCTGGGTGATAGACATTTAACGTGAAGGTCAAAATCACAAGGATCGCAACCGTAAAGCAAGGATTTCTTGGTTTCGAGGCAAAAATTACATTTTACCTCTGACGAATGGAGAGTAAGCATGTGGTCTGCGTGCTCGAGATGCAGTACCGCAAGGGGTAACTCGGTGCAAGATTTGTGCAGGAGAAAGGTGCATCCAGGTAAGGCGCATTTGTACGCTGGGAGAGACGCTGGTTTCTCGCAACCCCAGCAAACAACTGCCTCTTCGGCTCTATTCTCCACCTCCTCTACCAACATCACGTGATGACTCGACCAATCATGAATCTTTTCCACCCGCTTTTTCGAATGCCTTTTGGTTGGGCAAGATTTATGTATGATAAAGCCGCATCCTAATTCCAGACATTTGTAGACGGGACCCACCATTTCTTTGCAGCACAGAGAGCACTCATCTCCGTATGCAAGCTCTTCTACAAAGATCAAGTGATGCCATGGACTGCGATCTTCTCGCTCTGTGTGTGGCTCCAGCTCCATCTCTGGGGCGGAGCATTTTGGGTGGAGGTAAACGTTGCAACGTCGACAATCGTAACGCAAGTATTTGATGAGTTTGTTGCAGGCATTACACCTTTTATGTTTTCCAAGGCCACCCATCCAAAGGTCTATCAGTTGAAGAGTAAGCACGTGGTCTGAGTGCTGGGGGTGTAGTACCGCATGGGATAAGTCGGCGCAAGATTCGTGGAGGAGAAAGGAGCATCCAGGTAAGACGCATTTGTACACCGGAAAAGATGGTGGTTCCTCGCATCCCCAGCAAACAACTTCCTCTTCGGCTCTTTTCTCCACCTCTTCTACCAACATCAAGTGATGCTTCTCCCAACGATGAATCTTTTTGACCCTTTCTTTCCAATCTCTTTTGGTTGGCTTGGGGCAAGATTTATGTATGATAAACCCGCATCCGAATTCCAAGCATTTGTAGATGGGACCCACCGCTTTTTCCTGGCACATCCGGCACCTATCTTTGTTCGCAAGCTCTTCTACAAAGATCAAGTGATGCCATGGACTGAGACCGTAGATCTTCATCTCTGGCTCCATTATTTTTCACACACACAATCAAACAACTCACTCAAAGATGAAAGATGAAAGATGATTAGTATTCGAACACGCTAATAACTGCTTGCTCCTCAAACAAGTTCGCTAGCTACTTGCCCTTTCTATTCTTACAAGTTTTAAAAACTTTATAAGGATCCCAAAAGTCGGCCAGCTCTACCATAAAATAAAAAATAAAATAAAACTAATCACTTGGACTGGCCAACTCCCAGATCCTTTTGACCCGGGTCAATGGCATGTGATAATAAATGCACTAAATTAGTCAAACTTTAGGGATAAATGCAATAAGTTTAAAAAAACTGCTTATCAAATGTATCGTGATTTGAAAAATTATAATAAATTATTGCAAATTTTTATAATTATAAAGTCTAATTTTATTTCTCATTATAACCCTTAATCCAAAATCTAATTATAAAGGCATGTATAACGCATTAGAGCACGTGGTGCAATAAGACCAAAATTTTGACTTCTGAGATTTTTTGGACACATCAACTAAAATTTCTGTCTCTCAATGCTAAAAATAATTCTTTTTTATTCAACCGAATGCATCAATTTGTATAACGATAATTAAAAAGATTAAACATTAAATATTGACAGCTAATCAATTCTAGAGAACCAACTCTCCAATTGAAATCCAAGTTTGAACGTGTTTCTATAATATATTCTAAGTTTCAAAAGAATACATAACAATTAATAAAAAGAATTAATAGTGCCCATGATACCCCATGTGCATGGTTGAATATTATTTATCCATGTACATGTTTGAATATTACATATCCATGTGCGTGCTTGACTCCAAAAAATTGAATATTACTCAAAACTTGGAATACATAATAACTAATAAAAGGGGTAGATAATGTCTATGATGCCCCATGTGCACGGTTGGATATTACTTATCCATGTAATGTTTAATATTTTCGGATGCTGTCCCAAGATAACAAACAATTTGAGTGCAAAAAGGAAAAAATTGTAACTTAATTAATTACCGTTAAATTTTATAAAACATAACTCATATTCAATTTAAAATCCTAAGACATCCATGTATGGCCAATATTACTTATTCATGTGTATGCTTTGATACCCCATGTGCATGGTTGAATATTATTTATCCATGTACATGTTTGAATATTACTTATCCATGTGCATGCTTGACTCCGTAAAACTGAATATTACTCAAAACTTGGAATACATAATAACTAGTAAAAAGGGTAGATAATGCCTGTGATGCCCCATGTGCATGGTTGAATATTACTTATCCATGTAATGTTTTATATTTTCGGATGCTTAAGCATGTGAAGGGAAACATAAATTCTTTCACTCTTATAATTTTGATTTCCACATTTAGGCAGCAAGATTTTACTGATATACATTCATCACCAAAACACAGAAAAATAAAAAATGGAAAATCAAATTATACATGCAAGAAGGAGATTTCCGACATTAGATGCACTGTCGAGAACATGTATAGAATATTTTCATTTGCCTCGTGGCATTTTCTGTGCACCCCTCATTGATTTTTTTTATTCTTCATTTTTTTATTTTTTATAATACATTATGTTCACAGAGGTAGCAACATTACTTGGGCTGGTGTGCGGCTCCGAACCACTCTGACGCCTTCTGGTGAACGCCAACCAGGATTTGAACTTTTACCTGGCTTTGATTCCTGGTAAAGGCGTGTTAACTAATGAAAAGAGGAGGCCATTTCTCAAGAAGATTTGTGGTTATTTTTTTTTAAAATCATATCAAGATGGATGTCTTTTTTTTTTTTTTTTTTGGCCGTTTTCATCTATTGTTATTTAATAACACTTGGCAAACCTACAATCACATAGTTAAGGGTATTATTTGGTGCCTATGAGAAGTGCATTAAGCCTCAATGTAGTATCTTCTTTCTCTCTAAATGACAACAGAGTTTAGCATCAACTCAACAAGCACATTAAAATTCGTTAATGGTAGCAATAAGATAAAAGCCAAGGAAGCAGGTTCCCTAAGTGAAAATTTAATGAAATTAAAATTTCATTTGATTAGTTTTTTAACAAAAAAGAGGCAGTACCAGGGAATTGTCGGTATACCTTTTATCTTTTATTTGATCTTAATTTTGTGAACAAATTACTTTATTTTTCTCATGGCCACATATGTTGTCCATTAACTCCATAATCCCTCAATTTTCTCCGAATAACACATAGTTCCTTGACACTCACTACAGGTTGGCCCAACTCCATGGGGATGTTGAGCCACATTTCAGCGTCATGCTAATCCAATGATCATTCGGTGGTCATTGGTTACGTCCAATTCCCAGTGACTGAAGTGCTTGTAGAACGTGCAATCATAAATTGAGTTTAATTGTCGTGATTGAATGCATGATCAACGACAAACTTTGGCTAAATACAGAACAGTATTCTTGAATTCTTTCTTCATAGAACAATTTGTTTTGAAATTTATTATAAACGAGATACTAATTCATCACCACTCAACAATGATGCTATATTTTACAAGCACATTCTTCAAGTTATATTTCTCCTTTTACTTCATAGAATTGGAGAATTTGTTTAGAAGTTACATTTGTCTAAGAAGGATGGACATATAAATACTAATAGCTGAAAAAAATCTTAATATCAAGAAAATATAGTTTGTAACTTAAATAACATTTTACATGTTAGACACACTCCTTCGACCTCAAGAATAAAATTAAGAGAAAAAATAAAGAAAAATATGTCAGCCAATAAGTTTCAAGAAAATGATAACGAAGCGATAAATTAATTTTCATCAAAATAAATAGCAATAGTTCATAATTCTAAAAAAGAAGAACGCTATTGATAGTTAATTCATACAAAATTATATAATATTATTATTATGGCTTATTATTTATTGAACATAATGAGGTAATTTTGTCTGTAGTGATCTTGGACGAACAATTAATATTTTCAGAGGTAGGCATCACACTTTTAGCAAATTCACTAGGAGTTTCAATGGTATTTTGTTGGAGTGATCAATATGGACAATTTGAAAGAAAAAGAAAAAGTTTCATCACATTTGATGTCAATTCAGCATACTTCACTTATATTCCGATTCTAAAATTACTTATCTTTCTTTTATGCACATATATTATAGAAACACGTTCAAATTAAGCAGGTTAAAAATGAAAAGTAAATTAATTTTGTTTACATGAGTGTATTTGAAGTTAATCAGATGACCATGCTTTTGTCATTTTGAGGAAATGCTTGGGGTGCTAAAATCATCACTACAAAAGAGTTTGCATTTTTTTCTTTTTTTCTTTTTTTATGGCTTAGTAAGTTGACATGTGACTGCCAACAAATATGCCATAGATACAGGAGCTATGGAATTTGTTGAAATACTAAATGATTGGGCGGGCCACACAAAACCCAAACCCAAGAAGGTAATCAAGTACATAAGCCCAATTACCGGTAATGAACATCTGACAAACCTGTCAAACGTCTTGTTTCACAAAACCACGACATCTCTGCCCCACTCAACTGAAACAACCGAGGATTGCTGCCATTTTGAAAACAAAACAAAACGCACATTCGATTGAAAACAAAACACTCAAACCATATGTGTACCCATCATTGTTCCAAAAAAGGGTCGAGATTTAGGGCGATCAAGCAATAAGATTAACAATCACGATTTCAAGCATCAAGATGTTTATCTATGATGTAGAGAACGCCCTTTTTCTCCATCACAACTTGCTGGAGCTTGTCAATTCTGCTATTAGATTTCTACAAAGATAGAACTAAAGTATTTAAAACTCAACCAAAAGAGGAGGAAATGGAAGAGGTAATATAAAAAAATACTCAAATATCCTAAAACCCATGAGAACTTTCTCAAAACATAAAGAAAACCTCCTAAGTTCAATTATTGCTTAACACCAACTTTGTGGCAAATGAAAAAAAAATGGGTTATATTCTTCGTTCTTTTTTCAATCTTTCAATCTTTCAATATTCAATCACTACAATAGAAGATAATACATTAAATTGGACTTGTGGAGTCCCATAAAATTGCTTCACAAATCATTCTCCAAGAGGTCAAGAGAACTTTTCAGGTTACAAATAATTTAATTCTTAAATTAGACTATTATTTTGAATTGCATTTATCTTCAAAATTCAGGCAAATTTTAGCCTGAGATAAATGTTGGATTTTAATGGTTCACTCATTCGTTGCACTGATTGCCTTTATTTGTTGTGGCTGAGATACTTCCGACGTTAGATAATACGTCAACAGCAGCCAGTAAAGCACTTGTAAAGGAGTCTCGTCAATACAGCGAGTAATGCGAGCTTCTACACGATTCTAAGGAGTCCATCAAAATCGTCGATCCTTTCAGAGTATGGGTGTCTAGTGGTGCAGGCCCTGCATCCGCGTGGGACAGCCGGATTCACGTATCACGCTGGTCCTGCCCTGCATCAATACAGATGGACCTTTGTATCATGCGCTAGAAATCAAAAATCAAAAATTAACAGCCAATGATCCCTTTATATTCACTAGCTTGTTCAAGGCCTATCCATTTTCGAAAGTGGGGAGTACCAGCACCGCAAAAGAGGAAGGAAATAATTATAGAGATCATAGTAACACATTGTTATCACTGTCAAAACATGGCTTTGCCTGCAAAATTCACATCAGTATTTCTCCAGGGGCTGTTTTGATTGAGAATTTAGGAAAAAAAAAAAAGTTCCAGCCTATAAACTCGTAACTAGATCGGGTAGTTCTATTTGAACCACCAAAAAACAAATGTCCATTTATACAAGACCTATGGAAGAAATTTTTTGTTTGCTACAATTATAGATAACATACGACAATGCATAACAAATTTGCTATCTGATACTTTTGGCTAACAGGCATTGGTAATGCTCAATAAATCTGGACCAAGTATATTTGATCGTCAGCTTCTCAATGTCAAGAACCTAAAAGTGCCTCAGAACTAGTGAAGAATTTACCACAAAGATCAGGCAGAGAGGAGTATTTTGTCACTTCAACATAAGGCAATGGATACCCAATATATTTATCACATAGAAATTTATGCAGATGATGAAGAAAGAGTGATAATTGCAATTTGGGCTCTTTTGTCTTATTCTCAATAGGTTTGGTCGTGTAAACCCTGGTGACAAGCCGCCTTTGCAGGCTACAGCTTGTGAGAGCTGTATGCTGCCGAGCATGCCACTGGATGTAGCCGCAGGTTGTACCGTGGGAGACGGTGAGCCTCCCGCAGGTGTGTATCCACATATGTGAGAGAGAAAGCCATGTATGTGAGAGTGGAGAGGAGCGTGTGTTTGTAAACCATGGAAAAAAACAGTTCTTTACCAGTTGTTATCAATCTCTTTAATTCTGATACCAGTGGGGACGGAAATAACTCGTCACACGAAACATCAAACCAACAAATCAAGCCATTCCCACACAAGAATTTAGGTGGACGTAGGTCGGTTTGGACCGAACATCCAACTTAATGCATATGCCTTTGAAAAAAAGATCAAAAAAATTACAATGCTAATCAATGTGTTGTGAACAAAAAGTACATATAATGAGATTACTGCCAACTATTGTATGAAAAGATACCTTTTTCTTTTTCATTTGGTTTGATAAACATTTTATTTTGACACTTCCTATGAATAACAAATTTACATTGAGTGAATAAGAAGCGTTGCAACTTTGACTACAGCAAAGTTGTAGTTGAGGAGAAGCATCGGAATTCTCTATTTTGGGCAACTCAAATGAATCAGTAAACTTTTAAAGTTTGTTCAACCATAAGATGTTTTTTTTTCCTTCAAAATCCTTTCTATTTATGCCTAATTGAAACTATTAGATATCACATTTAATGTTTGCTAGTGTCAAAGGAGCCCCTGAAGCTTTGGACATCTAGCATTGTCAATACTAAAATTCGTTAGTGCTATTTTACTCATTTTGGTAACTTAAAACACAAAATACATAACTATAATTTTCTATATTTGAGAGGTAGCAATGGCTAATCTATTAGAAAGCTAGATGGAATACAAAAGAATAATATTTATGAGAAATAAAATTTGAATAATAGTTTGTTGACTGAATTTATTACTTAAATTATAATGTTTATAAAAATGACACTAAGATAATTAAGTTTTATTAACCCAGAAGAATTGTTAAACTTTCAAAGTTTATTCAACTATAATGATTTTTTTTTATTTTGAAACCCCTTCTATTTTTGCCTAAAGTGAAAACTATTGAACACCACGTTCTACTTTTGTTGTTGTCAAAGGAGCCCCTTAAGCTAAAGATATTTAATGTTGTCAATATTATGTTGCTCGTTTTGGTGACTTAAACACAAAATATGAAATTATAATTTTCTATTTGTAAGAGGTAGCAATGACTTACGCTGTCCCTAGTCGTTTTTATTGTTTCTGCACCAAATTAGCTATAGAGTTCTCATGCACTAATGGTGTTTAAGATTGTGAACAATTATAACTTGGAAGTTATCTTCACGACAATTTTGAATTAATTAAGCAAATCAAATTGTGTTAAATTTTTGGCTCCATTTTTGGAGTTGTGGACGGATTCATTGTGGATGAGGAAGGACCCAAATGTACCCCTGGTATCTGCGTAGCCTCTCTACCCGGACAGAGTGGTTCTTGCAAGTATCGAGTGACTTAGAATACGTTTAATAACAGGGTTCAGCCATCCTTCATCGTGTGTTACCCTATCGGCAGTCAATAGTAGGAAGAAATGCAAAGAGTGCTGAATAAAACAAAATTCTTTTATTTTTTATTGTATTTCTAGTCACCTTTATTTTTTGTTTTTTGTTTTACCTATTACCTTATACGAGGAGCACTCACCAATGATGTTGCAAAGGACAGCGGCCCGTTCCAGAATGGTGATGCAAGCCCAATCTCAAACCTGACCCAATTGTGACCCACGCTGCCCCAGACCACTTTTGCTTCTTTTATATATATAACACATTCAATGTTTAATTTAAAACCTTTTAATTCTAGAAAATACTTGTTTCTAACTAAGTTAGACACTTATTAATGATTTAACTCTTTAAGTATTAGGTTTTGGGACTCATTGTAGAGTATTTCTCCTACTAAATCTTTATGAGGACATCTTATGTATAAAAACGCAATATTATATATTAAAATATAAACAATATGAACCTCATATCTATTTTCAATATAATTAGTTATTTCATTGTGTGAGATTCATATTGAAATTACTCTAATTCAACTAACAAAGAAATATCATTCTTGAATATATATTTAACTTGATGTCAAGTTAAATTGTCATTTCGAATCAATTGTTAAGAGGTCTTTTTTTTTTTCTAATGTAAGCAACACAAAATTAGTATAAGTTTTTTTATAAGATTGAGTTTTTCCCATGCTTATGATATGTTAAAATCCCAACAGGCCTATGATGATAAACCTTATTATTACAAATGTGATTTTTGCTATTAATTTTATGTGCAACTTTGATCAAATTCTTTGAGAGTCAACAACTTTCTTGTTAGTTTTCAAAAGAACTATGTACATAGATCCCTAGGAAGGACATTGACAAAGGCATGATAGATATCTTCCATTATCTTTGCTTTCCCTTCCACAAACGTTGCAGTTGAACCCCTTCTGCAGCACTACAGGAAATACTAAATGTTCTCGGCACTGAAGAAATTCGACAACTTTCTTCACATTTGGTTGGCGCATGATTGCTGTTGGAAAAATTTGCATTCCAAGCATTTGTAGACGGGACCCAACACTTGCTCATCCCACACTTAGCAATATGCTTTCTTACTGACATCATCTGCCAATGCTTCCACAAAGATCAAGTGATGCCATGATTTGAGATTGCTCAATTCTATCTCTGTCCCCATCTTCCACCCACCCAATCAAACAATTCACTCATAATATGGTTGGTATTTAGATTTGTGAAGGACTGGAATCGATTAGTATCAAGTTTGGTCTTCAAATAAAGGAGCTCCTAGTTAGCCCTTATCATTCTTAATATCGCAAAAATCCCATAATGACTAGGTTCAATGGCATGTGCTTTCAAATTCATTAAATGACTCAAAACGTTATTGACAAATGTAACAAAAATTGATAAAAACGGCTCAAATAGATTTCTAAATTTGAGTAAGCATAATAAACTATTTTTAATTTTTCTTCTCTCTAGTAACCTTTAGATCAAGAATTATGAAATGAGATGTGTGGGTTAACTCATGGATTAATAGTTCACTGAAACACGTGATGAGATCAAACCAAAATTTTGACTTTTACGATTTTTTGGAAACGCCAACTAAAATTTCTATTTCCCATGTGGCTAGATTCCTTTTTATTTATATTTGTTTGGTCGTAACATTGTATAAATAACTAATAGAGCACTATTTTTTATTTTATAAATTAATTTTAAATGTATTATCAATCAAATTATTCTCATATTATCATATTTTGGTCTTATTTTTGCTTTCTATTCTTCAAAAAAAAAATATTAGCTCTGCTTATTATAATATGACCGTGTGCACCTGTAGTTTAGTATTCTAATCAATTGCCAAGTAATTAAAAGGTTAGACAAAAGTAAAAATGAAAACAAAATGAATAGATTACTTCGCTTTACAAATATATTGCTTTTTGTTCCTTTCCACATGATCATGAGACGTTTACTTTGTTTCATCAGATTCTCAAAGTAGAAAAGAAAAGGTTATCCTCAACATGTGGACTGCCATTTTGCTTTCAGCTAGTTCCACCGAGGTTGGATGGTGGCCAAGGACAAGGAGAGGAATAGTGGTGCTTAAGGAAAATGAATCCATTTTCTCCTTCCTTTTTAATTTTCTCAATGGTGTGAAGGAAGTTGGAGATTGTGCCATCGCAAATTACAAAATTACAGCAAAGATAATTGGCATTGACAAAAATAAAAGGAAAAGCTACTGAAAGGACTGATTTTATAAATCGGTTATTATATTAATCCTATTTCCAAGTAATCAAGGAATTATTAGATTAGGGGTTTGATAGTAATGGCATAAAACAAAAAAGGTGGTCTTAGGCATGTTGACCATTATATTACTTTTTTTTGATAACTCACATGAATGATTCTATTGTCAAACCCCTAATCTAATAGTTAGTAATTCTTGATATCACTAAACCAATAGGCCTTACAAATATTAATTCATTTTTAAAATAAATAACTTTACCTTTTTAAATATATTGCTTCTTTTCTCTTTCCTTTTTTTAAAAAAACTTTTGTATGACCTCAAAGCCTCTCAAATTTTCCAAAACCGATGATATCCCTATGCATAGATATGTAGCCCATAGTTTTGATTAGGGATAGCCAATTAATAGTAGAAAGTGAGAAATAATCATGATTAACAAGACAAAAAAAAAAACCAATTGTGAAGATCAATTTCACTTGCTTTTGCTGGAAATCTACGAGTCTTTTTTGCAAGAGTTCAAAGTTCACATATATTACTTAATAGTTATCATTTTAAACAAATGACAAATACACTTTTCATTCAATCCTAAATTAAAGTAAATATAAATTAATTAATTATCAACATTTTTCTTTCTAATCACTTGTCATACAATATAATGAAACATTTAACTCTATAATATTACATAATTAAAAGGAACTTATAAGAGACTTAACACCCATAGGAAAAGGCATCAATCTTTTGTGAACCATTTGCATTGTACCCATGGATACCCACTCAATCCGCCTTATGCAGCTGCCTGGATCGGCCCATTAAACCCGAGGCCACGGCCCCTTCCCCGATTAGCCCTCCCACTACCACGCCCACAACCACGGTCCCAACCTCCATCCTCATAATCAGTCCCCATGAAACCCTCTTCTCCACTCTCTGATACCGATCATCGCGGTTCGTAAGGATAAGTGTGCTCCAGAGAGAAAAGAACCTCTTCTACGGCTTCGTTTCCTCTTTTACGCCCTCCAGCTCACGTATATAGTGTGCCCTCTTTTGAGTGCTCATTTAGATGGTATTTTCGAGCATGTAAATTAACAACAAACGCATCTTAAGAGCAGAAATTTTGAAAGAATCTTTGTAATACATTAAAACTGTCTCAAACTTTTACATTTATGTTTCCAGATTACATATACTAAAAGAATAATGCATACTCTTAAACTTCATCATTTTCTCTAATCAAACGTGTTGTTTAGTTTTTTGCATAAGGATTTTGCCTTTGACAAATCCTTATCCCAATGTGCACGAGGAAGACAAGTTTTTCTGACATGGCTGGTTGATGTAGCTAACGTGATAACAATCTGGTCGCAATCTCACCCTCAAGATAACCCGCGCTTCAATCATTGTGAAATTATCAAAATAAGTGGCTGTGTTGAGGTTTATTTTTTTGGTAAAGTTTTAAAATAATTTTTTTTAATTAGATGGTTCACAATAGTCGCAATACTGTTATATCACCATTAACTACCTTCACCAATTATGTGCTAACTATTTAAACTTTTAGCACATTGTATCTTATATTAAATTTACAAAACACTAATGTGATAAAAATTTAGTAATTTAGTTTTAGAAAATGGTTTGTTTGAGAAAAATAAGATAATAGAGGATACTAAAAATTTCATAAGATTATGATTGATGTGACATGTTGATTTTTTGTGGTCATTTTTACTAGCTATAATTTTTCTAGAATCCCTAAATAAATTATAACAAGTGTAATGGTGGAGCATTGCATGTAATGAAATTACGTAAGAAGTGCAACAACATAATAAATAAGAAATATAATTAAGAATCCAAATCACGATGATTTTAGGTTCATCTTATATCTCCCAATATACATATCAAGATAGTTCGTTGTTTGGCACGAATTGAAAATGCAGAAAAAGGAAGAATCTAGTCGTCGAAAAAACAGGGCGTGAAAGTGATTGTCTCTATACATGTCTTTTCAGTTTCAGGTTCCCCTTTTTTGACAGATAATTATACCAGAAAGCTAGTTATTTGAACTTAATTGGGTTCATCAATTGAGATCAACACACAAAAGTAATAATAATAATAATAATAAAATAAATAAATAAATATTAATATTAATAAAATTTATAAGGATACTATTTTTTTTCTTTAAGAAAAAAAAGGATAATTCGCTGTTTATTTCTCAAACATGTAGATTGCCATTATTTATCAATTATGGGTTTGGCTATATAAAGAAATAAAAAGAGGATTCTAGTAACACAGCTTTGGATTTTTTTTACTTTTGTCATTCTATATTATTTTAGTGTGGCTTTTGGGTGCCTAGACAGTGGATTAAGGTTTTTTATTTTATTTTTTGGAATAAAAATTTTCTTAAAAATTGAATTAAAGGTACAAAAAAAATGATTAAATGGAAACTGTGAATACAAAAATGAAACACCAAAAAAAAAAAAAGAAAGTACGAGTTTGGGATGATTTGGCATTAGAGATTAGTCCAATAATAGGAAGTGCCTATTAAGCTTATATCTTTAATAAATGCCTTTGATATAATTACATTATAGAGGACTCTATTTATAAGAGAAAATGTGACAAGTGAGGCAGATTAGTAAATTTATTTGTAATAGACCAACAACCATAAGGTGAACTTGAGTTTGGGAAAAAAACAATTGATATTCTGACATTCTCCTCTCAGAGATATTCCTAGAGATGTTTAATGACAGTTCAAAAATAATGTATCAACTTGATTCTTTTTTTTTTTCTACCAATAAAAGAAAAAAGCAGATATTAACCCAAGCCAAATTCCCTCAAAAACTCTGTTCAATATATTAGGAAGCAACTATGCAAATCTCCACTTCTCTACTTGTCATCAGCAGTTCTATAGATCACAATCACATAAACTTGCTGAGATGATTGGAAAGTTGTGTCTTTGAGCTATTCTACCATTTATGTTCAAAGTTATCTTTCCTTGCCAACTAAAAAAACTTTTGATTAATACTCTCATGAACACTTTTCTAATACTACCAGTAAGTAGACATAGTGATAATCACAAATAATAAAAATACAAACAAAAAGTTACAATACATCTCACTCATCAGAATCAGAAGGTCTTCAAGAATACAACTAGAATCTACAGTAAAATCACATTTTTCACAGCAATAAAATTTATTTACATAAGAATATTTTTCTTCACAAATAAGACAATAATTCTCTTCTTGATCTTCATTTGTAGTAGCAGCTGTCAAGTGATGTGGATGATACCGGTACCTGACCGTTGGCGGATAATCAACGCAAAATGCACATAATCTGAACTCACAATCAGTGCACACGTAGCATACACCTAATGCACGACAAACGCTGCATGTCTCTCCAGATCTTTCAGATGCAGATTGTCTGACAAGGAAGAGGATATGCTTGTGAAACACATGTTCAAGAGATTCTGGAAGTAACCCGCATTTAACATCCAAATAAAACTCATCACACTTGTCACATCTATACCCATAACCCCCTCGAACTTTGAGACACACACGACACTGCTGCGACGAAGCAGTGAGAGTGAGCGGATGTTCGTGTAATAACCCCCGTCTAATATTTCTCGGTGATTTAGCACATCTTAGATGTAAAAAGAAATTACACTCCTCACAATCATAATATGGGGGAAAGAATAAAAAATGCAAACAGGCTTTGCATTTTTGGTCATACCCGGGCTCTTCATGGCTCAAGGTTAACTCATGCTGTGGATGATCAAAATGTTCGGACTTTTCAAGTTTATCAACTCTTTCATGCTTCGCAGCTGTTAACCAATCAAGTAAATAAATATTGTGCTCCTCACAACTCCTAAACTCTGACTCAGTTGTTGGGTCTTTGTCCTCATATCTTCTCGCACACCCGAGATGAAGAATATAACCACATTTGATACAGTAACAAGCTCCATACCTTGTGTTAACCCGCTTGCGACAGAGTCTGCAAAATATCTTTTGTTCTTTATTGAGCAGACGAACACAAGGGATGAAAATGAGGGAAGGACCATGTAAGGTAGTTTGGATGGAGTGAGGAAAATCACAACAGCTTTTATCCATTATGAGTCGACAGATAACACAGACATAGGCAGAACACTTGGCTTCCTCACCACAGGCTTGGCAAGTAAACGGGTCCGGCATCGATGTGCGCAAGACTACGTGTTCATGGCAGTCGTCAGCACCAAATGACAAACGTGGTAACCAGTCGGGGGGTGATAAACATTTAATGTGGAGGGGAAAATTGCAAGGATAACACACGTAGAGCAAAGATTTCTCGGTTTTGAGGCAAAAGTTACATTTTACCTCGTGAAGTGGGTGCGGGGGAGTAAGCATAGGGTTTGCTCGCCGGAGAGTAAGCACGTGGTCTGCGTGCTGGAGGTCAAGTACCGCAAGGGGTAACTCGGTGCAAGATTTGTGGAGGAGAAAGGTGCATCCAGGTAAGGTGCATCTGTATGCCGGAAGAGATGGTGGTTCCTCGCAACCCCAGCAAACAACTTCCTCTTCGACTCTATTCTCCACCTCTTCTACCAACATCAAGTGATGCCTCTGCCCGATGAAATGGCTTTTCATTCCCCGTTCCCAATTTATTTTGGTTGGGTTAGGGCAAGATTTGTGTTGGATAAAATTGCATTCCAAACAGTTGTAGACGGGACCCACCGCTTGTTCCCAGCACACAGAGCACTTACCATTGTATGCAAGCTCTTCTACAAAGATCAAGTGATGCCATGGACTGCAATCTCTTGGCTCTGGCGGCGGCTCCAGCTGCAGCTCCATCTCTGGGGCGGAGCATTTGGGGTGGAGGTAAACGTTGCAATGTCGACATCCGTAATACAAGCATTCGATGAGTTTGTTGCAAGCATTACACCTTTTATCTTCTCTACGGCTACCACTCCGAAGGTCTCTTGCTTGAAGAGTAAGCACGTGGCCTGAGTGCTAGGGGTGTAGTACCGCGTGGGATAACTCGGTACAAGATTTGTCTAGGAGAAAGGAGCATCCAGGGTTGGAACATCTGTACGCCGGAAGAGAGGGTGGTTGCTGGCATCCCCAGCAAACAACTTCCTCTTCGGCTCTATTCTCCACCTTTTCTTCCAACGTCAAGTGATGCGTCCGGAAGCAGTGAGATGCTCCGGTTTGGTTGGGGCAAGATTTATGTTGGATAAAATCACATTCCAAGCATTTGTAGACGGGACCCACTGCTTGTTTATAGCACAGATTGCACCTCGTTTTGCCCCCGAAATCATCTGCAAGCTCTTTGTCCCAGAAATCATCTGCAAGCTCTTTGTCCCTGACATCATCTGCAAATTACTTGTATAACAGCTCTTATTGAATGGAACGGAACACCAACTCGTTGATAGTGCTGAAACTCAGATTTGTGTGGGTCAATTACTTGCAGCAGCGACTTCAGCATTTGTTGATTAATTCAAATTTTATGTTGTAAAATATTCTATTCTCATATTTTATATCTGAGCACTTTTTATTTCTTAATAATCAAATTTAAGAAAACAATTGGACATTTTAACAAAAGATAGGTTTAATTTTTAAGTGTAACATTTTAATATTCATGAAATTAAATTTTCATGATTATGTCAGAGAGTAAATAAAACATATTAAAGATGAAGTAAATTGAAGTTGAAATCCAAGCGACAGGGATATATGTTGGGTTGGTCCAGCCCATATTCGGGGACTTATTATTGGGTCCAATTAGGGTAATGTGGCCCTAAGGTTTAAAAGAAAAAATATAGGGTTTTTTCTTTAAGAGAAGAGGTGAGTGGCCGTCAAAGAAAAGAGAGAGAGAGAAAAGAAAAGAGCAGAATTTCGCAGGAATTAGAGGCCCTGCGCAGCAGTTGATCAAACGTCTGATCAAGGTCGATCCGTGGTCTGATTGAGCTGATTTTTTGTCAGCAGGTTCGGGATTGGGTGTTCTTCATTGTGAACGGTTGGATCGTCGTTTGGAGCTCTTGAAGTCAGCAGATTGTGGTCGAAAATCTGGGTGATATTTCTCCAACTTTTTCTTGGTTAAGTTGTTGTTTACAACTTGTTTCTTCACTATTTATTGGTGATTCTATTATTGTTGAATCAGTAAATCTTAGTCCTGTTGCTATTGTTAAGGACTTGATTGGGTTGTAACCTAACGATTGATATAGTGGAGATTTGGGTGGATTCCGTGATCGGTCCCGTTGTTTTTTTATCCTTCACATTGGAGGAGTTTTTCCACGTAAAAATTTTTTTGTGTTGATTGTGATTTACTTATTTTATTTATGATTCAAATACGTCGTTGGTGTTTTAGTATTTCCTCCTAGGTTCAATCAAAGTGGGAAACTTTATACGTCGTTTTTCCCTTCAATATAACCCATTCCATAACAACCAATTTTAACAAAAACTAAACCTTTCTAAAACTATTAACAACATAAGACTAAATCCTTATCGTGGATCGTTGTACCTTTTCCATTGCAACACCATTTCATTATCTGATGTTTTTGAGACTCTGACGCTTAAAGTTAGAAGCTTATACACAAATTCAACCGCACCGTTGGTAGTAGGGGCCAAACTATAATGTGTACGAACTATCAAATGGTTCCAACAACGCATAGCTGTGCTACAAAGCAGCATCGTACACATGCCGATACGACTCCAATTTCAACACCACCGGTCTAAGATATCTTCTGGGAAAAACCAACTGAATTTCACCCTCTGGCTTTTCCCAACCCTTCGATTCTTGGAAGGGTTATTTTTCACAGTTTGTGTTAAAAGCGTGGAAAAGAGGGGACAAAAAACAAATGGCATAGATCTTGGGCTAGATCTCCCTCTTTTTATCTAGTGCATAACGAGATAAGCTAGGATACTGCAAAAGTTATGCCCACGGTGTCAATATCGTTTGAGAATAAAGCACAAGCTATCTGCTTTTGGTAAAGCCAAAACAATGCACAGTAGCTCTGCATGGAATGTTGGAAAGAGGTGAAGCCAAAAGTTTCTAATAGCATTAAGAGGGAGACTTAAGAATAAAAGCGAACACTAAAAATATAAGCAAAGAATTTCAATTCTAATCAATTTATTTGAAGAAGATACACTAAAAACTAGTGATGGAGTCTTTAGTTGTTTCAACAAAAACAAGAGAAAACTTACGACGTAATTTCTTCGTACAAGGTCTTTCAAGTTTAGTACAAGGATTTTTACGAAGAACACAATAAAAATGTGCAATGAAATTACATTATTTACAATAGTAAAAATAATATCTCAAATCTATTTGATTTTATTTCACAGATCAAACAATAATCTTTATTTGAATCATTGTCACATCTTAAGGTGAGCCTTAGGAAATGATCATTATAGCAGTGCCAAGCAACAAGTGGAAGAGTGACACATCTAAAACAAAGGTAGAACTTGCAGTCTGTGCACTTGAACTTCATACCGAAACTTAAGTAGGGAAGGTAACACCCATTGCAATTTGTGGTATCATCTAATGCAGTAAGGAAGAGGGTATGCTTATGAAGTTGATGTGTAAGACGTTCAAGGATTAAAACAAACTCAACTTGGAAATCCTCCCACTCATCATAATTGTAGGTGAAGCCCTGGGAATCACGGCAACAAAATTTATGCGGTTTTTTTTTTTTTAAAAAAAAAAGGTTTTTAACATTAAAAAGGCTACAACAAAATTGGGCCATTTAACGCCCAAACCCATCATGTCCAACTCTAAGAAGCCTTCGTCCGACCCACCGGTCAAACGTACTGTCTCCGAACCGTGTTGTCTCTGTGCAGCCCTCTGAAGCTAGCAGTTGCAAATTTCAAAACAAAACATTTGTTGGATAGCTTTAGTTCGAGTATCAATTCAAAAAACTTCTTAAAAATGATATTTAAAAAATATTTAGAATACACTTAATTTCTTTCTGTACTCGGTCCAATTTTTTTCCATTAATCTTGCCCTTTTTTTTCACACTCTATTGCAAGATTTTTTCTATACACTCTTAGTATTTGGTAATTATATCTTTAGTATATTGACAGTTGATGCACATTTGTACACACATATCCATTTTATTCTATTATTTTCATATGAATCTCACAACTTATTATTTATTTGTTATTGTAGTATTATAGAGCTCGCTTTCCTATTTTATCGATATCCTTATTATGAATATGGAACTTGTTATAACGAAAAAAAAATCCATAATAGCTCGCGTGCCATGTACTTTTTTTTTAATTCTTGATAACTTGTGGTAAGAATTTGTTCTCTCTTTTATAAGTAACTTTATTTTCAAAAAAAAAATCCTAATAAATGCGAGGACGTGAAAAACATGTTATATCCCTCTATACATTAAAAGTTTTCAAGAGCATAATAAACCAAAATGAATTGTGGAGCCATTGGAATTACATAATCCCGGTTCAGCTGTCGCTTGGTAGTCCTCGTGGCGAATTTGTGCAGTCGAGGTGGGAATTGTGAACTTGATCGGCTTCAATGTGGGGATTGAGCATTGACAAAGTTGGCAATAGTGATCCAGAAATTTAAAAAAGACTAAAAATTAAGAGAATAGCATGTAGGATATCTCAAATGAGTTATACAAACTTGGAATCCCCTTTCATTTTACTAGCTTTTTGAAAATTTAGTTTTCCATCACTAATCATAATATGATGTAACATTTAACTCTTATGGTATCAAATTGATGACAATGTTGAGTTGCAAGCGCCCAGCTTTGTTGGTAGCTGGGGCACCCTAGGAAACAATCCCCCTTACCCTATTACCGCATAAGGCCACTAGACTTTTTCTCATACAGGAACAAACATTTCTTGTGCAAATGCACATCTAAACGTGGAACAAAAATCATCAATGCGATAACATGGCAGAAAGGAACCAAACCTTGGCTGGTAGGGAGTATTCTTCAGAGAAGAATTGTACCAAATTACAGAAGTTGATGTAACAATCTAGTTGTAAAGTAAGTTAAATTTTTAAACGAAATGCGTGGGAAAAGAAAGAAATAAAAGTTGAAGAGAGAGGGAGGAACGCTTTCTCTATCACAAACTATTCACACGGTGACGATTAGTATTCATGCTCTGAAAGTTTCAGATCTACTAATGACTCTGTCCAACTGTTTGTTCTTCTCATATCTTTGTCCTTATCATTTGCGAAGCCCCAAAAGTTTGAGATGCGTTGGACGATTCTGCCATCCGCACCATACCAAACAAATAAAAATTCAAGAAAGACTAACAACTAGTAATCACCCAGAAGGACCATGATAAACTCAGAATTACTACCAACAAAGAAGCCAAAAACAAGTTGTTGCAGTATAGAAAGAACAAACCTCTCCAACATGGGACTCAAATATCAGTATTGGAAAAATTAAATCTTGACGAATAATGCTTAAAGTTTAAAATCTAAAATATAAAAATTTGATTCCAAGCCGTGTCCAAAGTCTAAAGAACCGCTAAAACATTGATTTGCTAGTATTGTCGAAAACCGGAAACTAAGCAAAAGACAATTCAATCTTCCGGCTTCTTTGTTTGAGTTCTTAGCCGGTAGCATCAATTTTGCATTTAAAAATTCTATTAAGCCTTCTTGTTAAGATATGGCCAATAAGTTCTACATTTATAAAAAATATATCTAAAAACTTAGTTATAAGATAATGGGTTCCACCAATCCTGGAATTAATCTTAAGTTGGATAATCAGATTTTTAATACTTCAATTGGATGATATTTCAAAATTTAAATAGAAAAGAGCTGAATGATGCATTACACCTAAAGAGCACAATGTAGCAACTTCGAGGAGTGGTTTCAACGAAACCCTTTGTCGCCCTCGGATCAATCAGTAAGTTGTGGGAACGAGCAAGCATTTTCAGCCTTTATTCATAATCCTAGTTAAAGAGGAAATTTGAGTGTTCAACACTAGCAATGTTCGAATTTTATGGATGTTCATTCTTGTTTCTACTAATGGATTACAACAATACTATTACCTTTCTTTAGGAAAGATCCTAATGTTGAGAGAATTCGTCATACATCTATTAAAAGAATAAATCCTACAATGATCTTTTATTAATTTTTTATTTGTAGTTAGTATTTTATCAGTTGTACAGTTAAATAGATAGCAAATAAATCATTCTTTTACTATGATTATCTAATAAGTTAATCCAATATCTATCATATTACTTCATTTCAATCTTATTCATGATTCTATAGGCAATTGTGCTCAACATGTCAATGAAACTTGAAAATAAAGCACAAGTAATCGTCATTTACCAAGTCAAAACAACATGTAATAACACTACCAGCAATGTTGGAAAATGATGAAGCAAAATTTTTCTAATATCACGATAAGGGAGGGAAGTAAATAAATGCAAGCAATATATGTAAAAATAAAGAGTTTCAATCCCAGTAAAAATATGATAACTAACAAAATGTGATAAATTAATTACCTTGTCCGAAGACGCCACAAATGATGCCGGCAATTATAATGGATAATGAGTCTACATAGCGTACATTCGAGGGCCAAGTTTTGAGGTCTATCAAACCAAAAGTGCCCATCAATAGCAAAAGATTTGTGACAAATGTTACATGGAGGTGTGTCTTCAGTAGATTCAACAAAAACAAGAGGATGCTTATGATATAATTTCTCAATACAAGGTCTTCCGAGTTTAGTGCAGGGATTCTTACCAAGAACACAATGAGAGTGCGCAATAAAATCACATTCTTCACAGTTATAAAAATGGAATCTTGAATCTAATTCTTTTTCGCAGATCAGACAATAATCTTCATTGGAATCCTTATTACGTCTTAAAGTAAGCCTTAAGAGATGATCATCAAGGCTGTGCCAGGCAACAAGTGGAAGAGTGACACATCTAAAACAAAGGCAGAACTTGCATTCAGTGCATTTAAACTTTCTACCAAGTCTTGAGTAGGGAAAGTCACAGCCATCGCAAGTTGTGGTATCATCTAATGCGGCAAGGAAGACGGTGTGTTCATGAAGTTGATGTTCAAGACGTTCAGGGATCAATAAACACTGAACATCAATTTGGTAATTCTCACACTCACCACAGTTGTAGGTGAAGCCCTGGCGATCACGGAGGCAATAACGACATTTGAAAAATTTGTAACTAGACAATTCATTGTACAGTTGCTGTGAGAGGAGTACAAGTGAATGCTTGTGAAATAGCCCCCGCTTAACGATTTGAGGTATGTTGGCGCATTTACAATGTAGGAAGAACCGACATTGTTCACACCCATAAAATGGGGCGATGATTATAGGTTGTATACACACCTCACAATGTTTGTCATCCCTCGGCTCTTCATAGCTAATGATTAAGTCATGCTCTGGGTGGCTAAAATGTGGGATTTGCTGAGGGCCAGCACTTTTGTCCTCTACGGCATTTGTCCCCTCCACCAAGTAAACAAAATCACTAGTAGGGTTATCAAGATCACGACTTTGCAATTCAAAAGGACGTGAACATCTCAGGTGAATAATGTATTCACAATCTTGGCAATAATAAGCTCCATAATTTAAATTTACCTTGTTACGGCAAATGTTGCAGAATATCTTGTTCTTCTCTTTGACTCGATAAACAGAATAGGTGCGAATAAGAAAATGATTGTGCCCTTCAATTTTGATGGTTTGCTCAAATGCAACACACTTCTTGTGAGTCAAGAGTCGGCAAACGCTACAAAGGTAGGCTGTATCCTGACTTTTCTCACCACACCCTTCGCAAGTGAACAGAATCGGCCCCTTAGTGGGGTTGACCACATGTTCGTGGCAGTCATCAGCATTGGTTCGCCAACGGTGAAGGCATTCCATGTGCATGTCAAAGTCGCGAAGGGAATTACGGTAAAACAGCAATTTGCTGCACGTTTTCCGGCAACCATCACATCTGTTGGAGTCTGAGGGTTCTCGGAGAGTAAGGAGGTCATTTGGGAGCATGGGGTGTTGTACTGCTAGAGATAGCTGGGCACATGATTTATGAAGTAGAAAAGGGCATCTCGGAATGGAGCATTTATACATAGGAGCAGATGATTCCTCACATCCCCTGCAAGCAACTTCCTCCTCGCCATTATCTTCCATCTCTTTTATAGAGATCAAATGATGCCTGTCCTCCAAAGAATGCCTGGACTTCCCCTTTCTTGCCTTTGTTGGCTCAGGGCATGATTGATGCTGGATGAAATCGCATTCCAAGCATTTGTAGACAGGTCCCAACACCTGTTTATGACACACCCGGCAAACAGAGTTGTTGCCAAGATCAACTGCCAGTTCTTCTACAAAGATCAAGTGATGCCATGGACTGCAATCTTCAAACTTGATATCCGTCTCCATCTCTAATGCACACAAGCAAATGATTCAGGCAAAGATGATTAGTATTCAGACTTGTAAAGGATTTGAATATGCCTAATAACTGGCCAGTCTTCAAATCTAGTGGCTAGCAGTTTATGCTTGTTAGTCTTTGATGCCCAAAAGATTTCAGATGGTTCAAGGACTCAGCTAGCTTACCATGCACTAGAAGTAATAAATTAAAGATTAATAGCTAAAATTCACTCTGTAGGGCCAACTCTCAAGTTCTTTTGACCAAGTTCCGTGACGTAGGATTACAAATGGACTGAATTTCTTAAATTTTTTTAATTGATTGCAAATGCTAATGTGCTTTTGCTTTCTATTATAACCATTATTTCGAAGTTATCAACGTAAATGCGTCATCAAGTTGTCGATTAATCATGCATCAAAACTTGTGATGCAATAAACTCAATTTTTTTTACTTTTCAGATTTTTGGAGCACAAACTAAAATTTATTTATTTATTATTTATTGGTTTGTCACATTGGATAAATAACTTATAAACAATCACTTTTTTTTACCAAAAAAGAAAAGAAAATTAATTGGATGAGTTATCTTTGTACTTGTTGATATAATCATTGTTGTGTATTATCTTCCTTATCTTTTGAGTATTTGGCTAAAGTCAAAAATTTTGAACTACAAAATAATTTGAAGGATCAGTATTATGTATAACTTACCTCAAAACTATAAGCCCTTAGTCAAAAATAATTTTGAGTTTTTGATTCATAAATATACATGAATTAGAGATACAATGAAAAAATAGTTATCTTTGTACTTGTTGATATAATCAATGTAGTGTATTATCTTCCTTATCTTTTGAGTATTTGGCTAAAGTCAAAAATTTTGAACTACAAACTAATTTAAAGGATCACTATTATGTATAACTTACGTCAAAACTATAAGCCCTTCATCAAAAATAATTTTGACTTTTTGATTCATAAATATACATGAATTAGAGATACAATGAAAAAATTTTAACCAATGAAAAAAAAAACTTGCATGAAATAGTACAAATTATGTGATACAAATGTTTTTCATTTGTTTATTATATTGTTATTATTAAAACTTTAAACATCATTATTATTAGTACTACAAATTTAATATTTACCAAGTTGTTTTAGTATGTAATCTAACAGATGGGACCCTAGTGTTTGAACTTCAAGTATGATTTTTTAAACTTTTATCTTTTATTTTATTTTATACGTCTCTATAAAACAAGGAAAAACATAAATAAATAAATAAATGTTGTCCCTGGCATTTGGACCATCTTTATTATTTTACTTTTGAACAGAGTACTTTATTCTTGTGAATATATTGCTTTATCTTTATTCCACCTGACTTGTGCTTTAATTTACTTGTCAAGGTCAAAAAGCCAAAGATTATTCCACCTTATTCTCGAAGTCGAATTGATTTGCTGGTCTTTATAAAACGACGAAAAAACATAAGGAAAAAGGTTGTCTTTGGCATTTGTGCTGTCATTACTTTACTTTTGAATAAATTACTTTATGCGGATATTGTTTATCTTTTCTTCTACATGACCATGAGGCTTTTGCTTTAGTTAATTGTCATGATTGTTCCATCGGTTCTGGTCTTGGGACCATTTTTTTCTTTTTTGTAATAAAAAACAGAAAGGAAGCGGATCAATCGTTTGTGTTTCTGAAGCTACACAAGACAAGGAAAGAGTTGTTTATTTTCTCTTCTCTTTTTTTTTTCCTTTTTTTTTTTTTGCTTTCCCTCACATGATCACATATGTTGTTCGTAAGCCTAATAGCTGATCACATGATCAATTGTTTGTGTTTCTGTATGCATGATTTGTGGGTGCCTAGGGAGTGGAATAGATATTCCATGTATCACCTAAGTTTCTTTTTTTTTTTCTTTCCTTGAAATACTAGATTTCCAGGAGATGAATTCAATGCATACAGATAACTATTCAAATAGAAACTATGAATAGATTGCTTGAATTTGGGATGATTTGGCATTAGAGATCAAGTGACCAATTAAGATTATATTTTCATTAAATGCCTTTAGTACGATTGGAAAAATCAAAGTGTACATCTTTTTCTTGGAGTATGCATTTTGATTTATACATATTTCTATTGATCATTTGTATTTTTAAAAGATTGTTGGTAATAATCTTTTTAAATAAGATTGGGGATATAGAACAAACCCTAAGATATTTTAATGTATTTTCTATTAATGAACATTGGCGCTCTTTATTGTTTTAAGCATTGGTTTGCCTCAATTACTTTGCTTGTGGTTTGTGGTGACCAAAATTATCAATGTGATGTGTTTGTTTTAGCCTATACTCTTCCTTTAAAAGATAAATAATACATGATTTTATCTAAAAACTCTATTAACCCAAGCTAAATTTCTCCCAAAACTTAATTCTATGTATAACTTTTTATTGCTCAAAGAATCACTATTCTTTAAACTATATTCTCCATGAAATAACATAAAAATTCTATTATTCTAAGCCAAATCCCCCAAAATCTGAATTCAATATATAACTTTTTATTGCTTAAAGAATCACTATCTTTTTAACTATACTGTCCAAGAAACTCTATAATGGCTATTGGGTCCAGTCGTTATAATGCTGCCATCACCTTGCAATTTAGTGGTTAAAAAGGCCATTAACTCTAGTCCATTAAGAAGCTTCTACGCAATTCTGACTGCAATAAAGAAGTGGGGGCCAGGCTGTAAAGTATACGTACAATCAGACGGCTGGTGCTACAGGGTAGCACCGTACGCATGCCTGCACCTCTCTGGCCTGTCATCAGTAGTTTTGGAGATCGACGTCACACGAACCCAATGGGATGACTCGAAAACTGGGTAACTCTCTGGCTCTGAGCGACTCTATTATCACCATTGTGCTCACATGACCAAAAAATTTTCTAATATCACTGGCAAGTGGACACAGCAATAAGGACCGATAATATATATATATATAGCAAAAAGTTACAATCTCAATACATTATGAACAAATATAATATAAAATGAGATAATTGCTAAATAAAATAAGGAAGTTCATCCTTTTCTTTTAGGTTGATTTACTAAACATTTTAGTTTGAAATCTTTTGTGTATTAAAAATTTAGTTGTAATATTCAAAAATAAAATAAAACGCTTCCCTTTCTTAGCACATGTTTATAATTTAGACCTTATTTAAGAGTAACACTACCTTTTTGGGTAATTCAAGATCGTCATAATCTTTTCTGTAGCCTTCTTATATCAAGAAGGTTTTAACTCGTACAGCATGCCTTCTTAAGAACTTCATCTAGAATGTGTGGATTGATTGTTTTCTTAGAGTCGGACAACGCCGACAACAACTCCAAGCTGGACTTTCATGGTCCAACGGTCCTTGATGTCGGCTGCCCATTAACTTCTACTTCCTGGGCAATATCTTTCTATCCCATCCGAGGTTGAAACTTCCCGCGTCAAAGTGCTTAAAATATTACTTGTAAGACCATCTTTCGATCTTTACTTCACCTGACGCTGAAGTAGCTTATCTTTGTCGTAGGATCTTGTCAGACTAATATAGATGTAACAATACAAGAACTTGTCATTGAATCGTTAAGCCAGAAAGAAAGGTAGCCGTTGGAACTTCGTGGCATACCTTTCAGCTTCTATTTTGTCTTAATTTTTGTGAACAAATAACTTCTTTTTTCTTTTTCACTAGATGCCAACATGCTTTGTACATAAACGCCATTTTCTCTCAATTCATCGTAATGACACATTGTTCCCTGCCACCCCTTGCTTGTTGGGCTACAGGTTCGTCATCATCAAGATTCAATGGTGATACGATAGGTGTTAGCTCCATCCAATTTCGACATCGTGGGTTCTAGGAAGATCTTAGAGGTATAATGTACCTACGATGATCATCTTGCAGATCCAATGGGCTTGTTGATTTCCTGACTTAGCGGACCATCTTTTGGTGGGTCTGTTCAATGAGATTGTTAAGATTTAATGTTATGGTTGGTGGTTGAGATATGGGACAAGCCCATGAACTCAAGGTCGTTGGTTTTATGTATTTGAACTAACAGGATATTACAAGTCCATTCGCGCGAACAGCCGCAATGAAAAGGCAGCCTGAACGTGGAAAAATTTTTAAATTTACGAAACAGTTGTAGTCGTTTTTACGATTATCATTGAACTGTTTTTTATTGGGTTCGTCAAAGTAACAGTGGATTAAATTGTTAATTTGCTAGTAACTCAACAAAATTATTAATGATCCAAAGCCTTTTTTGTCTAAGGGGGCACTAATTTTGATACCCGTTACAACATTAGTTTTGATTTCTTTTTTTGTATAGTAACTTTTTCTTAAATTTCTTGATTTTATTTGTTGTGCGTATGAGTATTGCTTTCAAATGAGATCTAGCCTGTTTTGTTACCCAGGAAGTGGATTTAACTAGCTCTTTTTCCGATATTATGGTATCACGTCAGTTTTGTTTCTTTGGAATAACAAATTTCCTGGAAAAATGAATTAAAGGCATAGAAATAAGTTATCAAATGGAAAATGTGGGTAAACCTGAGGTGAAGCACGAGATTGGAAGTAAATAGATTATGTCCACTGGTGGTTAAGAAGCTCATAAGAGGCTTGTAAGCAAATCTGACTGTACCGGTAGACGCAGGCTGTAGGGTGTATATACCATCAAATGGCTCCCATTAGATCTTATCACGGCTGTGTTGTACAGGAACACCAGACGCGTGCCTGTAACTCTCTGAAGTGTCATCACTGCTCTTGGAGATCGACGTCACGCTAGCATGACTGGAAAGCTCCAGCCAATATTTTATTTTCCAATTAAAAACAACTTGAATTAATGCTAGGGTGAAGCAAAATAGTTTTAATATCATTAGAAAGTAGATACTTAGATAAGCACAAATAATACAAATGGAAGTAAAGAGTTAAAATCTCAATCAATGTATCATGAATTAATATTATGTACAATGACAACTGTAAACCACAAGAAGAAGAGACGTATTTTTCTTTTAACTTAATTTCCCAAACATTTGAGGTAGACACCGTGTGATGTAAACTGTTACAATATGAAAAGATGATTAAATATATTAAAAACTGTTACAATATGAAAAGATGCATCCTTGTCCTCTTTGTATCTCACGCACCAGAAGTGAAAAACATAATCACATTTCTCGCAATAATAACCTCCATATTGTGTATCCACTGGCCTTTGACCGCCTTTACATAAAACCTTATCTTTATTCTTGATTTGACAGACAGAATGGGTGGAAGTGAGACAATTCTCATGGACTGTAGTTTTGAAGGTGTATGAAAATTCAAGACAGCTTTTCTCCATTCTGAGTGGATAGTTTTTACAGCAGTAGGCAATATCTTTGACTTCCTCCCATAGACGTTGCAATTGAACCTGTTCTGCCAGAGTGAGGGGAAAAAGACGTGTTTCTGGCACCTAGTGTTGATCAATCCAGCACAGAAGCCAATACAGACACTACCATTGTGACTACACCACACAAGCTGAATGACACTCACATGGTAGAATAGCACTCAAGTACATATGACTCAGGTCACAATCAAATCCTAACAAAGAAGATCATGAACACTGGGCAGGAGAACACATGGCACCATCATTAAAGAAACGTATAGAAAGACACACCATGAGTATCACTTCTCCAGACTGACAAGTTAAACTCAATTTGTAGTCTTAGACATCATGAGAATTGGCTGTAGCATGTTAAGAGAACATTTCGTGTAAAATTGATACATGCTCTAGTATCAGCTCTATTTAAAGGATTGTAATTGACAGTTCAAAGTGCGGAAAACACACCTTCATTCCAGCTTCCACTCACACTCTCATTCCTAATCCTATTTTTCTTCTTGGCATCAAGAGCTAGGTTTGTTGCCCACCACCCAGCAACCTACCTCACCAAAACTCGCTTTGTAGAATCTTATTCCCACACTATGTCTCGTCGCACAGCAACATATCTGTTCCCTCACCAAGTCAGTGTTCCTAACTTTGTAACCATAAAACTCGGTGAAACCAACTATTTGCCTTAGGTTACCCAAGTCAAAGCCTTTGCTCAAACACAAAGACTGCTCGGGTTCCTTACAGGTGACACACCTGCACCTGCCAAAACCATTACCATTGATGACACAGAGACTGCCAACCTTGACTATGATTCATGGGCACAAAGTGATGGCCTTTTGAAGTCCTAGATCATTAGGACACTCACTGAAGAAGCTCTAGGGCATGTCTTCAACCTGGAAACCTCAGTAGAGGTCTAGGAAGCTCTAACAAATCAATTCACATAGAAAACAGAGACAAGGGAGTATGATCTCCTATCTCAAATCCACCACCATCACAAAGGGAGCAAGTCTATGACTGTCTACCTTAATGAGTTCAAAAACCTGACTAATCAGCTAGCCTTCATTGGAAAACCAATGAGTGACACAACAAAGACCTTCCGCCTCCTTGAAGGACTTAGCTCTAAATATGAACCTTTTAGAACTAGCACTCTCAAGCCTCCAGTTCCAAGCCACAGTGACGTTATCTCACAACTCCAAACCTATGAGATACATCTTAGTCGTTTTGCATCTACCACTCAAAATGAAAATTATGCTTTCACCACTGAATTTACTGGAAGAGGTCGTAACTCTCAACGAGGGAGAGGAGCCAGCTCAAAGTCCTCTTTCAACTCTCAAGGACGAGGGTTTAATCCCTCTGTACAGCGAGGAAGAGGCACTCCACAAGGACCTCCTCGCCGTGGCCCTTCTCAACAACTCACTCACTGGCCAAATCCTCAAGGTGACCACTCTAATACTCAAACCACTAACCATGCCCCTGTAAGCTGCCAGATCTGCGACAAGAGAGAGCATATTGCTTTCCAATGTTGGTACCGCTTTGATCACAGCTACCAGGAAGACAACATTCCAGCTGCTCTAGTAGCCATTTAGATAATTGAACCAAGACCAGAGGAATGGACCATTGACTCTGGTGCCACCTCCCATGTGGTTAATGATGCATGTAAGCTCATTCACTCTACCAAATTCAGAGGAAATGATTGCATAATAGTAGGAAATGAGGCCAGTTTGCTGATCACCCATATTGGCTAAACGACCGTGCACAATGTTCCCCTTAAGTCTATTCTGGTTGCACCTAGAATCAAACAAAACTTACTTTCTCTCTCTAAGCTTACTAATGATCTTCCTTGTGTGGTACAAATCACTAAGAACTGCTTCGTTGTAAAGGATCTGAGGAACGGGGCCACCCTTCTCCAAGGAACTAGGAAAGGAGGACTCTATGTGCTGCCATGCCAGGAACATCAAGGTTACTTCTCGCACCATCAGCAAACTATGGATAGAGACACATGGCACCGTTGGTTGGGACATCCCTACACCAGTATTTTGAAACTTTAGCAACAAAAAGGAATGATCTCGGTCAAAAGGAGTGAGGAATCAACTTGTACCAGCTGCATGGTTAGCAAAAGCAGCCAACTCCCATTTAGTTTATCCTCTTATCGGGTCTCTGAACTACTTGCACGAGTACACAGTGATGTTTGAGGACCATCTTTAGTACCCTCAGTGCAAAACTTTACTTGTTATGTAATTTTTGTTGATGATTGTACCCGGTTTATGTGGTTCTATCCAATGAAGAAGAAGTCTGATTTGTGTCAAATTTTTATTGACTTCCATCATATGGCGGAGAGACAGTTTGGGACCAAACTAAAAATGTTTCAGTCCAACAATGGAGGGGAGTATACTGGCCAAAACCTCTCTAACTACATGACCACCCAAGGTATCATCCACCAATTTTCATGTCCATATACACCCCAACAAAAAGGGGTTGCCGAAAGAAAGCACAGGCATCTTGTGGAACTTGGAAAAGCCATGATACTTCAAGCCAATATACCTAAACGTTACTGGGTAGAGGCATTTTCTACAGCTGTGTTCTTAATCAATAGATTGCCTACACCGGTCTTAAACCATCAATCCCTCTTTGAGGCTTTATATCGTAGGAGCCCTGATTATTCCTTCTTACGCACTTTTGGCATCGAATGCTACCCTTGCCTGAGAGCTACACACACAAACAAACTCTCAGCTCGCTCAGTGCCCTATGTTTTCCTTGGTTACAGCATTAAGCACAAAGGCTATCGGTGCCTTCATATAGCTAGTGGCTGTGTATATATCTCACGGCATGTCCTTTTTAATGAAGTTATGTTTCCTTTTGTCAGGGAACCTTCGATACTCCAATCAACCAAAGATGACACATCCCATGCTGCACTCTTTCCATTTGACATAGAAGAGGTGGGGCTACCAACAATTGCCCATTCACTTGAGGACGCTGATGCAAACAGCCAAGTACAGCACATCAATCCACTCAATCCTGACCTGCATGGAGGCCATAATGATTCCCTTTCTCTACCTATTGAAGTAAGCACCCCTTCGCCATCACAAGCATCAGTTCCTCTCACTTTGTGTTTACATGACACTCCCTCTAACAGCCCCGAAACTTCTCAAGATGAGGCAACTGTGCAACTGCACCCTGTTGACTTGCCACCACAGCTACCTTCCCAACGTGACACATTTGAACCTTCTTCCTCTCACTTGGAAGACCATCTTTCATCAACTAGCCTACCGCTTACCTCTTCTATACCTTCTACATCCCCTGTTCAAGACTTCCCTGCACTAGAAAACCAGTCCACACATCCCATGATAACTCGTAGCAAGGCAGACATTTACAAACCTAACCCACGTTATGCACTCTCCACCCAAACACTTATACATTCCACACCCACTACTGTGGCTAAGGCCCTTCATCACCCTGGTTAGAACAAGGCAATGCAGGAAGAACTTGTTGCACTTCACAGAAACCAAACATGGACCTTAGTTCCATGAACACCTTCCATGAATGTTGTTGGGTGCAAATGGGTTTTTAAACCCAAGTTAGGACCCAACGGCACACTAGATCGCCTCAAGGCGCACCTAGTTGCAAAGGGATACCATCAAGAGTGCAAATTCGACTACTTGGAGACCTTCAGTCTGGTCATTCGGCCAGCCACTATACATATAGTCCTCTCCATAGCCACAGTACAGGGTTGGCCACTCCATCAATTTGATATTAGCAATGCATTCTTACACGGTTACCTCTCACAACCTATGTTTATGGAGCAACCAAGTGGATTTGAATATCCAAAATTTCCCAATCATGTGTGCTCTTTACGTTGAGCATTATACGATCTCAAACAAGCCCCCCGTGCATGGTTTGACCGGTTCTTATCCTTCCTCCTTGAGTATGGTTTCAAGTGATGCCCCTTTGATTCATCTTTGTTTATTTGGCAACAAGATCAGTCCATGATCTGGGTTCTAATCTATGTTGATGACTTAATTGTCACTGGCAACACAACTAGCACCACTGAGGCCTTCATCAGTGATATGGAACAAGAGTTCCCTCTTAAACGACTAAGGAAACTACACTACTTCCTTGGCATTCATGTATCCTTAGATCACCAGGGTCTCCATATTTCCCAACGCCAGTATGCAAAGGACTTGTTAAAACGTGCTCAAATGAGCCACTGCAAGTCACTACCCATTCCACTAATTGTCAAGCTTGCCAATGTCAAGGATCCTTTTATTCCATTTTCTTAACCGTCCATGAATAGAAGCCTTGTTGGGGGCTTGCAATACCTGACTCTCACTAGGCCAGATCTCTCCTTAGCTGTCAACAAGTTGTGCCAAGCCTTAGCATCGCCCACTCAAAGTGACTTTCACAATCTAAAACGGGTGCTCAGATATGTGCATGGAACTACCAACTATGGTTTGAGAATCCACTCCCATAGCTCACTAACCCTTTATGGTTTTAGTGATGCTGACTGGGCAGGGTGCCCTCACACTCGACACCCCACTAGTGGTTTTTGCTTGTTCTTAGGTTCTAACCTTGTGACATGGAGTGCTCAGAAGCAACCAAAAGTGAGTCGCTCTTCAATTGAAGCAGAATATCGGGCCCTTGCATGTGCTGCTGCCGAAGCTATCTGGGTACTCCATCTCCTCCGGAACTTAAACACATGCCAACCCAAACCTGTCTGGCTGTACTGTGACAACATTTCAGCTCTACACTTGACCATAAAACCTGCCTTTCATGATAAGTCCAAGCACATCGAAGTGGATTTTCACTTCGTTCGCAAGAAGGTTGCTCTCAAAACCCTTATCACTGCTTATATACCAACTGGTAAACAACTCGTTGATCTCTTTACAAAAGGATTGCCCCGAGCCCAGTTTCAGGATTTTCGAGCAAAACTAGGAGTCATTCTGACGCTTGTTTTGAGGGAGCATCTTGATCAATCCAGCACAGAAGCCAATACAGACACTACCATTGTGACTGCACCACACAAGCTGAACGACACTCACTTGGTAGAAGAGCACTCAAGTACGTCTGACTCAGGTCACAATCAAATCCTAACAAAGAAGATCATGAACACTAGGCAGAAGAACGCATGCCACCGTCATTAAAGAAACGCGTAGAAAGAGACACGCAAGGCAGAGGGAGAACGTGTCATGAGTATCACTTCTCCAGACTGACAAGTTAAACTCAATTTGTAGTCTTAGACATCATGAGAATTGGCTGTAGCGTGTTAAGAGAACATTTTGTGTAAAATTGATATAGGCTCTAGTATCAACTCTATTTAAAGGATTGTAATTGATAGTTCAAAGTGCAGAAAACACACCTTCATTCCAGCTTCCGCTCACACTCTCATTCCTAATCCTATTTTTCTTCTCCTAGGAATAATTCGCCAACTTTCATAGCATTTGGCGTGGAGGTTAAAATTGTAAGGTTTACAACTCTAAAACAAGGATGCATCATCTCTTTTCAGGCAAGCTTTACATGCTTCGTAAGGCACAGTGAGGCCTTCTGTGAGAGTCAGAGCATGGTCCGGGTGCAGTGGGTGCTGCACCATAAGAGATCTCCATTTGTACGTGGGACCAGACGCTGGTTTCCCGCATCCACAGCAATGCCTCTATGCTCCCTCCTCACTACTATTCTCGTCACTATTCTCCGCCACTTCTTCCTTCGCGCCACTGTTTTCCACCTTTCTTTCCTCGCTGCCATTGTTCTCTTCCTGTTCTTCCTCTGCGCCATTGTTATCCATCTCTTCTTTCAAGATCAAGTATGCATTTGAAAACAATTAGATATCCATCTTGATTTGCTTCGCTTCATGCATGATTGATGTTGGATAAAGTAACAGTCCAACCATTTGTAGACAAGACCCGAGGCTTGCAATCAAACCAAACTTTTGACTTCTAAGTTTTTTTGGAAATGCCAAACTTAAATTTCCATTTTTCATGTGACCAGTGATTCTTTTCGTTTTATTAGTTATTTGTTTATAATATTAGATAAATAACTAAAAAACAAAATTTTTTTTGTAATAATTTGAAATTTTAATTTTAAATTCGACTAGTCTTATTATTTTTATATTATCACAATTTAATCTTATTTTTGGTACAAAAAGCACTTATCTTCCCATTCTACAAATATAGATATATATAAGCTCTACTTAATATGATATGAATAATTGTTTGATATTCTAACAAGATGCCACATAATTTAAAAGGTTAGACAAAATTTAAAAGAAAAAGAAAATATATCAAATGCTAAGACTGGAAGACCCTAAGAAACATAGAAACTAAATATATTGCATTGCAAGTTGTTACAATGCAGATACTTGATGAAACACATTAAGCAAGATGCTCTAAACTGCCTCTAAGTTTAATCCGTATAATAATAATTGAAATACTATATTTTAAAAGAATATGAATATGACAAGTTGTTTTTTGGGTGTTTTTATGTACAATTAACTCTAGGATTTCAAAAGAATATCAATTATGTTTAAAAAAAAAAAGAATTGCAATACAGCTTCATATTTACGCCAAAAAAAACTTTTATGGTGTTATTATTGAGACTTTATAAACTGTTACCTTTATTATTAGTTTGCAAATTTATTTGGATCAGACGCTCAGAAGTACTGGGCGCCCACCCAAAATTTCTGACCCATTACCTCCATCTTCTTCGTCTTCTCCCTCCTTTCTCGTCCCTCCGTAAAACAAGATGATGAAGAGTAAAATCATTTCAACCGCATAAATTAAAAGTAGACAGTCAAAAATAACAAATTAAATGAAAAGGATTAACCATGGCATGCAGAAAGAAACTCAACAATGGCATTAAATTCAAGAAGCAACAACTATCTACACCGTCTCTTCTGAAGTATGCAGCAACTTTGCAGAGATGCTGCTGGGAAACTCTTTATCGCCTTCGGATCAATCACGTAAGTTGCAGGAACAAGGAACCATTTCAGCCTTTTATTCATCATCTTCTTTTAGTGAACACAATATTAGAGTGGCAATTTTCGTCTTTGTTTTCACTATGATATCCAACTCCAATATTGGCAGCATTCTTTTTGAAAAATCCGACGATCAATTAAATTCGTTATATACCAATTAAAAAGGGAAAAAAAATCTTAAAATGATCTTACATGACCTTTTTTTTTTTAAACTTTGCTTACGATTTATTGATTTGCCAAATTGAATAAATAATTGAGAAGTAGTTACTTTCTTTTTAGTATGATTGTTTGATGAATTAACTTTCAGTTGAGTGCAGGTAAAGACCAATGCTAGAATAGGGCATTTCTAAGGGTGCAAATTGGCTTTCGCAACCATTTTTAAGCCAACCAACGAGTTTCAAAAAAATGATTTTTGGAGTTCAATTATTGCTAATCGAAAGCAATCACAAAGTTCTTAGTTCTAACAATAATAGGAAAAGAAAAAAATATTCTTGAAATTTAAACAAATTAATCAAACTTCTTGTTTTGCAGCAACCACGCAGTAGCAATCACGTTTGTTGGTAGGTTGGTGCATCTTTGATGCAGGATCTTACTTAGAAGATTGTTGTTGTGATGCTTCCCATGCTCAGGCTCCTCATCACAATGTATTGTGATTTTGATATGTTAATACATACAATTAATTAGCTAGGTTGCTAAAAGATAGATCAATAAACATATGACAAAGGAAAATCCATGGCATCAGATGGAAGAGTTTCTCAGTATCCATGAATATATTACATGCGTTTATCCATCGAAGGTCCCAAAAATATCGATGAAATCTAGTTGATAATCCTTTTGAGAGAGCTTTCACAGCGCTGGAAATTCCCTTCATGCGAATCCTTAACTAATTTGAATCTTCCCAGCTCTTCATTTTCTCCTTTGAAATTGTCCCCAATCTCAATCAGACATTTTTAAGTGCAACCACGGTCTCAATGTTTTCCTCCCTCAGCATTTTAAATCTATCCCCTGCGGTCACTCTGGTATCTACCATAATACTTCAAGCGGAAGTTTTCCCAGTGCACACACAAAAGAGAGAAATTAATAGTAGAAATCATGTCTGCTTGGTCGGCATCACACCAGTAGTGAATTCTGAAAGATTTACTGACACTTGTCCTACTAATCCACTATTATCACCACATTTCTGGCTATTTCAAAGTCTGAAGCTTTCAAAATTACATTTTTGCAGATATTATTCAGATATAATTTTGACCATGCCCGGAGTAAGGCTTATTTATATTATTCATCTTTGTCAAGCTGACACTGGAGAATGAAACATAATCTATCTTTCATTTGCCAAGTAAAAATAACTAAGGAGTAACATACCATTGATGTTACAAAAGGCTAAAGCAAAAATTTCTAATACCATTAGCAAGTAGACTCATCAATAGACGCAATAATATATATGCTAAAAAAAAAAAGTTGAAATCCTAATTAATGTACTATGAACAAAAATTACATAATGAGAATACTAATAACTATAACTTCATTTGGCAAACATTTTAGTTTGACATTGCCTATGAATAACAAACTTACATCGACTACATTCAACAGCTTGTAGCCCCCATTCATCCCGTCTACTATTTTTTTCAAAGGGTTCATCACATGCATCACATGGAGGGGAGTCTTCAGTCCTTTGCACAAAAGTGAGAGGATGGTTGTGGGCTTCACTTACATAATGTCCAGATTTGAAATTGGTTTTGAGAATGCATTCTGAATGTACAGTAAAGTCACATTGTTCGCACCAATAATAACAAATGTCCAAATCTCTTTCTTCTTCACAAATTAAACAATAATATTCTTCAGAATTGTCACATGCATTAGTGAGAGTCAAGAGATGTTGATGATATCGGTATCTAGCAACATGTGGTAAATTAGCACATTCAATGCCTAAATTAGCCTTACACCCATCCGTGCATACGTATTCTGTGGTTGAAACACCGCAACCAATACAAGGCTCTATAGCTCTTTCATCTTTCCCAAGGAGGAAAAGCTTGTGCAGGTGAAGTGGATGTTCAATGGCTTCTGGGATCAATCCACATTGAACGTCCAATTGAAAGGGATCGCACTCATCACATTTATAGGCGTAGCCATCACGACAAACCCCACACATTTCACACAAAATGAACATTTCCCGGGATGGTGCTTGTGAAATGAGGTTGAGTGGATGTTTATGTAGCAACCCACGTTTAATGGTAGTGGGTAGTTGAGCGCACCTTGAATGCAAGAAAAAGTGACAATGCACACAACCATAATACGGAATGGAGAGTATAGATTGCATACATGCCTCGCATTGTTTGTCATACCCGGGATCTTCACGGGTGAGGATAAGCTCATGTTGTGGATGATTAAAATGTTGAATTTTTTCAGGTCCAATAGCTCTTTCAGCCTCTTCTTCCTTTAACCCCTCGACTAAATAAATAGCATACTCATAGCAATTACCTGGTACCGACTCAATTGTTGCATCTTTATCCTCGTATTTTCTCGCACACTTGAGGTGCAGAATGTAACCACATTTGACACAATAATAAGCTCCATACTTTGTATTCACCTGTTTGCGACAGAGTCTACAGAATACCTTGTCATGTTTATTGATTAGTCTAATAGTATCAGTGAAAGTGAGATGATGACCATGTAACGTAGATCGTATTTTTTCTGAAAAGTCAGAACAGTCTTTCTCCATTATGCGGTGGCAGATATTGCACATGTAAGGAAAACCCATGGTTTCCTCACCGCAGGCTTCGCATAAGAACCGGTCTGGCATCCCCTGGAGGAAGACTCTGTGTTCGTGGAAGCGGGGAGAAGAAATTTGGAAAAGTGGTAAACATTTGTTGTGGAGATAAACCTTGCAACTTTCACAACTGTAAGACAAGGATTTCTTGGCTTTGATGCAAGCATTACATCGTTCCTTTGCTTCTTGGAGAGTAAGCATGTGGTCTGAGTGTAGAGGGTGCAGTACTGCGAGGGACAACTCGGTGCAAGATTTGTGGAGGAGAAAGGTGCATCCACGTAAGGCGCATTTGTACGCCGGAAGAGATACTGGTTCCTCGCAAGCCCAGCAAACAACTTTCCCTTTGGCTCTATTATCCACCTCTTCTACCAAGATCAATTCGTGCCTCCGCGAACGATGAATATATTCTACCCTATGTTTCCAATCTCTTTTGGTTGGGCAAGATTTATGTATGATGAAGCCGCATCCTAATTCCAAACATTTGTAGACGGGACCCACCACTTGTTCCTTGCACAGAGAGCACTTATCTTTGCATGCAAGCTCTTCTACAAAGATCAAGTGATGCCATGGACTGAGATCTTCTAGCAGTAGCAGCGGCTCCAGCTCCAACTCAGTCTCTGGGGCGGAGCATTTGGGGTGGAGGTAAACGTTGCAACGTCGACAACCGTAATACAAGCATTCGATGAGTTTGTTGCAAGCATTACACCTTTTATCTTTTCCACGGCTACCCCTCCAAAGTTCTATTGCTTGAAGAGTAAGCATGTGGTCTGAGTGCTGGGGGTGTAGTACTGCGTGGGATAACTCGGCGCAAGATTTGTGCAGGAGAAAGGGGCATCCAGGGATGGAGCACTTGTACGCCGGAAGAGATGGTGGTTCCTGGCATACCCAGCAAACAACTTCCTCTTCGGCTCTATTCTCCACCTCTTCTACCAACATCAAGTGATACCTCAACCCATAGGAATAAGAATGGAATTTCATCCTCTTTTCCCAAAATCTTTGCGTTGGGTTGGGGCAAGATTTATGTTGGATAAAATCGCATTCCAAGCACTTGTAGACGGGACCCACCGCTTGTTCCCGGCACAGCTTGCACTGCGCTTCGTCCCGGACATCATCTGCAAGCTCTTCTACAAATATCAAGTGATGCCATGGACTGAGATCTCCGATCTTGATTTCTGGCTCCATTTATCTTTCACACACAATCAAAGGACTCACACAAAGATGGAATATGAAAGATGATTAGTATTCCAACTAATGAAGAATTCGAACGGGCAAACAGCTGCTTCGTCCTCAAACAAGATGGCTGGCTTTCTACCTGATAAGGATCCGAAAAGTCGGCCAGCTGTAACGTAAATTGAAAAAAAAATTAAAACTAACAAGTTGAAAGGGCCGGAGCCCAAATCCTTTTCTCACGGTCAAAAGGTATTAAATTATTCAAGTAAACATCAACCCTTTGCACTCATTAATTGTACCGTGACTCCCTCTATTAATTATGTTATTGTAACAAGTTGAAGTTTAGTGATATGCTAATAGTAGTAAGTGAAGAAATCCCATCACATTTGCCTACGTGAGCACCATGTATTAATTCAAGACTCACGTATAGTTTCTTTGCCAATCCACCATTATTAACTAGTTGGACATTGTCAATGTATAATTTGAGAGGCTATTTCATCAAACTTTAATCCTTCACTTGTTTATGGCACTATTGACCTCTACTTGAATGTTTTCCTTTAAAAAAAAAAATCTCTCTTAAAATTTAAACAAGTTATATAAAATAGAAGTCTTCGTAATTCATGTAAGTCTTTTCTTAATTTGTAAAAGGTTAAAATGCAAGATTGTTCCATCATATTCTAACAATTGGACCAATTACATAAGTCATTAGATTGCAAAAGCATTTTCAGTTTTGGTGAAAATCTTAGTAACGTTTTTGTTGTATATGTGGAAAGGAGAAGATATTCAAACCCCTAATTAGGTGAATTTGTTGATGAGGAATTCTAACCCAGTTATCATTAGCCAAAAGAGTTTTTCTTTTCTGTTGTATCTTGTGATTTGATACTGAACATCAATAATTTTGTCCTATCATAAACATTGTTAGGCTCAAGATTACAAGCACCAAGTGAAGTCTGATTTGTTTTGCTTATCACAGCTACCACAGGAGAAAGGATTGACCTCTACCTTAACTTCAGAATGCAACCCCAAATCCACTAACGGAAAGGCAACGGATCAAACTCCATTTAAACATCCGATAATGAAAGGAGAAACGGGCAAAACAACCATGCTTGTTCTCCGACTACAGATAAGAAAATTGGGGAAACGCCCATGGGGATTGGAAATTCAATGCCCCAAAATCTTCTATATAAATCCTTCTTTTTGAGCATAAACATGTAAGAAAGAAGAACAAAAAATTGCATTCTTTAAAGTAGGTTCTCTCACTTGCTCTGTAGCCGATTTCTTATTCTTTTAAATCTTACTCTTGATACTATAAACACTTGTCTTCTATTCCAGAAAATCATAATCCCGCTTATTAGCATATGTTACTCGGTTCATCCTCTTTGCATAATTTGTACTCGCTTGATTTACGATTGTTTAACAACCCATAAGTATGACTCTGGGTAGCATACTGGCAATAAGGCCTAGTTAGCTTCCAAATTGGCTGCTGAGTCATCCAATTTCGTTAAATAAGTGAAAGTCCAATACACGTCAGAGGGTGTATATACCTTCACATGGCTACAACTAGGCTTGTCAGGCCATATACCATCACATTGCACTGACCAGATCTATGAAGGAGTAATGTCCTACACCTTTCTGGCTTGTCCTTAATAGTCTTGGAGATGGACGTGGCACAAATCTACTGGATGACTATAAAGCTGGTTTCTGAGCCTCTCCGATATGTATATCCTTCAGTAAAGGGGTTTTGCAGTGTCACGTCGTTGGCCAGCCCACTGGTGAATTATTCGAGCTTCACAAGCCTATTTGCCAAGCCACTACCATCCACACCTTTCTGTCATGGAAATTTTCACGTCTTCCAAGTCTGGAAAATTATCCAGAAAAGGGTGGTCTATTTTTCTTCCTTGTGATCAAGACTTAGAAAGCTTGAAGAAATGAATGTATAGTCAATTGTGTAGTTTAACATTGCTGTCATGTTCCGACTTCCAATGGGATTAAAATATTCTAACTTAGTGCTTTTATTATTTTCACGAGTGGACAATGTTGCCACCTTGCATTCAGGGTCATGAAGGCCAACAATGGTTGTTATTGAAAATCAATCTTTTTTATTTTAAGTTTTCTTAATGGTTGTTAAGGATGTGGGAGATTATACCCTTGTAAATTGGAACAAAGATAATTGGAATTGACAAAAATGAGAAGCAAAGAACAAAAGAAAAAGCTTTTTGAAGTGTTAATGATAATGATAAACATATTTTCAATCTAATAAAGAATTAATAGGCAAAATAAGATTATTACTTTCAATGTATAGTGATAGCTATCCATTTAAATATTTCAGTTAATGGAGTTAATTGATCATTACTACTGATTCTTACAAGAAAAACTAAGTTATTTTATTTTCTTATTTATCAATGTCCTCCAGTTTAACAACATTCATGATTGATGTTGGAGAAAGAGTTATCACGTTGCCATCATTTCTCAGTTCTTTTACAAATATCACAACATAACTATATTGTCCTTACTATTTATGAAGACCCAAAATTTGAGGTAAGTTTAAAGATATAAGCAACAGTACCATGTGTTAGAAATAAAAAAATTACAAACCAATGCTAATAATAACTATGAAGGACCAACTCCCAATCGAGGATTCAAATATTGGAATTGAAAGCCTTAAAATTTAATGAGCATTTAACTTATTGCCCGATGATCAAAGATATGATAAGCAATCAATAGAGTGATTGTATAGATGTCTCCAACATTGACAATGTTTATGATAAGCAACCTTTCATCTTCTTTCTTATCTTATCTTGTTTTCCTATATCTTTGAAATATGTGCATCAATTTTAGTGGTCTATACGAATAACATGATAAAGGTTTCTCTAATAAAAGAAATCTCCATCTTCCGAAGAAAAACTACAACCAAATCAACTTCTCCAACTTCTAGCTCTTATCAAATCCAAGTCATCTGCGTAATAAAAAAAAATACAAAATTAAAACCTTAAAAAAATGTAGACCTGCAGACAATTTAAGCGTGGGTGCTTTTGCGCAAATGGCTCAATAGGATGGTCCTATAACTTTTTTGCTTGAACTCTTGAGCAAGTAAAACCAACCTTCGTCCTAAAATTTCTTTGAGCCTTCTGTTGGATGATATTAAAAGACATCTAAATACAAAAAAATAAGAAATTAATCTTGAGCAGTCTCCAAATTGTCAACAACCCCTAAACAATTGGATTTGTTGGGAAAATACATGTTGCAACGCCAATATTCACTAACTGATTGCTTGTAATAATTCATTCCACAATTAACCTCTATTGATTGTCGCACCATGTTAGCAATCAATAGAATAAGTTGCGGTATGAGTGTTGGTGGTCCTGCATTGCATGAGATGGATGTCGATTTATGAATGGAAGGTTGTTGTATGAGTGTTCGTGGTCCTGTATTGCATGGGATAGATGTTGATTTATGAAAGAAGAAGGTTCAATCCAGTTGGCGCATTTACATATGGGACCAAATGCTGACCAAATACTAACCTACCATAATTATGAAACTGTTCTTGACTTATCAACCAAACACTTATTTACCGTGGATCCCTCCATTAATTGCGTTCTGACAGGGTGGAGTTGGGTGATACGTCAATAGCAGGGCGTTGAGGAGTCCCATCATGTTTGCCTCGGTGGCTACTGGCATTAACTCATGAATCCCGCCAACCCGCCATTAACAGCAGGTTTCTTTCATGCTTGTTTCAACGTTCATGAAGTCTTCAAAATTAACTGTTTCTCGGATAAGCATGCCTATAGCCACTTGTGGCATACCCTTCACTCTCTTTCTTATCCATTTGTTTTCTTATCCATTTGTTTTCCTTCAATGACCGCATATATTATGCATAACTCCTATGGGTTAATAATTTTTTTTAAAAAAAAAGATAAATTTATAGTAATAAAAAAAATTAGTTTACAAAAATATAAAAATATATCTCAATATTATGAAAGTTATAAAAAAATAGAAGTTGCAGAAACAGTGACATAACCTTCAGCTTCTTTCTTATCGATTTATTTTCCTTCCATTACCACATATATTACGAATAAACCTTATGGGTTTTTAATTTCGTTAAAGAAACTTGAATATTCAACTATTTTTTGGATAAGCATACCCGTGGCCAGTCGTGGCACACCCTTTATCTTCTGTCTTATCAATTTGTTTTCCTTGCATGACCACATATATTATGCATTACCCTCATGGCTTATTAAGTTCGTTGAATGACCTTTAATATTCCCATTGTTTAGGATAAGCAACCTTCAAAAGTCTCACTTTTATTTAACTTAAAATTTATTTCCAGAAATAATAAGCCTTTTGTTTGTCAAACTTGCTCCTAATTTCAAGCTGCAACCTCTAAAGTTTTGAATCAATTTTCTACCATTATCCCTAGAAATAAAGCCTTATTTTCACATATTTATGAAAACTGACCATCATTTTCAATTGTCTACACAAAATCTGATGGACTAATGGATTATCATCCGAAAAAGCGATCAGGAATCATAAACTATAAATTCACTTATAATAGATACAAAGAAAACGTAAGATATGCGCAAAGGAAATTGATGCCTAGATGATTTACATAAGTAATATAATTAAAATTTTGCATAAAACATATTTCAAAGCGATCTAATACAAAATTTTATGATTTGGTTATTTTGTGTGGTTTTTATGAGTGAATGCAAGGCAAGGCAAGGCAAGAAGAAGAGTTTTTAGTTATAATTTACAAAATTGTTACCCTTCGTCTTCTATTTCCTTTTATCTCTATCAATTTTTTTTTTACTTTGACATGACCACATGAATGGTATGACTCATCAATTTCTCTAAAAACACATAATTTTCCTATGTTTAGGAAGTTCAAATGCAAATGAATGCAGACCATGTATTGAGTTTTTAAAGGACTTTGATTGGTCAGCTAAATAAAAATATGTATGTGGGTTTTATCTAGATGGTGTGAAAAGGTTAAATTAGACAAAATGGAGACCATGAAAATAGCATTATTAGAGGTTGGCCGGGCAAAAATATCCGCATCCTTCGGTTTGAAGCTTTCTTCGGCTTTAGATGTGGGTTAGGAAAATTTAAGTCATCTCCATAAGAATAAACATCCAAAAATCAAACTCATAGATAATTCAAGGGGTGGGTGACTTCGAGCAAATGATCAATGGGATGCCACGTGATCTTCTGCCTTCCTTGATTCAGTGTTTTAGCCATGGCATCAAATCTTATACATTCTAAAATTCCTTCAAAACTTCCGTTGGAGGATATTATAAATTATATGTAGCAAGGTTTTCAATAATGGAATCATATTCAAAAGCATATTTATCTGGAAAAAAAAAAAGGATTTCACCAATAGATGAGCAAGATACTATGCAATAATGGTCATGCTTCCTAAATCCAAATTCACTACCTTCAAAACTTAAGATAGAAGTATAAAAATTGGACGCATTTAAATCAACAAAAACATACTACGTGAACACTTATTACAAAAACTAATTCAAATCATGTCCAAACTCTAAAGAAACAATACTAAAGATGAGCACTTGAACCCAAAAAATTGATCCTAAGCAGTGTCCAAATTCTAAACAATCACTGAAAAGGTTGATTTGTTGAATAAATATATGTTGCAACTCTAATATTCACTTATTGGTTTTGATCATCCTGATTCATTGCACTTTTAGCCTCTATTAATTGTCATTGTGATTGGGTCTGATGTTGGGTGATACGTAAATAATTGTTGTTACGTGACATGTCAATGGTAGGTGTGGTACGACTATAGGTAATATGTATCACGATGGACAGCTAGCTATTCCCTTGTCGCTCACGCAATTAAATATCAATATGCCATAATTATAAGCCTTTTCTTGAATTATCAAGTAAACACCAACTCTCTGCATTCATTAATTGTACCGTGGCCCCTCTATTAATTATGTTGTTGTAATAGGTTAAAGTTTTGTAATATGTTGATGGTAGCAAGTAAAGAAGCCCCATCACATTTGCTCATGTGGGCACCATGCATTAATTCAAGATTTATGTACAGTTTCTCTGTCAATCCTCCATTATTAACTGGTTGGACATTGTTAATGTATAATTTGAGAGGTTATTTTGTTAAACTTTAGTCCTTCACTCATTCATGGCGCTTTTAAAAAAATCTCTTAAGATTTGAAAGAATTATATAAAATAGAAGTCTTCATCAATCATGTAAGTTTTCTCTTAATTTGTAAAGGTTAAAATGCAAGATTGTTCCATTATATTCTAGCAATTGGACCAAGTGCAAAAGCATTTTCAATTTTTATGGAAATCTTAGTAACCTTTTTGTTGTATCTGAGTGGTTTGGAACTGAACGTCTATAATTTTGTCCTGTCAGCAACATTGTTGGGCTTAACATTGCAAGCACCAAGTGAAGTCCGATTTGTTTTGCTTTGCACAGCTACCACGGGAGAAAAGATCGACCCATACCTTAGTTTGAGAATGCAACCCCAAATCCACTAATGGAAGGGTAACGGATGAAACTCCAGCTGAAGATCCGATAATGAAATTTTAAAGCTTCGTACGCCTATTTGCCAAGCCACTCCCATCCATACCTTTCTGCCATAGACATTTACACGTCTTCCAAGTCTGGAAAATCAGCCAGAAAAGGATGGTCTGTTTTTCTACTCAATGATCAAGACTTAGAAACCCATAATCAATTATGTAGTTTAACACTGTTGTGATGTTCCGGCTCCTAGTGAGATTAAAATATTCTAACTTGGTGCTTTTATTTTTTTCAGGAGTGAACAATGTTTGCTACTTTGCGTTCAGGGACATGAAGGCCAATAATGGTTGTTATTGAAAATAAATCTTTTTTATTCATTTCAAATTTTCTTAATGGTTGTTAAGGATGTGGGAAGTTATGCCCTTCTAAATTGAAGCAAAGATAGTTGGTATTAACAAAAATAAGAGGAAAAAAATAAAAGAAAAAACTTTTTGAAGTGTTGATGGTAATGATAAACATATTTTCAATGTAAGAAAGAATTAACAGCCCAGATGGGATTAATGCTTTCAGTGCATAGTGCTAGTTATTCATTAAAATATTTTCGTTAATGGAGTTAATTGATCATTAGTGCTCATTTTTACAAGACAAACTAAATTACTCTATTTTCTTATTTATCAATGCCTTATAATTTAGTAACATCCATGATTAATGTTAGAGAAAGAGCTACCCCATTGCCATCATTTGTTAGTTCTTCTACAAAAATAACAACTTATCTAGATTGTCCTTACTATTTATCAAGTCCCAAAATTTGAGGCAGCAGTACCATGTGTTAGAAATAAAATATTACACACCACTGCTAATGATACCTACAAAGGACCAACTCCCCATCCAGGGATTCAGATATTAGAATTGGAAGCCTTACAATTTGTTGAGCTTTTAAATCACTGCAAACTTCGCTTACTCGTTGCACTCCCAACCTGTATCAACTGGGTCATGGTAGGGGTCGACAATAAGCAATATGTCAATAGCAGTCGATAGAGTGCTTGTATAGAGTTACATGTGTCACTTTGGTGGGATCATGACAGTGAATAATTCAATCACCATGACACTTATCCTGCTAACTTTTTCCTTTTTAATTTTTTAAATGGTGGTTAAGATGCCGGAAATCATGTCCTGAACTACAGAAATGATAGTTTAGTAATGGACAAAAGTTAAGAGGATAAGAACAAAAGAAAACCTTTTGAAAGGATCGACTTTATAAATCTTGATAATCATGATAAATTATACTTCGGCTATAAAAGATTTAATTGGTGGCATAGAAATTTGTTTTTGAGTTAATTGTGATAGCTATCTATTGGGGCAAGGATAATAGGCTCTTTTAACATTTTTTTTAAAAAGAGAATATACTTCATTGTGAAGTACTTTTCACAAAAGAATACTTCATTATAGGTTGTAAGAACAAAATTAATAAGAAAAAATTTCAGAAAAGCGTATGTAGAACAATTTCACAAGCTATAATTTGTTCATTTTCTTTTAGAATGAGATATAAAAGTGAAACTATGTGTGGCAAATAATTTTTAATAAATAAAAACGGCATAACCCGATTGGTTCGAGTTAAGTGTGACAACTTCACCATATTTTTTGTTGGTAACAAAAGCCCAAAGAGTCAGCCCAAAACAGTGGGCAAGCTTATATAGATCCAGCTTCCGGTTAAGAAGAAACAATGTCAACCCGGAATCAGCAAACTGAGCTAACCCAGGTTCTCGGGCTGGAAGAACCAGGAGCTGCTTCCGTCTCTCTCATGGGTCCAATTATGGATTCAATGGCTTTCAATCCACGCTCTCAAACAAACTATAAAGGATTCGTTTTAAAAAAAAAAAAACTTATAATATTTGTTCCAAATTAAATCATTTTTATCCTATATTAGATAAATAAAAAAATTGAGTTTAATTGGAGTAATTGAATACAATATTAGTGAAAAGTTATAACAAGATTTCTTATAAATGCCTAAGTTTGTTTCTTCGTATGGCAATTTGTTCTGAAATTTACTGAAAAAAATAAAGATCTTGTTTGGTCACCGTTCAACGATGGAAACGACATCTACAAGTGCATTCTCTAAGTTATACGATTAAATAATTGCTTAGGAGCTATATTAGTCCAATGAGATTGCACAACAAAGTGTCATTCTGCATAAGAGTATGAACAATATCTTAGATCTCCTTTTTTATTTTTTATTTTTTTATTTTTTTATAGCAAATCAGGAAAATCGTTTTTTCTATATCATTGCCTGATGTTAAGTCGAGACTTATGAGAATATGGTAACACTACCTCCGAAGGAATCGATGAGGTGGAGCTAAAGATACCAAACTTGGGCTTTCATGGGCTTGTATCTTTTGCAATTGTTAATGGGCTAAGGTTGGCAGAATTGATATATCATGTTGGAATATGGAGACGACCAATAAGGCTAAGTAAATTAGTCAAGTGCAAATAAAAAAATCCTAGTCCTTTTAAATTAGTCATGTGCAAAGGTCAAAGGTAATATGTCCCAAAATGTGTTGGTTGTTACACGGAGTTTTTGTTGAGAGATTTAGTAGCTGATCCAAGGTTTGATGTATGTAATTCTAAATAACTCTTTTTAAATCTTTCTTTGAACAAGGAGATAATCTATTCTGTACAACATCCTGTGAGAAAACTTCTTGCGACGGTACAAACATCCCTATTTAAATCATACAGTATCATGATATGAAAAGACCCAGGCCCAAACATCTTTTGATGTATGTCGTTTTCCTAGACTCAGTCCAACATTGTTTTGTATCCGCTTGAGATCTAATACTGTGGTGGGTGGTTGACAAGTGGGACAACCCCATGAGCTCAGGCTTGTTAATTTTATGCATTTTTGGGACTAAGAAGGTCTTATGATAAGTCCCTGCTTGTGAACGGTTGTAGTGGAAATGCGGCCTCAATGAGTAAGAATGTTTAAAGTTACAGATGGCTGTACGCCTTTTTAAAGTTGTCGTTGAAAATCATTTTTGATTGGGTCCACCAAAGTAACATTTGTCCAAGAGAGATCCACATATGAATATCAGTAGCTGAATTTTTTTTAATACCAATAAAATAAAGTTTTTAGTTTAAGTAACAACATACATGCCCAAACCCATGAAGGGGACCAAACTCATGGGGCCGTATCACTAGAAATCGACTTCTAACAAACTTGTCACACGTCCCTGTCTCACCATACCACGACATCTCTACATCGGCAATTTTCAAAACAAATCATTCATTAGATAGTGACAGTTGGTGCACAATTGGAACATATTTTGCAAGAATAAAACTAAAAGAAACCAATATACATAATATGCTTTTTTCACGCTTAATTTCCTATTTTCCCTCATTAATCTTACCTTTGTTTTTGATATTTCTTATAGGATTCTCTATACACAGTGTTTTAGTATAATACAACACTTCAATTCCCTTTTCCACTTACGCACATTTTCATATATGTATGTGTGTCGTTATGTTATTTTCATATGGATCTTGTACCTTACTATTTTAAAATGTATTAGTTCATTATAAAGCCAGCTCTATTATTATTTTTGTCAAAGATAAGTTGTTGATGTGGATATTGTTATTTATGATTGTTTACATGTAAGTGGATATTTGTAACTTGAGAAATTAATTTAACTAAACATTTTGTGTTATTTCTGTCCTTTACAAATGTTGTATTATAAATAGGCATTACATTCTAGGTCGAAGCCAAAAAACACAAACTTTTTCCCCCAACTCTTGTTTGCTTCTTCTTGCTTTTAACTTTCTGTCCATTTCGGATTCTTAAACTTGAAAATGGAACTTGTTATAACAATGAAATCCACTATACTTGTGTGTGTTAAAGTGAGCCGTTTTTCCTTATCTTCCTACATTGTGACGAGAACTTGTACTTGATTTACATTTTGTATTCACCCATTTGTGACAACGTCTACATGGTACCTTGTCCAGAATCTTGATTTGACTAACAGAATGGATGAATGTGAGACAATTCTCATGAACTGTAGTTTTGAAGGTGTATGAAACTCAAGACAATTTTTCTCCATTATGAGTTGGCAGTTGCTGCAGTGGTAGGCAATATCTTTGCTTTCCCTTCCACGGATGTGGCAGTTGAACCCCTTCTGCAATAGTACGGGAAATACTACATGTTCTTGGCACTAAGGAATAATTCGACAACTTTCTTCACATTTGGCGTGGAGGTAAAACCGGCAAGGTCTACAACGGTAAAACGAGGATTCTTCTATTTTGTGGCAAGCTAAGCACGTGGTCTACAATGTAGTGGATATGCTGCACCGTAAGAGATAACGCGACGCATGATTTGTGCAGGAGGAAGCGGTATTGAGGGGCAGAGCATCTGTACGTTGGACCAGATACTGCTATTCTCGTCACTATTCTCCGCCTGTTCTTCCTTTGCTTCATTGTTATTCCATCTCTTCTTTCAGGATCAAGTGATGAATTAAATCCCAAATCCGTTGCCTCTCTCTGTTAGGAACTTGCCCCGTGGATCTTTTCACTGGATATAATTAAGGCTGGATGTCTTCTAGCCATGGATGGTGGCGGTGCTTTTTACCTATGATGATGAGAGAGGGGGAAGGGAAGGGATAAAAGGGAGAGAGAGAAAGAGTTGGGCGGAAGTTTAGATTGCACATTTTCCTTGGAGGGGAAAACAACCTCTTATATAAGTTACTGCCTACCTTTTACAAACATGCCACTTCTATATATATATAATTGTCCGGTAGTTCAACACTTTGGACAAACGGCTTATCAGCCATATCGGGTTCTCTAGTTTTACACACAAAATACTAATGATCCCTTTTGTCCATACTGTCTTAACTAAGGGCACTGCTTCACGGTACCTGCTGCCATTCCTCCTGACCTTTTTGTCTTGTCTTCTTTAAATGTTGGGGTTACCTCCTTAGCCATTTTTCTACACAAAAGACTTTACCGTCCTACTTCTTAATGGTGGAAGATACTCCAATCGGACACCTTTGCCTCAAGAAGTGACCTTCCTGCCACGTGGGGTGCTGGTCTAGCACCCTAGCTCCTTTACTCGTAACATACCTCCCCCCTTCAGGGGAACCTTGTCCTCAAGGTGAAGATCGGGAAACTGCTCAGAGAGGATTTCGAGGTTGGCCCAGGTGGCGTCTAATGCCTCTAATCCCGCCCACTGCACCAGGACTTGGAATTGATAATTGTGTTTGCGGGCTTGCAGAATAACTTCCGATATGACCATGCATTCGCCGGTATCTTCATGCAATAGAGGGAGAGAGTCCAGGACCCTGGCTGCTGGAGGAAGGAACTTTTTTAACTGAGAAACATGGACTACGGGATGGGTTTTATTTCCCAGCGATAGTCAAAGTTTGTAAGCCACTTTTCTGATTTTTCTCAAAATTTCATACGGCCCACAATATCGGGGGGATAATTTCTTGCTACGGCATATTTGCAAGGAACTTTGGCGGTATGGTTGCAACCGCAAGTAGACCTAGTCGCCTATTTGGAAGACAACCTCCCTTCTATGGCGGTCATAAAAGGCCTTCATACGCTCCTGTACCGATTGTAAATGTTGCCGAAGGTCTTTTAAGACATCATCCCGACTTTGAAGCTCTTGACCCACAGCTTCTGAGTGAGCAGTTCCAGGAACATATGATAGGATGGTGGGCGGGAGTCTGCCATATACCACTTCAAAGGGAGATTTTCTCGTTGCCAAGTGTTCTCGAGTATTATAACAGAATTCGGCCCATGGAATCCATTTACTCCATTCACAGGGCTTATGACTGGTGAAGCAACGGAGGTACATCTCGAGAGAATAGTTCACTACTTCTGTTTGGCCATCCGTTTGAGGATGGTAGGCTGAGGAGAAGTTAAAGAAAACCCCTTGCAGTCTGAATAGCTCTACCCAGAATTTACTGGTGAAGGTGACATCTCGATCGCAGACTATTGACTTGGGTAAGTCGAATTGATTGAAGATATTTTCAAAGAAAATTTGGGCAATGGAGGAGGCGGTGTAAAGGTGACTTACAGGTAAGAACCTAGCAAACTTAGAGAGTCGATTGACAATGACTAGGATGGTATTCTTCCCCTTAGAAGGTGGCAGACCTTCAATAAAGTCCATGCTAATGTCCTCCCACACTTAATGAGGAATCGGCATAGGGCTTAGCAACCCGGCTGGAACTCTAGCTTCTCCCTTGTGTGTTTGACAAGTTTCGTAAGAACGGATACATGCCAAAATGTCTACCCGCATTTTACTCCAATAGAAAATGGAGCGTAATCTTTGCAAGGTTTTATAGGTACCTTCATGGCAGCTTCCGTGGATTTCACAGACAATGACCGGCACTAATGGGGATTGTCTTTCAAGGAAAATCCTCCCCTTAAAGAAGAGAATGTCGTCTTTGGTGCTCCAAGGCCCCTTCATTTCTCCTGCTCGGCACTTCCGAACCAACACTACTAATTCCGGATTGCTATCATGTTCCTCACGAATGGGTTGTAACCAATTTGGAATGGGTTGTGTGAGGAGGTTGAATTCCATGGACCCACCTTCCAGTCGGCCCTTTTTCTCGAAGGGTGCTCCTTTCTCCGTAAACTCTACTGCAGTCTTTCTGGACAGGGCGTCGACGACCCTATTCTTACTCCCCAGTTGGTACTCAATATCAAACTCGAAACCCATGAGTTTATGAAGCCAACGTTGCTGTGTCGGGGTAGTAATTTTCTATTCCCAAAGGAACTTCAAGCTTTTTTTATCACTACGCACAATGAATTTTCTGCCCAAGAGATAATGGCGCCAATTTGTGACTGCTAGGACAAGGGCCAACAGTTCCTTCTCATCTGTGGATAAGGAACAATTTTTGCCATGAAGTGCCTTACTAAAGAAAGCCAGTGGGTGTTTGTTTTGAGTGAGTACCGCACCCACACCAGACTGTGAAGCATCACATTCCACAACAAAAACTCGTGAAAAATCAGGCAAAGCCAAAACATGGGCAAGGGTCATTACCTCCTTAAGTAGCTGGAAGGCTACTTCTGCTTTAGAATTCCACCGGAAGGCCCCCTTATGAAGGAGATTTGTTAATGGAGCTGCAATGGCTCCATAACCTTGTATGAAACGCCGGTAGTAGCTGGTTAACCCGAGGAACCCGCGTAGAGTCATGACAGAACCCGATCGAGGCCATTCCTGCATGGCTGTAATCTTGTTCCAATCTACCGTAAATCTCTCGGTTCCCACTACATGGCCAAGAAACTTGAGCTTGTTTTGGCCGAACTCGCACTTCTCTTCTTTGGCATACAAGTGGTGGGCCTTTAGAGTGGCCAACACCTTCCGTACATGGTCGGTATGCTCTTCCACAGTTTTGCTTAATATCAAGATATTGTCGAAGAAGACGATTACAAACTTGTGAAGGAAGGGCCTAAAAAAATCATTCATCAGGCATTGAAATGTTGCTGGTGCATTGCAAAGTCTGAAAGGCATTACGAGGAACTCGTAGTGCCCAAATGGAGTTCGAAAGGCCGTCTTCTCAACGTCTTCCACCTTCATGCGCACTTGATGGTATCCGGCCCTCAAGTCAAGTTTGGTGAACATGCAAGCCCCCTTAAGCTCATCAATCAACTCATCTACAGTGGGAAGGGGGTAACTGTCCTTTACCGTGATGCGATTTAGAGCTTTGTAATCAACGCAAAGATGCCAACTTCCATCAGACTTCTTGACCAAGATCACTGGTGAGGCATAAGGGCTCTTGCTAGGGCGCACTATGCCATTTTGTATCATCTCCGAGACTAGCCATTCAATTTCCCCCTTCTGGAAGTGAAGGTATTGGTAGGTTGGTGAGTTAATCGGCTGACTATTCTCCTTCAGGTGGACTGCATGATCACAACTGCGTGTGGGAGGTAAAAACTTGGGTTTGGCAAAGACAACTTTATATTGTTCCAAAGTGTGTGCCAAGCTAGCAGAATTTTCTTCCCTACCCTGGCTGGTTTCTCCGGCTTCTAGGTTAACTCCAGTGTGAACCGAAAAAAGGTGCCCTTGAGAGGATAATTCCTCCAGAATAATGACGAAGCTAGGTAGGGCTTGCGGAGGAGCTGGGTTTGGTCTTTTTGCTTCTGTTTTGCCCACCACTTGGAGTTGGAGGTTCATAAGTACCCCTTTTCCTTTTTCTTCATGTCTCCGTTTTTTCGAACCTCTTAGTAAAACTTCTTCAGCATGTGTCATTCCTCGTAATTCCACCACTTTTTCTCTGACCTTGAACACCATGTGCAACTTTTTGAAATCCCATTGTATGGGTCCCAACTCGCCTAGCTAGTTAGTTCCCAAAACTGCATCTAATCCTTGAATTGGTAATAAGAAAAAGTCAATTTTCTAAGGAATACCTTGAAGGGTAATGCGGACCCCCGAGCAGCACCCTTCACTCATGATGGTTTCACCATTGGCTAACATCACCTTGAAATGACCCTTGATATCCAGAACTAGTCCCTTCTTTTGAGCTAGTTCTTGGTTGAGGAAGTTGTGCGAGCTTCCTGAATCAATGAGCACAGTTACTTCTAGGTTAAAGTCAATTAACCTGCCAGTTACCTTCATGGTTCTCTGAGCCTTGGTGTCGTATATCGCATAGTGCGATATTTCTGGTAGTGTGAGGTGTTGAGCTTCCTCGTTCGGCTCACCATGCTCCTCCTGTGGGTCATCCGACTCCTCTTATGGCCCCATTAGTAAGAAAACCCGTTTGCAACGGTGGTTTGGTGTGTACTGCTCATCGTAATTAAAACACAGGCCTTTGGCCTTGCGCTTTGCAAGTTTTGGCGCTGAGAGTTTTTTGATTGGCATTGTTGTCCTTCTAGCTACGTCTCCTTGTCTCCGTGAGGAGTTAGAGGGACTTCCTCGGTCAAGAGTTTTGGACTCATAGAGCCTTGCTAGCCCAACAGCTAAAGTGAGATCTTGTGGTTCCCTGGCTTGCACATCTATGCAGATTAAATCTTTCAAGCCTGAAATGAAACACCCAACAGTTTGCTCCGAAAAGAGAGTTCCCATTTTTATAAGCAGTCGAACAAATTCAGTTTGGAAGTCCTCCACTGTCCCTGTTTGTTTCAGCTTAGATAAATCACCAAAGAAATGGCAATAACAGGATGGACCATACCTTTGGTGCAATGCTTCTGTTAGTTGGTTCCAAGTGAGAACTCCTATTGAGTTATTCTCCCGCAAGACTTTACACCATAGGTGAGCATCACCTTCCAAGTTCCAAGCTGTTGTTTTGACCTTCCCCTCCTCTAGGATTTGATAGAAGTCAAAGTATTGTTCAGCACGGTCAATCCACCCCATTGGATCTTCTCCACCTGCATAATGAGGAAAGTCCACTCTGGTTTTTGGGCGGTTGCCCTGTGAGCCTCCTACGAATGTGTCGTCCTTCTGGTTTCGGTTGCGGCTTCCGTGATTGGATCCTTCGCCTTTTTCCATTTTGGGTTTGGTAGAGAGGGCTTCCACGTGTACACTAAGGTCCACCATTTGTTTCTAGAGTGGTCCTAGCATTTCTACCACTTGTCTGGCGAAATCTGCTTTCAGGTCAGTAGTAAACTTTGCCCAATTTTGGTCAGCCATTTTCAATGCTAGCTCCGGTACCACTTTGTTAGGAACTTACCCCGTGGATCTTTTCACCGGATATAATTGAGGCTAGATGTCTTCTAGCCACGGATGGTGGCGGTGCTTTTTACCTATGATGATGAGAGAGAGGGAAGGGAAGGGATAAAAGGGAGAGAGAGAAAGAGTTAGGCAGAAGTTTAGATTGCACGTTTTCCTTGGAGGGGAAAACAACCTCTTACATAAGTTACTGCCTACCTTTTACAAACATGCCACTTCTATATATATAGAAGTGTCCGGTAGTTCAACACTTTGGACAAACGGCTTATTAACCATATCGGGTTCTCTAGTTTTACACACAAAATACTAATGATCCTTTTTGTCCATACTGTCTTAACTAAAGGGACTGCTTCACGATACCTGCTGCCATTCCTCCTGACCTTTTTGTGTTGTCTTCTTTAAATGCCGGGGTTACCTCCTTAGCCACTTTTCTACACAAAAGACTTTACTGCCCTACTTCTTAATGGTGGAAGATACTCTAGTCGGACACCTTTGCCTCAAAAAGTGACCTTCCTGCCACGTGGGGTGCTGGTCTAGCACCCTAGCTCCTTTACCCGTAACACTCTCCTGGTATTCTTAGATTGGCGCATGATTGATGTTGGAAAAATTTGCATTCCAAGCATTTGTAGACGGGACCTAACGCTTGCCCATCGCACACCTCGCAATAAACTTCCTTATTGACATCATCTACCAACACTTATACAAAGATCAAGTAATGCCATGGTTTAAGATCGCTCAACTCCATCTCTATCCCCATCTCCCACACACACAATCAAACAAGTCACTCAGAATATGGTTGGTATTTAGATTTGTGAAGGACTGGAATCGATTAATATCTGTTTGCTGTTCAAATAAAAGAGCTCTAGTTAGCCCTTATCAATCGTATAATCCCTAAAATCCTGTAATTATCACTCCGAGGGCCCAACTCCCCAAGTCCTTTTTACCAGGTTCAACGGTACGTGCTTACAAAAGCTTTAAATGACTCAAACTTTAATGATAAATGTAACAAAATTGATAAAAACGGCTCAAATAAGATTTCAAATTTTGAGCAAGCATAATAAACTAGCACTATGGTTCTTAACTACAAAGTTAATTTTTCTTCTCTCAGATAACCTTTGATCAAAAAGTACGGAAGTAGATGTGTGCATTAAATCAAGGATTAATAATTCATTGAAACATGTGATGTACTAAAACCAAACTTCTGACTTTGAAGATTTTTGGGAAATGTCAACTAAAATTTCTATTTCTCATGTGGCTAGATTCTTTTTCATTTTTTATTTGTTTGTTTGTTTGTAACATTGAATAGATAACTAATAAAGCCCTATTTTTATTTTATAATCTTATAAATTAATTTTAAATGTATTATCAATCATATTAGTCTCATATTATCATAGTTTAGTCTTATTTTTAGTACCTTAAGCACTTAATTTGGCTTTCAATTTGTCAGAAAATATATATATATTGGCTCTGCTAATTATAATATGACCGTGTGCACTTGCAGTTTCATACTCTAACCAATTATCAAGTAATTAAAATGTTAGTCAAAAGTAAAAATGAGAACAAAATGAATAGATTACTTTGTTTTTACAAATATTTTTCTTTTTCTTTCTTTCCACACGATCATGAGACTTTTGCTTTAATTCATTCGTCAAGATTATTTCATCGGATTCTCAAAATAGAGAAGAAAAGGTTATCCTCGACATGTGGGATGCCATTTTGCTTTCAGCTGGTTCCACCGAGGCTGGAGGGTGGCAAGGAGAAATAGGGAAATAGGGGTGCTTAAGGAAAATGAATCCATTTTCTTTTTACTTTTTAATTTTCTTAATGGTGTTAAGGAAGCTAAAGATTGTGCCATCGTAAATTATAGCAAAGATAGTTGGCATTGACAAAAATAAAAGGAAAAGTGCTAGGAAGGACTGATTTTATAAATCCTAATGATTATTATAATAATCCTATTTTCTAGGTAATCAAAGAGTTCTAAAAATATTTTCAAATTTAAATTGAAAAATGGCATGAAATAATTTTTTATTGTATATCATTTATGGATAAATCGCATAGCTTATCTCTTTTGCACATCACTTTTGAAATTATGTACGTCTAACACACATAATTGTGGGTAGTTATACATAAGTCAAGCAAAACTTAGGATAATAGTCTCATTTAATCTTTTTTTTTAATTGTCCTGTTGGGTCACCTTGATGGAGTGACATATATATTTTCAAGTCCTCAAACTCTAATTAGTCCCCATATTTTATTCCAATGTTATCTTTTATTTTAATTCAAGAGCATAAAGAATAAATATAATTTCCAAGACCTTTATCTTTTACTTCAATTTATGTTATACAATTAAAGAATAAGTATAATTTCCTTATGCATAGGATATGTGGCCCATAGTTCAACTTGAGATAGTCAATTATTGGGCTTATTTTAACTTTTGTAGATTGTGTTGATAAGGGAAAGTGAGAAAAATGGTGATTAACAAAAAAAAAAAAAAAGCAATGTAGAGATCAATTTCGTTTGCTTTTGCTGAAAATCTATGAGTTTATTTTGTAAGAATTCAAACTTAACATTTATTGCCTGATAGATATTATTTTAAATAAGTGACAAGTACATTTTTTTTCAATTCTAAGTTAATTAATTATTAATTAATTAATTATTAACATTTTTATTTTTAATCACTTGTCATACAGTATAATGAAACATTTAACTTTATAATATTACATAATTAAAAGGAACTTATAAAAGATTAACACTCATGGGAAAAGACATCCATATCCCGTGAACCATTTGCATTGTACCGATGGATAACCAATCAATGCGCCTTATGTAGCTGCCTGGATCGGCCCATTAGATCTAAAGCCACGGGCCCTTCCATGATTACCCCTCCCACGGCCATGGTCCCAACCTTCATCCTCATAATCAACCCCCATGAGACCTTCTTCTGCACTCTCTGATACCGACCCATCGTGGTTAGTAAGGATAAGTTTGTTCCATATTCTACGGCTTCGTTTCTTCTTCTACGCCCTCCAGCTCACGTATAGATTGCCCCCCTTTGAGTGCTCATTTAGATGGTGTATTCGAGGATGTAAATGAATAACAAACGCATCCTAAGTTCATAATTTTTGAAACAATCTTTTTATTACATCAAAACTGTCTCAAACTTTTACACTTATGTTTCCAGATTACATACACAAAAAGAATAATGCATTCTCTAAATCTTCATCCTTTTCTCTAACCAAACACGCCTTCAGTTTTTTGCATAAGCATTTTGGCTTTGGCAAATCATTTTCCCAATGTGCACGTGAAAGACCAGTTTTGCTGAAATGGTTGGATGGTGTGGTTAATGTGATAAGAATCTTGTGGCAATCACACCCTCAAAATAACTGTTTTGCTTCAATTATTGTGAAATTTTCAAAATAAGTGGTAGTGTTGAGGTTTATTTATTTAATTCGGGTTCAAAATCATTTATTTTTAAATTATATGGTTCACCATAGTTGCAATACTGCTATGTCAAGATTAACTACCGTCACCAATTATATATTAATTATTTCAATTTTTAGCATATTGTATCTTATATTAAATTTGCAAAACACTAATGTGATAGAAATCTAGTAATCTAGTTTCAAAAAGTGGTCTGTTTTGAGAAAAATCAAGTGACAAAGGATCTTGAAAATTTCTTACAGTCATGATTGATGTGACATGTTAATTTTTGGTGGTCATTTCTACTAGCTTGATGTTTTAATATTTCATCTAGAATTCCCAAATAAATGTTGACTAGGTGTAACAAGTGGAGCATTGCATGTAATGAAATTACATAACAAGTGCAACAACACAGTAAAGAATGAATATAATTATTGAACTCAAACCTTAATGATTTCAAGTTCATCTTATATCCCTTAATATACATATCAAGATGGTTCATTGTTTATTTATCAAACATGTAGATTACAATTATTTATCAATTATAGGGAAATAAAAAGAGGATTATGGTAATGTGGATTTAGATTATTTTTTACTTTTGTCATTATTATTTTTTTATGGCTTTAGGGTGCCTAGAAAGTGGATTAAGCTCTTTTATTTTATTTTTTGGAATTAGAAATTTCTTGAGAAGTGAATTAAAGTTATATAGACAAATGGTTAAATGGAAAATGTGAATAAATTAGGCAAAGCACGAGAAAAAAAAAAAAAAAGTACATGAGTCTAGGATGACTTGGCATTAGAGACCTATTCCACTATTGGGAAGTGCCTGATTAAGGTTATATCTTTGTGAAATGCCTTTGATACAATTACATTATAGTGGACTCTATTCATGGGGGAAAATATGATAGGTGAGGTTAATTAGTAAATTTAATTGTAATAGGCCAACAAACATAAAGTGAAACTTGAGTTTGGGAAAAAATTATATTTGATATTCTGACATTTTCCCTCGAGAGATATTCCTAGACATATTCCATGATAGTCCAAAAATAATGCATGAACTTGATTCTTTTTTTCTTCCAAAAAAAAAAAAAACAGAGATTAACCCACGCCAAAGTCCCCTAAAAACTAAGTTCAACAAAATAAAATGGTTGAGACGTGATGATCTAAGTGGTGATTAAAAAGCCCATTTAACTCAAGTCCATTAAGATGCCTCTACGCAAATCTGACTGCGCTAGAGGAGAGGAGACCAGACTGTAAAGCAAATGTACAATAAAACGGCTACGCGACACAGTAGCACGGTACGCATGCCTGCGCCTTTCTAGACAGTCATCGGTAGTCATCGGTAGTCATCGGTAGTTTTGTAGATAAACATTACACAGACCTGCTGAGATAACTTGAAAGCTGTAGCTCTAGCTGTTTTACCATTTACGTTCCAAGTTATCTTTCCTTGCCAACTAAAAACAATTTTGATTAATACTCTCATGAACTCTTTTCTAATACCACCATAAAGTAGACATAGCGATGACCACAAATAATAAAAATACAAGCAAAAAGTTACAATTAAATCAGCATACTTCTCACTCATCAGAATTTAAAGAGTTAGATTCTGAAGAGTCATAAGGGTCTTCGAGAATACAATCAAAATGTACAGTAAAATCACATTTTTCACACCAATAAAATATTTTCTTTTCATAAAATAAATTTTTATAAATTTCTTTTTCACAAATAAGGCAATAGTTGTCTTCTTGATCTTCATTTGTGAAAGTAGCTGTCAAGTGATGTGGATGATACCGGTACCTGACCGTTGGCGGAAAAGTAACGCACCATCTACATAATCTGAACTCACAATCAGTGCACACGTAGCATACACTTCCTAAACTTCCTCTACCTTCTACACCGCAAACGTTGCATCTCTCTTCAGGTCTTTCAGATTCTCTGACGAGGAAGAGGATATGCTCGTGAAGAACATGTTCAAGAGATTCTGGAAGTAACCCGCATTTAAAATCCACTTCAAACTCATCACACTTGTCACATCTATACCCATAACCCCCTTCAGCACCGTAACACACAGGACACCAAAAATACGAAGCAGTGAGAGTGAGCGGATGTTCGTGTAATAACCCCCGTCTAATATTTTTCGGTAATTTAGCACATCTTACATGTAAAAAGAAATTACAGTCCACGCAACCATAATATGGGGCAAAGAACAAAAAATGCATACATGCTTTGCATTTTTTGTCATACCCAGGCTCTTCATGGCTCAAGGTTAACTCATGCTGTGGATGATCAAAATGTTTGAACTTTTCATCAACTCTTTCATCCTCCGTTGCTCTTAACCAATCAAGTAAATAAATAGTGTGCTCCTCACAACTCCTAGACTCTGCCTCAGTTGTTGAGTTTTTGTCCTCATTTCTTCTCGCACACTCAAGATGAAGAATATAACCACATTTTTTGATACAGTGATAAGCTCCATACCTTGTGTTCACTTGGTTTGCGACAGGACCTACAAAGAACCCTGTCTTCCTTATTGATCAGACGAACAGAATGGATGAAAATGAGGGAAGGACCGTGTAAGGTAGTTCGGATGGAGTGAGGAAAATCAGCACAGTCCCTCTCCATTATGAGTCGGCAAACATTACACGTATAGGCAAAATCCTTGCATTCCTTGCCACAAGCTTGGCAAGTGAACCGGTCCAACCTCGTTGCGACGACAACTATGTGTTCGTGGAAGTTATCAGCACGAAATTGACAACGCGATAAACATTTGAGGTGGAGGTAAAAATCGCAGGGACCACAACCGTAAAACAAGGAAGATTTCTTGGTTGTGGCACAAGCATTGCAATTTTCACCTTCCGTTTGGAGAGAGAAACGGTAGACCAATTCTGTTTGGAGAGTGAGCACGTGGTATGAGTGCATGGGGTGCACTACCACAAGGGACGATGACTTACTTGGCGCAAGATTTGTCCAGGAGAAAGATGCATCCAGGTAAGGCGCATTTGTACACCGGAAGAGATGGTGGTTGATGGCATCCCCAGCAAACAACTTCCTCTTCGGCTCTATTCTCCACCTCTTCTACCAACATCAAGTGATGCTTCCAACAGCGAAAACTTAGGGGTTGCTTGGGGCAAGATTTATGTTGGATAAAATTGCATTCCAAGCATTTGTAGACAGGACCCACTGCTTGTTCCCAGCATAGATTGCACTCTGCTTTGTCGCTGATATCATCTGCAAGCTCTTCTAAAAAGATCTAGTGATGCCATGGACTGTGATCTCTGATCTTTATCTCTGGCTCCATCTCTCTCACACACACAATCAAACGACTCTCTTAAAGCTCATTAGTATTCGAACTAGTGAAGAATTCGAACACCCTAATAACTGATTGGTCGTCAAACAAGTTGGCTGCCTTACTACTTGCCTTTTTTATTCTTACAAGTTTCAAAAACTTGATAAGGATCCGAAAACTCAGCCAGCTGTAAAATATATTGAAAAAAATAAAAAAAATAATCAATTGAAAGGACCGGCGCCCAGAGCCTTTTGACTCAGTCACGTAATAATAAATGTATTGAATTAGTCAAACTTTGTAGATAAATGGAATAGGGTCAATAAAAATAGCTTATCTAATATTTCGGATTTGAAAAATTATAATAAATCACTGTAAAAATTTTTAGTTATAACCTCAATTTTTTCTCTCATTGTAACCTTTGGATCTAAAATCATGAATGCATCAAAACATGTGATGCAAATTGTTACAGTATGAAAAGATGATTAAATATATTAAAAATAAATAACTAAATTCTATTGTCTATCGATTTTCTTGGTAATTTTAAACTAATTTGTTACTAGTACTGTCACATAGTGTCTTTAGGCCAAAAAATTTAAGAATTATTTTAAATTTTATATACTTTAAAACAAAAGTTGAATGCTTGCAATACTGTAACATTGAAAACTACTTGTGTTCGTGAATAGCCTAGTTTGGCCTCAAAAACCAATCAATTTGAGTAGCTGTAGGCAATTGAAGTAATTTTTGTCTGTCATTTTCCTTTGTTCTTGTGTGACACCAGTACTTCTGCAAAGAATGTGTCAACTTTTTAAGATAAATGATGAAAATTTTTGAGATCTACAATTGTTTAGATCAACGATGCCTTCAAAAACTGAATCAACGTGCGTTTCTTGCTCTCATTTTCCTTTGTCCTTGTTTGGCACTAGCAGTTCTGCAAAAAATCTACTAGCCTTTTAGATCATCTATGCAAATTTAAAACCAATTAAACTAAGTAGTTCTTGACCGCCTGCCATTGTAGCCATTATCAATAACATTGGCAACTATGAAAGATCTAGAGTTTCTTTAAAATCAACTAGACCAAGTAATTTTCATTGTCACCATGATGGTAAAATTAATTTTAGCTTGTGATTTAAGATCTCTTTCATTCTTAAAATAATTTTATTTTATATCTTAAATAATTTAATTTAATTTAATTTCTTGCCTGTGAAAATATGTTTATATAATTTCCAAACACAATATTAGATTATAAATTCTAAGTACAATATTTCATCCTTGAGAGTTGAATTTTTTTTTTTTGACATTATGATGAAATGATATTTAGAAATAAGACGTAAATATATTTCCCATGTTAGTATTTTAGTGTAGTGCTTTTCTTTTATATATATAAATTTATTTCTTTTTTTCTTACTATTTCCCATGTTGGTATTCTACCAAAGAATTGCAGAGGAAAATAAAAAAGTTTTAAAGATCTTAAACCTTACCAAAGAAATTTTTATTTCTTGACACAAAGCTCATTTGAATGGAAAAGTTTAATCAACAAAAAATAAATAAAAATTTGCACATTGGACCTTGACTCATAATGTCTATAGATTCAATTCTTATCATCCAGTGAAAAATCATATAGTGAAAATTAACAATTGAAAATAGCATTTAGGAAAAGCCTATTATTTTTCACTCCGATGAATTTATGTTAATAAATGCAAGGTATATTGTTTAATAAAATGCTTTAATCAAATTGGTATAAAAATGTAGTTTTAATTATATGATTTTGAAGTCTAAATTTATATATTTATATATATATCACATTAAGCACTTTTTTTAAAATTGAAATCACCGCTTGAAGCATATAAATAACGTTTTAAACCTAAAGTCAATGGCAATATAAGCTTATGGGTTGTAAAGAAAACAAATTTCTGCGGTTAATTGTTTTCTTAAAGCTAAGTGACTGCAAATATAAACGAAATTTGAAATAAAATCAGTTATATATAAAAGAGTAATCTCACATTCTTATAAAAAAAATTTGAATAAAAAGCTTTTTTAATTTTATTGAAATATAGGATAAAGTTGTATGTTAGGAATTGAAGTTTTATAAGTACTGTTTTTTATAATTCAAGATAGACATTATCCTTCTTATATAAAATATTGTTAATAATAATAAAACAAAAGGCAAGGAGGTAGACATCTTATGCAAAAATGTTATTTAAATTTCATGCATCTGACGCCCTCTGATGAACGGCTACCAGGATTTCAATTCTTACATATCGCTTCGATTCTCGTAAAAGGCGTGCTAATTAATGGAAAGAGAAGAAGGCCATTTCTGGACGTTTGTGGTTATTTTTTATTTAAATCACATCAACATGAATTTTCTTTTTCTTTCTTTAGCTTTTTTAGCTGTTTTCACCTGTCGTTATTTATTAATACTTGGTGGACCTTTAATTATACAGTTAATGGTATTATTTGTTGCTCATGAGAAGTGCATTAAGCCTCAATAGAGTATCTTCTTTCTCTCGAAATAACAAAAGAGTTCACCATCAACTCAACAAGTACATTAAAATTAGTTAATAATAATAATAAAGTAAAAGACAAAGAAGTCGATTCCCTAAAATAGAAATTTCAGGCAAAGTGCATCCACTCTTTTTATTGCTTTTTTTTTTCAGTTAGTAAAAATTTCATTTGATAAGTTTTTTTTTAATGAAAAAATAAAGGCCTTAACAAGGACTCGTGGGTACACCTTTTATCTTCTATTCAATCTTAATTTTGTGAACAAATTACATCATTTTTCTCTACATGACTACATATGTTGTCCATTAACTCCATGATCACACCAAAGGGCCAACGTCCAAATGTTTTGACATTCACTCTACAGTCGTAAATACACTAACATTACTCTTTTTTTTATAGATAGAAAAAAAAAATTATAAAAACATTAGTTCAAGAAAGATCCAATGAGAGAGGACGTGATGGTTAGTTCCAAATTAATGCACACAGATAAGCCAAAAAAAAAAAAGTTTGTTACAGCATCGGAAGGATCAATCCTGTCCCGAACAGGATTCAGATATTAGTATTGGTAGCTTTAAAGTTTAATTAAACATATTAAAAACGAACATCAAAATACAAAAGTTGACACTATGCAATGTCCAAATTCTTAAAAACAGATGTAATATTGATGTGACGGATAAATATTGTCGAAACGCCAAACTTCAACCCTATGCCTCCCTCCGTAACTGCACCGTAAGTCCCTGTCAATCGTGTCCGCTGTTTGGTGAAATGTCCACATCCACCAGTAGGAGTCCTGCAGCGTCACGTCGGTGGCCAACACACTACCGAATAATTCAAGAGCTTCCCACGCCTACTCGCCAACCCACGACCATCCACTTATTTCTGTCATAGACGTTTTCACGTCTTCTAAGTTTGGAAAAGCTAGAAAGAGGTGGTCTGTGTTCAAGACTTAGAAAAGCATAATAAGGATAAGCAGCTAACAAAGTTTGAAGAAATGAATGTACAGTCAATTATGTAATTTTACACTACTGTTGTTCCAACTCCCAATGAAATTAAATATTCTAACTTAGTGCTTTTATTATTTACAGGAGTGGACAATGTTGCCACTTTGTGTTCAGGGACATGAAGGTCAACAAAGGTTGTTATTGAAAATAAATCTTTTTTTTTCATTTTAAATTTTCTTAATGGTTGTTAAAGATATGGAAAGTTATACCCTTGTAAATTTGACCAAAGATAGTTGGCATTAGCAAAAATGAAAGGAAAAGAACAAGAGAAAAATCTTTTTGAAGTGCTGTTGGTAATGATAAACATATTTTTAATCTAACAAAGAATTAATAACCAAGATAGAATTTTACTTTTAGTGCATAGTGATAGTTATCCATTTAAATATTTCAATTAATGGAGTCAATTGATCATTACTGCTAATTTTTACAAGACAAACTAAGTTACTCTATTTTCTTATTTATCAATTTTCTATAGTTTAACAACGTCCATGATTAATGTTGGAGAAAGAGTTCTCTTGTTGCCACCATTTATATTTCTTCTACAAATTAAAAAAATCTAAAAAAATTAAAGCCTTAAAAAAATGTAGACCTATAGACAATACAAAACTAGGTGCTTTTGTGCAAATGGCTCAATAGAATGCTTCTCTAACTTGTTTGAATTCTTGAGCAAGTAACATCAAAGGTACCTTATAAAATTTCTTTAAGCATTATGTTTGATGATATTACAAGACATCTAGACACACAAAAATTGATCCCGGGCAGCCTTCAAAATATTAACAACCCTTAAAAGATTGATTTGTTGGGCAAATATGTCTTGTAATGCCAATATTCACTAACTTGTTACTTGTTACTTGTACTAGTTCATTCCACTATTCACCTCTACTAATTGTTGCCATGTTAGAATGTCAGGTTAGGTGATATGTCCAGAGCAATAGATAGAATAAGGTTTCAGTTAATTTCATGGCATTAAATTAATGACATTGTTGAGTCTACTTCCATAGGTTACTGGACCTCTATCATACGTGAATATGACATAGCCATGTTACCTTGAATTAAATGAAATGCATAACTTAGGTGAGGACTTAAACTCACAAATTCATCATCTTTCTTATATATCTAGAAATAGAAGTATTATGTCCAAAATGTATATCAAATTATGGATTTAAACCATCTATAAGGATACACGTTAGAAAGAACCAAAGCCTGTACTGGTAGCCTCGAATAGTTGTGGCTATGGTAGGTTCACAGGGACGAGGCATCTGTGCACGGGACCAGACGCTGATTTCTCTCTTCTTTCTCTCAAATAGTGTCTAGTCTTCATCTTCATCGGTTGTGGCGACGAATGATTTGTGCTGTAAGAAAGTCACATTCCAAACAAGACTCAGCGGCGGTTGATGCCATGGGATTGCAATGTGGGATCCCATCTTTGTTTGCTTCTCTGGTTGACTGAACAAGGTCATCATCTTGAGCCTTCCATTAAGTTATTTCTCAACAAAATACAATTGAGCTTTAACTGTAAGGAGTATTAAGTATTGGGATTCACATTGAAAAATTGAAGAATTTGATAAACTCTTGTATGTTTGGAAGAAAAGCTTATTTATTAATCAAACAAAACCAAAACTAGTTACAAGAGAATCCAAAGCCGTAGAGAAAAGAACTCTTAGTATACGGCTAGGTTGTTTTCAATGTTAACCTAAGAGGCTATATATAAACAAGAATAAAGCTTATACAAGGAAAACCCTAGTATCTTACAATATAGGAAAATATATTAGGCCTTATTCTAGGCCCAATATATGGTAACATAAAGATAAAATCATCAACCTTCAACACCCCCCTTCAAGCTGAGGGTCGAAAGAAGTCCAAGACCCCAAGCTTGCTAAGGAGATGATAGTGTTGATTTGTCCCTAAACCCTTGGTCAGAATATCTGCAGGTTGATCACCACTCCCAATATGTGTTGTGCTAATTAGACCATGATGTATTTTTTCTCGAATAAAATGACAAGAAACATCTATGTGCTTGGTTTTCTGATGAAAGACTGGGTTTTCTGTCAATTTTTGTGCTGCTTCATTATCACAATATAACAGCACTGGCTGTAAAACATTAATTCCCATATCCTTTAATAGACCAACCACCCAAACAATCTCACAAGTGGTGGTCGCCACGGCCCTGTATTTGGCCTCTGTTGAAGAAAGAGTCACAACTGGTTGCTTTTTACTTTTTCAAGAAATTATTGAATGTCCAAGTGTAAGACAAAAGCCAGTAGTAGATCGACGTGTCATAGGGCATTTTGCATAACTAGCATCACAGAAAGCTTGCAAGAGAAAATCACCATCTGAAGGAAAAAATAAACCAAGCCCTATTATTCCTTTGAGATACTTAACAATGCAGAAAGTTGCCTCCCAGTGGGATCGCTTGGGAGTATGCATGAATTGACTTAAGAGATGTACTGGAAAAGCTATGTCAAGGCGGGTCATATCAAGATAATTCAGCTTACCAATCAATTGCTGATAACTCAAGATGTTCTCAAATGGTGGATCATCTATTTGTGGACGAACTCGCTCATCATATTTCAAGCTAGTGAATAAGACATTTGTCTCCATGGGATTTCCAACAGGCTTAACAGCGGATAGTCCCAATTCAGAAATCAATTCTAAGATATACTTACGTTGACTGAGATGCATGCCATTTGAATCTCGAAGGATCTCAATTCCAAGAAAATATTTGAGTTCTCCCAAATCCTTGATTCGAAATGGAGAATGAAGATAGGCTTGTAAAGCCTCAATTTCTTGTATGTCATCACCAGTAATTAAGATGTTATCCACATATATGAGCATTAAAACAATATTACCATCCTATCCTTTAGTGAAAAGAGAATAGTTATACAGTGACTGTCGATAGCCAGCAGTTACTAAAGTTTCTATAAACTTCTCATTCCACTGTTGTGAAGCTTGCTTTAACCCATATAAAGATTTCTTCAACCGACATACTTTGGACCCCCTTCAAAAGAACTCCCAGGTGGTGGTTTCATATATACTTTCTCATCTAAGTCTCTTTGTAGAAATGTATTATGGACATCCATTTGTCGAATAGTCCATTTACGTTGTGAAGCAATAGATAATGCACTTCTAACCGTCACAGATTTTACTGTAGGAGAGAAAGTCTCATGATAATCGATACTTTCTATCTGACTATAACCTTTCGCTACTAGACGAGCCTTAAACCGCTCAATACTCCCATCAGCATGATACTTAATCTTGTATACCCATTTACACCCTATGGGTTTTCTCTGTGGTGGTAGGTCTATCAGTTCCCATGTTTCATTCGATTCTAATGCTTTCATTTCCTGATCCATGGCATCTCGCCATCTAGAATCCTTAACTGCCTCATGGTAGAACAGGAGTTCTATCTCAGGTGAAATGGCTGCTATAAAATGTTGATGTGAAATGGGTAAATGTATATAAGATACATAGTCAGATATAAGGTATTGTATGGATGAGCTAACATTATTGCAAACATAATCTTGAGTCCATATGGGTGGCTTGAAAATTCTAGTAGAGTGTCTAGGAGGTGATGAAAATGAGTACTTATGAAATGTAATTCTTAAATGTCACTTTCTTTAATGAAATCTTTTGTAAAAAGGTGGACTTAGGCCTTCATCACTTACGCACAAAAGAAAAAGAAAATGATAATAAAAATCTTAGTAACACATTAGTATTACTATGAAACCATCTCTACAATAAATAGTTTTAATTGAAAGAAGACACATTTAGGGTGTACAACCCAATATACGGCTACAACCAGGGTTGCCAGGCTATAGGGTGTACCTACCAGCACATGGCTCCGACTAAGTCTGCACAGGAGTGATGTACGCATGCCTGCACCTTTCTGGCTTGTCATCCACAGTCTAAGAGATGGTCGTGGCCCAAATCCAGTGGATGACTGAAAAGCTGGTCTTTGAGCCTCTCCGATGAAAGCCCACCGGTGATGTCAGAGATATTTTGTTCAATTTGGAAGACAATGGCTGCCAACTCATTGTCATACACATGTTTTTTCAGTGATATTTTCACGTCTTTCAAAGTCTGAAATATTCGCTCCCATCGTTCAGAAAACCAAGCGGCAGGCATGAAATGCTGGTGATCACCGAGGCTCACAACCTCTCTGACGCCTTCCTTCTGATGATCGGGATTTCAACTTTTACCTTTGTTTCGATTACTGGTAAAGGCATGTTAACTAATGAAAAAGAGGAGGCCATTTCTCAAGAAGATTTGTGGTTATTTTTATTAAAATCATATCAAATGAATTTCTTTTCTTGGGCCGTTTTCATCTTCTGTTATTTACTAATACTTGGTGAACCCATTATTTGTTGCCTATGAGAAGGGCATAAGGAGTTTAATGACAATGGAGTTTATTATTGTCATTAAAATTCGTCAATGACAATAATAAGATAAAAGACAAGGAAGCAAATTCCTTAGGTAAAAATTTCATACAAATTTCATTTGATAAGTTCTTTTAGGCAGTACTGAGGAGTTGTGGGTACGCTTCCATCTTTTATTCAATCTTAATTTTGTGAACAAAATTACTTTATTTTTCTCTGCGTGACCACATATGTCGTCCATAAACTCCATGATACCTCAATTTTCTCCGAGTAACACATGGTTCCTTGACGCCTGCTACAAGTTGGGCTCAAGTCCTTGGGGATGTTGAGCCACATTGTTACCATCATGCAAATCCAACGATTATCCGGTGGTCATTGGTTACGTCTCGCACGTTTGGGTTTCAGGAAGCTCATATTGGTCCAATTAACATGAGGTGATGATCATCTGAACATCTTGTGGTTGCGATGTCGGACAAGCCCTTGAAGGTTGTTAATTTTATGCATTTTTGGACCAAAAGGTATATGATGATAAATCCATGCTTGTCGACGGATCCAATGAAAATGGAGCCTCGACGTGTAAAAATGTTTAGATCTACAGATGGCTGTAGGCCTTTCTACAGTTGTCGTTGAAAATCGTATTTGATTGGGTTCATAATATTGGTCAAGCTAACCATTTTTTCTTTTCGTAATTTTCTAAGGATTGAAGTGCTTGTAGGACGTTTCAATCATATAATTGAGCTTAATTGTCGTGATTGAATGCATGTTCAATGACAAACTTTGGCTAAAGACAACAATATTTTTGAATTCTTTCTTGATACAACAATTTGTTTCGAAACTTATTGAAAGCAAGATACTAATTCATCACTATTTAAAAATTGTTGCTATATTTTATAAGCACATTCTTCAAGTTATATTTCTCATTTTACTTTATAGAATTGGAGAATTTGTTTAGAAGTTACATTTGTCCAAGAAGGATGGACATACAAATACTAATAGCTGAAAAAAAAACTTAATATCAAGAAAATATAGTTTGTAACTTAAGTAACATTTCACATGTATATAGATGATTGTTAGATACACCAATAAGTTTCAAAAAAGATGATTACGAGGTGATAAATTAATTTTCATCAAAAAGGATTGCAATAGTTCATAATGCCAAAAAAGGAGAACGCTAATGATAATTAATTGATAAAAAATTTATAATATTATTATTTTGACTTATTATTTATTGAATTAATGAGCTGATTTTGTCTATCATGAGCTTGGGAGAAAATTTAATATTTTTGGAGGTAGGCATCACACTTTTAGCAAATTTATTGAGAGTTCTAATGGTATTTTGTTGGAGTGATCAATATGGACAATTTGAAGAAAGAAGCTTCATCATATTTGATGTCAATTCAACATACTTCACTTACATCCCATCTCTAAAGTTACTCTTATAAATTGATTTTGTTTATACGAGTATATTTGAAGTTAATCTGATGACCATGCTTTTATCATTTTCAAGAAATGCTTGGGGTGCTACAATCTTTACTACAAAAGAGTTGCTTTTTTTTTTTTTTTCTGTTTTGCTTAGTTAGTTGACATGTGACTGCCAAGAAATTTGCCATATATACAGAAGCTGTAGAATTTGTTTAAATTCTAAATGTTTGGGCGGGAGACAATGCCCAAACCCGTGAAGGTAATCAAGCACATAAGCCCAATTACCAGTAACCAACATCTGACAAACCTGTCAAACGTCCTGTTCCACCAAGCCGCGACATTTTCGAAACAAAACATAACAAAACAGTCAAACCAGATGTGTACACATCATTGTTTCATAAAGGGTCGAGCTTTAGTTCATTTGCATTTTCAAAAGATTACTAATAATGATCTTTTTAAATAGAACTAGAGGTCTAAAACAAAACCCAAAATATTTTAGTGTAATTTCTGTTAGTGGATGTTCGCACTCCTTATTGGTTTAAGCAGTGACCTCAACTACTTTGCTTGTGGTTTGTGGTGACCAAAGCTATCGACATGATGTGTTTCCTTTTGGCTTATACTCTTCTTTGAAGGATAAATAATACATGATCCTATCTAAAATCTCTATTAACTAAAGCCAAATTCCCCCAAAAACTCAATTCAATATATAAGTTTTTATTGCTCAAAGAATCACTATCTTCTTAACTATTTTCTCCAAGAAATAACAATCGTTATAATGGTTATCGGGTCCAATCGTTATAATGCTGTGATCACCTTGCAATCTAATGAGGTTGTTGTTTCCCTAATTCAGCCCACCACTTCTTTGTGGGCAAGCCTGGTTAAAACATAATGATCTGGCCAGTGGTTAAAAAGCCCGTTAACTCCAGTCCATTAGAAAGCTTCTACGCAATTCAGACCGCGCTAAAGGAGTGGAAGGCCGGGCTGTAAAGTATACGTACAATCTGACGGCTGAGCTCCACGGTAGCGCCTGCACCTCTTTGACTTGTCATCAGTAGTTTTGGAGATCTACGTCACACAAGCCCTATGGGATGACTGGAAAACTGGGTGATACTGCTGCTCTGTGCGGTTCTATTATTACCATTCTGCTCCCATGAACAAAAAATTTTCTAACACCACTGACAAGTGGACACAACATGAGCACGGACAATATACATGGAAGCAAGAAGTTACCATCTCAATACATTGTGAACAAATACTGCATGCAATGAGATGCAAACTAAAACAAGAAGAGACATCGTTTTCTTTTAACTTGATTTGCTAAATATTTCAGTTTGACATCTCTTGTGTATTAAAAATTTATGTTGAGGACATTCCAATTTATATTGATCAACATAATTTTGCTTATATTCATCCATCGTTTTACTAGGCCTGCCATTACTTTCACCACATGCTTTACATGTAACGGAGCCTTTGGTCGTTTCCACAAGTAGGGGAGAATGCTGATGTTTTCGCTTACATAATGTCCTAATGTAAAGAGGCTTCCCAAAATGCATTCTTAGTGTACAAAGAAGTCACATTCTTTTGCAGTACAAGACAATGCTTCTAAATCTCTTTTTTCTTTACAAATAAAACTATAATTGTTGTCCAAAATGGAATCCAATTGGAGGATGGAATGCAGAGTTATAATGGATGATTAAAGCAGTTAAAGAAAAAGATTTAATTATTAAACTTCTTAAATTATCTTTCTTAGTTTGTATTTATTGTATATGAATTGAATGAAATAGAAGACGTTTTTAAAGAAAAACAATTGATATCCCTATTCTCTTAGCTAAAGTAAAGAATGTAATACGTGGGAGAGTTTATTTGTTTAAAAATATAAAATCTTCTCAAGAAAATGTTATTTTTAGTCAAATTTAAAGGTTTTCAATTTCTATCTTTTCATAGATATGGTAATTTTTATAATACTGCAGTATGCCCCTGTATATCTGTATTTTAAAATTTATTAATACAATTTATATTTCCACTAAAAAATAAAAAACTCTAATTGTCTTTCTAGCCTTTATCGTCATGTGCAAAGATGAGTGACAAAGGATGATATGCAAAAGAGTGACACAACTATAGCACAATCCAAACTTAAAATCATCAACGCACACGTAGGCCACCATGTTCGAAAGGCAACCCTTGCAAAACTCTCCAAATCTTTCGTAGCTTCCGACAAGGAAGAGAATATGCTCGTGAAGATGATGTTCAAGGGCCTCTGAAAGTAAAACACATTGAACATCCAACTTAAACCAATCACACTTGTTTCATATATATTTGTAACCCTCCCTGTATAGCCTACACATATGACAAGTTTCGTACTTCCCCAAAAGTGATGCTTGTGAAGTGAGAGCAAGCGGATGATTCTAAAATAACTCTTTTAATGGTTATGAGTAATTTAGCACATCTTACATGTAAGAAGAAATTACACTTCACACAACCATAACATTACATGAAATAACCCTCTTTGAGTTTATTAAAACCCAAGATGTTTTGGTGCATTTTCTGTCAATGGATGTTGGCACTCCTTATTGGTTTAAGTACAGGCCTCAATTACTTATTTGTAGTGAGCAAAGTTATGGACGTGACTTGTTTCCTTTTAGCTTACGTTCTTCCTTTGTAGGATAAATAATGTATGAACCTGAACCTTTTTCTTCCAATTAAAAAGAGAGAGAGGGAGATTAACCCAAGCCAGATTTTCCCAAAAACTCAGTTCAATATAAAACCTTTTATTGCTTAGAGAGAGTTATTATCTTTTTAATTATATTCTCCAACAAATAGCATTCAGCAAAATATCATCCAAAGTGAAAAATAATAGTCCAATGGTCGTGCAATCAATTTCTTATGAAATAATTAACAATCAAACATATTAGATGCGTGATAGTTCACTCATTTCCATGGGATTGCTACGACTTGAGTTTGAATATCTCTTGAGCAGTCCTGCAATTTGAATTTAAAAATTGAACGATGCCAGCAAAGCCATTTGAAAAGATTTTAATGGTGAAAAGATTTCCCCGCACGTGAGCGTTGTCGGGCTCAAGTAGTTTTGAGGTTAACCACACTCCTTACCAGAGTTTAATGGCGAAAAGTCTTCATTTGCTTCAACTAATTTGTCGAGGTTAAGAATTTAAGTTTGTTTCACCGAACTCTCACAATTGATCATTCTTATTATTTTTTTATAATTATGTGAATTTATTTATCCAAAAATGAGAGAATATAAACTTTTAAAAATATTCCTTAATATTATAAATTTATTTTTAAAAAATCAATTATTCAATTATAACACAACAAAATATTTTGTCTAAAGATTTGATATTTCTAAAAATAAATACTCTCTTATATACTAACTTTCTCATTCTAACTAATAAGAATAATATTTTCAGAATTGTTAAGGTACAAAATGTAATAACATGAAAAGACTCAAGCCTAGAAAAATTTTGATATATCTTAGACCTTCATAATTACTTTCAAATGTGATTTTTTTAATGCATGCATGAATAAATTGTGTTGTTATACAAAATAATTATCATTTGATTTGTTCATAGTGAGATAAATCAATTTTTTGATTAGTCTCTAACATGTTAACAGATATTTCAATAATGGTGAATTTGTTAAAATGTTCCATTGATAAACTAAATTAGAAAATGAACTCCAATACATACTTTCTCTAATTGTACATATTTGTCTTTTGATATTGCAATCTTATTCTCAATCATTTTGGAGCATGATGAATGTATTTCATCCCAAAAGGGGTAAAAGTATCAATCTAGTGCCTTTGTTTTTCAACTAATGGCACTAGAAGCTTGGAGTTCCGTAGCAAGTTTTGTATATATAATCTTCCCAAGTGTTTTTACATGTATTCAATGCCTAACATAGAAATGTCTTACATTCACTGTTCTATTTTGCTTATCTTCTTGAAGATGGGAATGTACCACATTGTAGTTTTGGCGGTGCACCGGATAAAGGGGATTAAAAAAATCAGCTTTAATTTACATGCTCTCTCTCTCTCAATACAATCCATATTCTCGCTACTCCATTCAATTTCACACCATGATAAATGACTGATATGGTAGAGGAATCCACAGTTCACTTGTACTTACATGTGGACATATATCAATGGACCTTTCACATCACATTCATATAGAAAGGCATCCACGTTTCATCAAATATGGACATTGTAAAAGGTACAAATAAGGTTTCTTGATAGGTCTAAGAATTGAATTGCTAACTTACTGGATGATGAAATGCATGTGTTACTATTTAGGAAGTGGCATCAAAAGAGTCAAATTTATGAATGATAGCAAGACAGGTTGATAGAGCCGTGTGGCTGGTATTAGTTGTGATCACTTTTTGAAATGGTTTTGGTCTTTTAACGTGCTTGCATCAATTCTTAGAGATCTTCTCTGGTGCACTATACGAGATTAAGTTTAATGGTGGTTGGATGTTCTCTGGTGCACTTGAACTCATTAGAATCTGGGGTCCCGGATCTTTACAGTAAAGCAATTAATAAATACATCAGAATTTTTTTAATGATTTCTTTAGCGTCTTTGACGTAGCAAAGATTACGACTAATCCTTGGAAAAACTCATTCTAAAATTGAACTACCATCTTTAGTTTCATTCACCTTTGGTTTGTATTGTAAAAAATTACAAAAAATATAAATTAAGCACGGAAGAACTAAAAGTAATTATATGATAAAAATTTGACAAATAAAAGAAACAAATTTACAATTCCATGTCATGTGCGTCTCCAGACTCAGTATCACCTTAGCCTCAAAAGGAAGGTGGGCAGAGGCGGTAGGAAGGAAGACGTGCGTGGGAAGAAACGCATGCATGCATTTAAAGAGTTGAGGGTTAAGGCACGGGTGGTAGGGAAACCCATGCCTAGTCGTATCTCTGTACGCTTTTGTGTTATGTAAGGCTTCTATGTCCGAGTACACAGAGGGGGTGCGGAATGTAAGAATGCATGTATGGAGATATAAGTTAGATCTTGAAACCCTAGCAACAGCTCTGTAACCTTGGTGTCTTCCCCTTCCTTGATTGGCAAGAGTGGTTGTAAGCAAAGACACGAGCCTTGTTCTTTTACGATTATCCTTTATTACTGCCCGCGAAAAGATCCACCGGCCAAGCACATAACATTCTATCTCCATTAATAGACAAATTTCTAAATTTATCGATAAAGCAGCTTGAGTTTTTTTTTTTTTTTTAATAGAAACCCGTAATTACTCTTGCTTCACTGACCTATCTGCGTTGATTGATTCACGACAGTTCTGATAAGGTAATACTGTGCGAAACATGTGTTCATTACATGACAGCTCTTGTTGAATTGGACCTGGGAATAACTCGTTGCCAATGCCTCAACTCAGACTAGGATGATTCAGTTGCTCGTAATTAGTGTGTTCAGTAATTTTAGGGTCTGATCGTCGTACCTTTTCCATTGCAACGCCAAGTCATTTTATCTGATGTTTTTGATAGTTAGAAGCTTGTAGACAAAACCAAGAGCACCATTTGGCAGTGGAAACCAGGCTATATGGTGTACAGGCGGTCAAATGGCTCCAACCGAGGAACTCGTTTCACTAGCTTTAATCATGAAACGCACAGCTGTGCTACAAAGGAGCACCGTACACATGCCGTCTGCTCTCTAATTTGGACATCACCGGTCCCCAAAGATTCAGTTGCCACAGATGACTGGAACGGCTGGTCTACGCCATCGCTCCGAGATGTCTTCTCGTAGAAGCCTGCTAGGTTTTAGCTTCTCAGAGTTCGTGTTTAATGCGTTGGACAGAAAAAAAAAAAAAAAAAAAAAAGGTCATGGATTCTGGGACAAGATCTCCCTCTTTTCTTCTGTCCCGCACACGCGCGGTGTTATCTAAGGCTAGTTAAAGAATTCGACGGAATGTGTTTAATGTTATATGCATATGTATTATGCTCTTAATCGTAAAAGCTAACATATAACTACCTTTTTGGTTGTTATGATATTTAGGAAGTTAATTTGAATTTGTTAATAATTTTTGGTGCGGTTTCATGTTATTTTAATCATATTTCTGCTACTGTAAACAATTATATTTCATTTCATAAAATTTAATCCCAGCTTAATTACTTATGTGACTTTACTCATCCATTTTACATAAGTTTGCACTAACTCGGTTTAAGTTCGTTTATTCCCGATACGAGTAATCCTGATCATCCAAGATATCATCAATCTTACTGGATGCTGTTCAAGTTCACGAAGCTAATTCTTGACAAGAGAAGTTAGGATCATACAGAAGTTTTTTACATGATGTTAATAATTTATCTTCTTTTGGCAATGTCAAAACAACTAACAGTAGTGCTACTAGGAACATTAGAAAGGGCTGAAACCATATGTTCTAATACCGCTTGCAGGGAGAGACATAAGAACAGATGCAAACAATATAGACATATGCAAAGAACTTCAATCGTAATCAATTTATTTGAAAAAGATGATAGACATGGAAATTTTTTGCCACTTTTTCTCAACGACATCACCATTTACTAAACTAATTTAACTCACCTTATGATCCCGCAAGCCAGGCTGGCAGCGAAAGTGAAGAATTAGTTCGCATTTGGTGCATTCAACTGCCAATAAATACCAACAATCAAGAGGAAAGTTCCCATCAATAGCAAAGAATTTACCACAAACATCACATGGGGGAGAGTCTTCAGTCGTGTTAACAAATGCCAGAGGATGCTTGTGAAATTTCCCCAAATAAGGTCTTCCAAATTTAATGGAGGGATTCTTTCCAATAACACAGCAGGAGTGTGCAGTGAAGTCACATTCCTCACAATAGTGAAGCAAGCATTTGGGATCCCTTTCTTTTTCACAAATCAAACAATAATTATCTTCAGAATCATCATCACATCCTATTGTGGGCCTTAGGAGATGTGTATCATAGCGGTGCCTTGCCACCGGAAGTGTGATGCATCTAAAACACAAGTGAAACCGGCAATCAGTGCACTTGAATGCTTGGAGGAAAAATTCGTAGAAGTCGCACCCATCGCATTTGAAGGGACCACCTCTTACAGCAAGGAAGAGGGGGTGTTCATGAAGTTGGTGTTCAAGACGTTCAGGGATTAAACAACATTGAACGTCAAGTTGGAAATCGTCGCACTCACCACATTTGTAGATGAAGCCATGGCGGTCACGATCACACTGTTTACACTGAAAAAGTCCAAGAAAGGAAGATTCATCGTGCGAGTGGTCTGAAAGAAGCGTGAGTGGATGCTCGTGGAATAGCGCTCGCCTGACGATTGGAGGTATTTTGGCACATTTCCAATGCAGGAAGAACTTGCATTGATGACAACTGTAAAATGGGGAGAAGATTATACGTTGTACACACACCTCACATCGCATGTCATTCCAGGGCCTTTCATAGCAGAGCATTAAGTTGTGGTCTGGATGGCTAAAATCTGAGATCTCCTGAGGGACAACAATTTCGTCCTCCGTGACATTTGCCCCTTCAACTAAGCAAACAAAATCACTAGGAGGGTTATCGAGATCGGGGGAATGCGATTCACGATAACGTGCACATGCCAGGTGAACAATGTAATCACAATCTTTACAATAATAAGCTCCAAACTTTGGATTCACCTTGTTACGGCAAAGGTTACAGAATATCCTGTCCTGCTTCCTGACTTGATGAACAGAATAGGTGCGACTAAGAAAATGATTGTGTCCAATAGTTCTGATGGAGTGTTCAAATGCAACACACTTCCCATGAGTCAAGAGTCGGCAAACGCTACATAGGTAAGCTATATCCTGCCCTTTCTCACCACAACCTTCGCAAGTGAACGGAATCGGCTTCAGAGTGGGGGTGACCACGTGGTCGTGGCAATCGTCAGCACTGATTCGCCAACGGTGGAGACATTCCTTGTGCATGTCGAAATTGCGAAGATAATTACGGTAGCACAGTAATTTGTCGCACCTTTTCCGGCAAGCATTACATCTAGTGGAATATGATGGTACTCGGATAGTGAGGATGTCATTTGGGAGCATAGGATGTTGCACTGCGCCAGAAAGCTGGGTGCATGATTGATGAAGCAGGAGAGGGCATTTGGGGATGGAGCATTTATAAGCTGGAAAAGATGTTGGTTTCTCGCATCCCCTGCAAGCAACTTCCTTCTCCCCGTTATTGTTCCCATCTTCTACCAGGATCAAGTGATGCCTGTCCTCCAGTTTATGTCTTCGCTTCAAATTATTGGCATCTATTGGCACCGGGCATGATTGATGTTGGATAAAGTCGCACTCCAAGCACTTGCAGACAGGACCCAACGCTTTTTCCTTGCATAGCCAGCAAGTCTTCTTCTTCTCCACCTCCTCATCATGCTCATACTCGTCATCCTCGTCCTCGTACAAGTCATTCTCTTCCTCCTTGTCCTCCTTTTTCTTCTCGTCCTCTACCAACTCCTCAACAAATACCAGGTGATGCCATAGGCTACAATCTTCGAATTCCATCACTCTCTCTATCTTTTACGCACACAATCGAACGATTCACTCGAATACCTGTTTGGCTTTCAAGAACGCGACTCACAATTTGTACTTGTTATTGTTAAGACTCCCAAAAATTTGAGATGGGCTAGAAGAGTTACCGGTAGTACTACGCGTTACAAATAAAAAATCGAAGACCAATAGGCAACGATGACTCTGAAGGGCCAACTCCCAAGTCCTTTTGACCTGGTTCGAATGGCACGTGATTGCAAACGCACAAATTTACTCAAACTTTATTAACAAACGCAATAGACTTGATAAAAATAGCTAAGGAAACGTCTCATGATTCGAGAAACCATAATAAACTAGTGTAAAGTTTTGTAATAAACCATAAACCTGTCCCGTATGAATATTACGTCGCCACATGTTCAAGTTGAATCCTTGGAAAACGATCAAATTCAGAAGTTCTGAGCGTTCAACTTGCCTCCATTTCAGTCTCTTTTCTCTACTCCTTTAAATTAACTGTAATTCTGGGCAGAGTTTATCTGGCTCTTTGAGATCAGTGAAGTAAGTTATTGTAATCAATAAAAGGTATCAAATTGTTACCTATGTGCATGCTTGACTCTAGTAATTCTAAAAAATCATTTTAAAATTGTAGTATCCTATATCGCCTTTCTCCCCAAGATCAACTTAAGCAATAAATAAATAAATAAATAAATAATATTAAAAATTAGACTTCAAAAATAGGTCTTAAATCGCCTTGGAAAGCGATCAAATTTGGCAGTTAATTTGATAAAGTAGTTTTTATTTATAATTAATAGTATTATATTTTTTTATAATGTAGCTATATTTTAGTAATATAAACAATCATTTTCATTCTAAAAACAATTATAAGTTTCAATTAATATGATATGATTATCTATACTTATTGTACTTTCTTTTCTTGTGAATATATAAAGTTTAAATTCAGACTTTCCACTTATATTATTTAAAGATACAACTGGCTTTGACAATAGTTTTATTACGAAAAGACTTATACACTTACATTCATTAATATTGGGAAGTACTTAAATTAAATCTGAAATTATTTTCAGCCAAGAAAGAAAGGAAGTTTCGAAAATTCATTTATAAGGACTAATATAATGAATGAAATAATTGTATAGTGTGGAAGATGAAAAAGGATTGATGGAAATGAGCTGAGAGCCCAAAAGATGAGAATGTTCCAAATTGTTTTACCAAATACATATTAGCATTTAATAGAAATCCCGTAAAGTAGTTTTATCATGTAGCCTTGGTGGGCAACACATGTTACAGCCATAGTTATTTTCACTTCCTCAAAGTTTGCAAAATTTGTCCTCATCTTTTAAGAAAGGGGATCATCTCAAGATTTAATGGCCTACATAAATGAGTGTAGGTTTCAAAAGTCCTTAACTTTTTGCTTTAATTTTTTTGTCAACGTAAAAAATTAGAAATCGTTCATTGCATTCTCTCAAACATATCAACTTTTGACACGTTCTTATAGATTGTAAGAATAATTTTTTAAAGGAAATAGATTACGTTGACACGTTCTTATAGATTGTAAGAATAAAATTAATTAGAAAAAAATTGACAAAAGCATATGCAAAACAATTCCATAAGATATAATTTGTTTGTCTTCTTTTAGAATGAGATATAGGTAGCTGATAATTTTTAATATATAAAAACAGGATACACCTATTGGTTCAAGTTAAGTGAAACACGTAATCAACAACTTTACTATCTTTTAGTTGCTAATAAAAGCCCAACAAATTGGGCTTGCCTGTATAGATCCGGCTCCTAATTTAAAATAAATAAATAAAATAAATAAAAATAAAAATAAAAATAAAAATTGCATCAACTCGGAATCAGCAAACCGGGTCTACCCGGGTTATCGGGCTGTAAGAACGAGCACCTCCCTCTTCCCAGGTTCAAGGATGTATCCAATGGCTTCCAATCCACTTTCTCAAAACGCGGTAACGGATTCGCTTTTTTTATTTTTTATTTTTTTTTTATTTTTTTATTTTTTTATTTTTTTTATAACATTTATACCAAATTAAATCAATTTTATGCCAGATTATAAATAAATTAGAGGGAATCAGTCGATCCGTTTTTTTTTTTTTTTTTTTTATGTTATTGTGAAACCTTTTATACTATATGTTGTCTTACTTCTATGAAAGAATTACTTCATTATTTTTGTTCTCTCTACCTGCCTATATATGTTGTACATAAAACTGCACAGTTCCTCAATTTCCAGGAATAACACGTATATCCACAAAGCCCACTTGTGGTTAGGCTATAGTGCTATGGATGTTGTGTCTGAGTGCCAGAAATACATCATCGAAATCCTTGTTACTAAATAGGTTTATGTTGTAATAAGGAAGCTCAAATAATTTTGCCTACGACTAAAACTTGGCAGGTCCGAAGTGTCCAAATACACATATAGCAAATAGAAGTCTTCTAAAGTAGCTTGGTGGGCAAGACACTTACGAACAATTCAAGAGCCCTCAAAGCTTATCCTACCAACTCATTCCTATCCCCCATATTACAGTCATAATTATTTCCACGTCCTTGAAGTTTGTAAAATTTGTCCTCATCTTTTGAAAAAAGGGTTCGTCTTAACATTTAAAGGGTTATATAAATGAAGACAAGTTTCAAAAGTCTTTTAACTTTTGCTTTAATTTTTTTCAATATAAAAAAATAGACATTGTTTATTGCATTCTACCAATCGGATCAACTTTTTATTTTTATAAAGTTAAAAGAGACAATGAAAGGTGGATTATTTTTCCTTTACATGATCATGCTCATCAATTTCACTGAAAAATCAATAGTGTTCTAAATCTATGTTTAGGATAAGTATTTTATTGTATTTAAGTATAGATGAAAAATGAATGAATGAATGAATGAATAAACAATTATACAATTTATCAATGCTTTCATGTCTTGGGATAGAATTTAATTGCGAGTAATATATAGGAATTTCACTTGTAAGTGGTGGAAGGAAAAAATGAAAATAATATGATTAATATTATACAACGGAATAGAACGTAATAACTTTTTACAAGTGATGGATATTACAATGAAGTAGTAATAGTGGTAAAGATGTGCGCAAGGGAAGTAGAGAAGTGGGCTTAACATATCATTTATGACTTATTAATATAATCATAATACTTATGTACTTTATGAACACCTTTACACAATTACATCTATTATAACATAATATCTTTATATTCATAAATATACCATCATAAATGACTTATGACAAGTATTATATTTGGGCATATAAATTTTGTTATTGATCACGTACACTTTCATCAAACAACAAAACCATATCCAAGTCAACATCAAACGTTTTGATTGACGGAAGACATGCTGTAGGGTTTACCAGGCTTGCCAAGCTATAAGGTGCTCGTACCGTCAGTCTACCCAGGAGCAATGTACGAACGCCTGTACCTTTTTGGCTTGTCGTCAACAGTTTTAGAAATATGGTCGTGGCGCAAATCCATTGGATGTTTAAAAAGTTGGTTTCTGAGCCTTTCTGATGTCTTGTGATGAATGCCTACGGCGATGTCAGCTTTGTGCAGCGATGTTTTCGTCAATCGGTACAGGTTTGGAAGACAATGGGTGCCAACTCAATGTAATTCACTCGTTTTTGTCAGGGATACTTTCACGTCTTTCGTAAGTCTGAATTATTGGCTTCCATCGTTCAGAAAACCCAGTGGCAGTCGTGAAAAGCAGGTGAACACATGACTCTGACGCTCTCTGATGAACGCCCAGCTGGATTGCAACTCTTACTTACCGCTTCGACATATATTAGACACCAGAATTTAATTATTTATTTTTAACATATTTAATCATTTTTTAATATTGTAACAATTTACATCACATGTTTTACAAAAATTATCAAATTTGGAAGTTGTGTGCCCTTAATTTGCAAAGGAAAATGATTGTGAAAGATTTTAAACCTCCCTTCTTGCCCAGGACTCAAATGAATGCAATCATATAGAATTTAATATTATTTATCCATGTGATTGGGTAGAATCTTGTCTTAGAAAAAAATCAAATTTGAAAGCTCCATGTCTTCAATTTGCAGGGTATAATGACAAAAGGTGTAACACTTGAGAAGTACTTATCTTCGAACTTGAATATATGTAGTCTTATAATATTACTTACCCACATGATCAAGTTGAATCTCCTCTTGGAAAATGATCAACTTTGGAAGTTCCATGCATTCAACTTGCAAAGAAACTTAAATGTGTGCAATCATATAGAATTTATATCATTTATCCATGTGACCAAGTAGAATCTCTCGTCTTGAAGAATGATAAAATTTGGAATTTCCATGCATTTAACTTGCAAAGTAAAATAACAAAGGTGTAAGATCTCAAAAAAACTTATCTTGAAACCTGAATATATCTAGTCTTATAAAATTGAATATTGCCTTGGAAAACGATCAAAGTTTGAAGTTCGATGCATTCAGTTTGCCGTTCTTGCTGTCTTGTTACTCCATTCTTATGCTATTAGCTGTAATAGCACGCAAAATCCATTGGCTCTTTCGAGATTAACGAGGCAGTTTATAGTAATTAATGAAAGGGAAAAGATAGGGGCCGTGATACCCATTCGCATACCTGACCATCATCCAGACACTACATATTCGAACTTAGTAAAACAAAACACTGTCTGAACAGGTCCAACAAACTTCCATCATTGAAAGTCACGAAAAAATCTATGTTTAGGAAGATTCAACCAATTCTTCCATTCATAAAGAGAATAAAAAAGAAAAAGAAACCTCTATTAAAACAGTGTAAAGATGTATTTTACATTATTTATATTTTGATATCATCTTTTTTCTATGTAAGATGTTTTTCTTTTCAGAAATCAATTTTTTAAGAAATAAAATTTTGAAGACAATATTAAAGCTTAGATTCGAAATGCAACACCCTCTCATTTGTATATTAAGTTCTCATAGTTTTTTTTTTAACTCAAGATGAAGGGGTATACTGAAAATAATATAAAAATGTATCATCTTAATATTATTTTGGTGTTATTTTTCTTATATGGAGGTATCTCCTATCTCAATAATTTATTTTAAATGAGAGAATGAGTCTTCGTAACATTATAAAAATCTTGAAAATGATTAAATAATTGTTTAATCTTCATACTTCTTTTTTCCTTCTTACATAGTCACAACCATAGAAAGTTATTCTAGTCAATTTACGGTTAAAAATGTGGCTATTTTGAATACTTTTATTTACAATTAAATCCATGGTTTTGAAGATCATTAAAAAAAATCATATAAAGCAATTAGTATTTCCATATCACCATCTAAAGCAGATGTACTATATTTTAAAGCAAAAAAAAAAAAAAGGATTACATTATAATTAGGTGAATGGCAAAGAGAACCTCCTGTCCTACAGCCATTGAACTAGAATTAGCGTGCTAAACTTTGTGTGTGCATCTACCAGCACCCATTTACTGCCAATATCATGCTATTGTCCTTCATATCCACTAGAGAGAGCTTATAGCAAAAAATCAACAACAGACAAAAGAAAGAAAAAGATTTGGCACAAATGTTTTGAAAGCAAGAAAAGGAGCACAGATAAATAAAAGAAGAGATATTTTTAAAACACCATTTTGAGTCCTCGGAACTCGAATTTATGCAGAATTGGTTTTTACATTGTCCATGTGATCGAGTTAAATCCCGCAAAACGACTAAATTAAAATTTTCATTTGTTCAACTTGCCTTTTTAGTTGTCACTTTCCTGCAAGTTCAACGAGGCAAGTTATAGTAGTTAATAAAAATTACTTCATCGATATGCAGGCTAGATTCAATAAAATTGAATATTAGTTTATAAAATTACTTGGAACTTGAAAACATAGTTTTATAAAATTGAATATTAGTTTCACCTATAGCACGTTTGGCAGCCAGATAATAATCTAAAATTAGTCCTGTTCTTCCCAATGCAAATGTTGGATGAAAAATATTGAAGACCAAGAACTAAGATCCGTGCTTTTTAAGCTTTCACATGATTGTATATGTCTATACTCCCTGAGTTTCGTCGATAAGATTGCAACCCAAGTATTAATTTCCAATTTATAATGGAAGAATCTACGAAAGTTAAATTTGATGTAGAAAATATTTTTTACTCGATAATCTAAGACAACTCAAATGACCAATGTCTCTGCCTAGATTCTCTCTACCAGTCATTTTCCACCGTCCCTGCACCACACCACCACTTTCAAGAAGAAGTGCAGGGTTTTGAGAAGAACAAGGCAAGGTATATTGATTAAAAAAGGCTTTAATCAAATTAGTATAAAAATATAATTTTAAGTATTTTATTTACAATTAGTTTATAATTTTGAAGTCTATCTATATATATCACTTGAAGCACTTTTTTTTTTTTTTCCAAATCACCACCTAAGCATATAAATAACATTTTAAAGCAAAAATGAAATTGCATTATAAGCTTTTGGGTTGTAAAGAAAACAAATTTCTGCGGTTAATTGTTTTACTTACTAAGTGACGGTAAATATAAACAAAGTTTGAAATTTGTTATAAATAGGTTATATTGAAAAGAGTAATCTCATATCCCAATATATAAATTTCAAATAAAAAATTATTATGATTTTATTGAAATATAGGATAAAGTTGTATATTAGGAATTGAAGTTTGATAAGTGTTTTTTTTATATATATAATTTAAGATAGATATATACTTCTAATATAAAAGATGTTAATAACAATAACACAAAAAATTAGGAGGTATATATCTTATGTAGAAATGTAATTTAAATTCATACAAGTGTATCCACTTCAATTTTTGCTTTTTTTATTTGAGCATATTTGAATTTTTACTTTTTTTTAATTATTTTTTATGGGTTAAATTATTTTAGACTTTAGTTGTGGAATAGAATAGAAAGAACTCGTGATATAACTTTATTTTTTTCATATTGCCTTAATCTTGTGAACTAATTACTTTTTATTTCCCTCTCTACATATTTCCACAAACTTCATGGTCCCTCAATTTTCCAAAATAACACCTATTTACACAATGCCAACGTGTCATTGAGCTGTAGTCCTGTTGATATTGTACCTATACACCAAGAATATATCATGAAATCCTTTTTACCAAATTGGTTGAAGTCATATTAAACAAAACTCAAATAATTTTGCCTCCAACTGAAATTTTACCAGGGTGTCCAAATAGACATATAGAATTGAAGTCTAATAAAGGAGTCTTAGAACCTAGATTTCAAAAATAATTCTTAAATCCATAAGTAGGTCTTAGAAAATTATCAAATTTGAAAGTTCAGGAGCAGGTCTTAAATCTCCTTAAATAAATTATCAAATTTGGAAGTTGCGTACCCTCAACCTGCAAAGGAATGACGGTGAAAGATTTCAAAACTCCCTTGTTGCCCAGGAACTCGAATGAATGCAATCATATAGAATTTAATATTATTTATCCATGTGATCGGGCAGAATCTTGTCTTGGAAATCGATCGAATTTAAAAGCTCCATGTCTTCAATTAGCAGAGTATAATGACAAAAGGTGTAAGATTTCATAAAGACTTATGTTGGAACTTGAATATATGTAGTCTTATAATATTACTTGCCCACATGATCAAGTTGAATCTCGCCTTAGAAAAAGAACAACTTTAGAAGTTCCACGCACTCAACTTACAAAGAAACTTGAATTTATGGAATCATACAGAACTTACATTATTTATCCAAGTGACCAAGGAAAACATTGTCTTGGAAAACAATCAAATTTGGAAGTCCGACGCTTTCAATTTGCAGAGTAAAATGACAAAAGATTCAAGATTTCAATAAAACTTATCTTGGAACTTGAATATATCTAGTCTTATAAAATTGAATATCACTTACCCACGTGATCAAGTTGAATCTTGTCTTGAAAAACGATCAAAGTTTGAAGTTCTATGCAGTCAATTTGCCGTTCTTGCTGTCTCTTTTGTTAAAGTTACCATTCTTGTTTGGCCGTAACGTGGGAGAATTATGATCATGGCATGTTTGTAACTACAAGCAACGTCGGAGATATCTTCATGAACAAGAATGTTGAAGGTGCATGCTCTGTGTTGGAATATCTGGTAACAAAAGATTCGCTTCCTACTTTAAGGGTTTACGGGGAAGAGCTATCCGAAGAAGAGTTCGTGGGCTCGACACATGCGGTTGGAGACTTGGAGAAATAATGAGGAACCCGCATACTGTTCTTTCTATGCCTTATTAGATGTTTTTAATGCTTGCAAACCTGCTCTATGTAATGATGAGAATTTGACAAGTTTGTTTAACGTCCCTTCATGCAAGTAGCATGCAAGTTGTATCTTGTTGTTTTGTCATGGTGGTTGCCTATATAAAAGTTATGTAAGATGTATTCTCTGTACAAGCAAAGTTTTTTTCTATTCAAAGTCATGCTTTATCTTCTCTAAATGTTAGCAGAGTCACTCGGTCTTGCATTTATAAAAGTTTTCATAGTTCTTCTTTTGCTTTTTTTAAATTTTACTTATTTTTTTTATAATTTTGAATATCTTTTGCACCACATTTGTTTACAAATGTTTGTGTTCTTCATCTCATCTTTTTGTTTTAATTTTGATGTTTTGATTTATCTTCTTTGTTTACAAATTCCTTGAACTTTCTCGTTCAGTTAGTTTGTTCATCAAATCAAACCCCTCAAGCTTGAAACAACATGCCACACATTGCCATATTCAATATAAACCTACCAAACTCTGATTTTCAATTTCTTTCCCCCATTCCTATGCTATTAGTTGTACTAGCAAGCAGAATCCACTAGCTCTTTTGGGATCAACGAGGCAGGTTATAGTAATTAATGAAAGGGAAAAGATAGTGGCCATGATAACCATGTGCATACTCGACCATCTTCCAAACATTGTAGCATATTCGAACTTGGGAAGAAGGGGGAATGGGGGGAAGACACTATTTTAACAGGTCCAACAACTAGTATCGAGGTCACAAAAAAAATTATTTTTAGGAAGATTCAATCAATTCTTCCATTTAATATTGTCTTAAAATTTTATTTCTTAAAAATAGTATAGAAATTTATTCTCGTTAATATTATTTTGGTGTTGATCTCCTTATATAGAGGTGGCTCCTATCTCAATAATTAATTTTAAATGAGAGAATGAGTCTTCATAACATTATAAACATCTTGAAAATGATTAAATAACTTATTAATCTTCCCTTTTCTTTTTTCCTTCATTACATAGTCACAAGTATAGAAAGTTATTCTAGTCAATTTAATATTAAAAATGGGGTTATTTTGGATACTCTTATTTACAATTAACTCCATGGTTTTAAAGATCATAAAAAAAAAAACCTATAAGGCAATTTGTAATCATATCACCATCTAAAGCAAATTTATTATATTTTAAAGAAAAAATGGATTACATTATAATTAGGCAAATGGCAAAAAGAACCTCCTGTCCTACAGCCATTGAACTAGAATTAGTGTGCCAAACTTTGTGTGTGTATCCACCGGCACTCATTTACTGTCAATATCATGCTATTGCCATTCATATCCACTAGAGAGTTTATAGGAAATAATCAACCGATAAAAGAAAAAGAAAGATTGGGCACAAATGTTTTGAAAGCAAGAAAAAGAGCACAGAAAAATGAAAGAAGAGATATTTTTAAAACACCATTTTGAGTCCTTGGAACTCAAATTTATGGAGAATTGGTTATTACATTGTCCATGTGATCGAGTTAAATCCCGCAAAACGACTAAATTAAAATTTTTATTTGTTCAACTTGCCTTTTTAGTTGTCACTTTCATGTGAGTTCAACGAGGCAAGTTATAGTAATTAATAAAAATTACTTTATCGATGTGCAGGCTTGATTCAGTAAAATTGAATATTACTTGGAACTTGAAAACATAGCCTTAAAAAATTGAATATTAATTTCATCTTGAAAACGATGAAATTTAAAAGTTCTATACATTTAACGACAGTGTTTAAAGATTTTTACACTACATCTCCCTCTCCTAAGAATCTGAATATATGTAGTCTTATAAAATTAAATAGTACTTAACAAGTTTAATCTCACCTTGAAAAACGATCTTGCCTAGCTTTTCCTCCAGACTTTACTAATTATTCTGTTTATTAAAAAAATAAAACAAATACAATTAATATTCATATTTTGAAAATTGTAGCGCCTACAAACTTTAAAAAATACAAACACAAAAGCTATCTGAATAGGTCTAACTACTAACTTTCAGCATTAAAAGTGACAGGAAAATTATTTTTTAAGACCAATTATTATGTTCATTAAAAAAGAAAAAAAGGAAAAAAAAAAAAAGAAGAAGAAACATCCATCAAAACATTGCAAAGACAAATTTTACATCACTAGCATAAGGCACCTTCCTATACAAGAGATCAATTGAAAAATAAAAAAAGAAATCAACTTAATAAGAAAAATTTCTTTTAATATAAAGTGAACAAAAATATATCGTAAATGGATAATTAGGCCTTACAAAACGATGGAATTTGACAGGCATATTAACAATAATATAAACATTAGTTATGCATGTTATTGAGTTGAATCTCACCTTGAAAAAAGGATCAAATTTGGAAGTCTCACTCACTAGCTTTTCTAAATTTCATTTTAGATATAATATCAACATCTAAATTTGAAATATAACATCTTATTATTCAAATATTATGTTTTTATAATTTTTTCATGCTCAAGTAAAAAAATTATATTAGAACTAACATGGAAACACATCCATAATGTTTTTACGTAATCTCCTTACTAGGAGGTGTCTTTCTATCTCAATAATTAATTTTAAAGCGGATAATGAATCTCTATAACACTACAAACATTTTTAAAATGATTAAACATCTCCTTAATCTTCACTCTCTCTCTTTTCTTCTCTAGATAGCCAAAACTATAAAAAGTTATTCTAGTCAATTAAATTTGAAAAATGGTGTTATCTAGGATATTTTATCTACAATAACTATAGTTTTAAAGATCATTTAGAAAATATCACACAAAGCAAATCACAATCAAAAGCATATGTATTATATTTTTTAAAAAATGTATTACATCATAATTGGGTGAATGGCAAAGAGAACCTCCAATCCCAGCCATTGAACTAGAATTAGAAAGCTAAACTATATGCATCTATAAACACTCATTTACAGCCAATGTAATGCTATTGCACTTCATATCTACCAGAGAGTTTAAAGCAAACAATCACTAAAAAGATCTTTGCAATTTATAGTTAAACGGAGAAAAGAGAAATTTCTTACACCTTCTCACTTTTGCTTTCTAAAAGAAAAACAACAGTAAGTCTTTCCAATACTTCCTACGAATCCAAAAAATTGTTAGTTCTAACTATTGTCCTCATAGACAACCCAATAATCGAGCATTAACACAGGCACCACATTTCTTGCAAAAGGGTATGACAAAGAATTTTACATGAATCTCTGCATAACACTACATGTATCTGCAGATGTTCATTCAAGACATTTTCATGATTATATGGCAATATCCTAACACTATTTACAGTGAAGTCCAAATGAGTGCCTGGTCAGCACTTCGTATACTATTTAGCTAATGTTTCACATATTAAAGCTGTTGCTGTAATTATTTACAGTCTTGAAGCAAGTTCCACAATTACAATTAACACATAGACAAGCAAATGAAAGTGATCCCAGACTATGTAGACTTCTCTTCGAGTTAAGGCACCTTGTTTGCCTACACCTGATGTATACCTTCCTTAAAAGGACCAGAATCATGTAATAATTTCGTAACTAGCCTAACCTGCAAATAGAAAGTCATACATTAAACAAATGACGAGGCACATATACAAGAACACAAAATCTTTTGGTCTTCGCCCTTCCTTTCAGCCCTCTTCTCATACTTCTTGGATTCTTCGTTTCAATGAAGAAAAACAAGGATTTTTATAACATGAGACTGCATAGTGTAAACACATTATTCTATTCATCAAATTACAGAGGGAATTAACAAAAGAAAGCTCAGAGGAGCCCCATTCCGCAATAAAACAGGAGAAAATGATTTTGGGTTTTGTCTAGAGACTAAATATGTTTTCAATAATGATATTTTACATACTGATAAGTAGACATGCTGTGTGTGTGTAAAAGTGTTCACTAGGACCGGGACAAAGGACACTTTTGAGTCAACTAGGAAATTGGAATTTCCACCCAAATGGAAGACAAGACGCTGAACAGTTTAATTTTCAGATTAAATGCACCCAGTGCTGACACTTGTATACAATTCGATCCTACTAAGACTTTAAAAGAAGGATTTACTAATGAAATAATAGTGTATTTCATCCACATATAAAATTCCATTGTATCCTCCAGGTAGTTGCAGGAAAAAGAAGAGGATGGAAATGGAACTGATTGGGCATAAATAAGTCGTCTAAAATAAGTTTGACTGAAGTAAGGCAATATAATGTTAATCACCTGAGTTGATTCACGCACTAGAAAGTCCTCTATGGCCGTCCTGAAACCTTCATTCACAAGGTAATGGCAGCTATAAGTTGTCACGGGCAGATACCCCCTCTGAATCTTATGCTCACCTTGAGCTCCCGCCTCAACTGTGCTCAGATTGAGCTCAATAGCTGCTTCAATTGCCTGTTATGCCAAAAAGATCACAAAGAAAGAAAAAGGCTCATTCATTCCTTCTTAAGATTGATGTTCTTCACATATGAATGAATTCTTGGCATTTGGAACTCCTAGATCATCGATCAGAATTCTATGCATATAGCCCATAATTCCCTGTAAGCTTGACTTTTGTGCCTAGGATGGGTAACAAATCAGTCCCGACTCAACAGTTCAAAAGTGCACGATCCTAACAAAATCAAGTTCATAGTCATAGCCGAAATATAATTCACAGTTTAGCTGTTCTTTCAAAATCAAGGAAAAATTTTCCAGATTATTCCCCCATTTGTGCTACTAAGAGAAGTGAGGAGTTACTAATTCTAGATTGATTAGCCTTAGGTATACCAACAAGAACCATACCTGGTAATAGCATGCTTCAAAATGCAAACTTGGATAGTATGCTCGTGGCTGACATCCCCATAGCCGCCCAAACAAAGTATCACCTCCAATAAGATTAAGAGCACCAGCAACAAGTTCTTCCCCTTCTTCAGCAACAACAAGTAGAACTTGATCCCCCATCTTTGATCCCATGCGGTGGAAGAACTCCCTCGTTAGATAAGGACTGCCCCACCTATGGATGATCAACAGCATACAAAAGATGTAGCATCCCACGAAATCCAAGTGATTCAACAAACTCTTAAGATTCTATCATTCGAAAATCATACTGATCATACAATGGTACCATTGTAAACCCCAAAATAAAAGAAAAGATAAAGGGCAAGGACCAAACTTGTTATCGGTGGTGTTCCTGTAAAATTTATAAAAAGTATCCCAGTGCCTTGCCTGCCCATAGAAGCATATAATTATTAGGGTAAGGCCTACCAACTATTTTCTGGAAAACCCAGTAAAAGATTGAAGTTCCAATTTGGCATTTCCCATGACATAGCAGAAAAAGCCATATGCAATTGCTTACGAAAACGTGAGATAATTTTCACCTCTTTTTGGAATTGCACAATAAATTAAGGGGATGGAAATGACCCCTGTAAATCAGAAATACAAATCTGCTGCTTAATTATGAAGTATAAATTAATTCATGCTTTGGTAGCAATGTCAAAATTATCAACTAATATTTTGGTTTTCATCACATTTCTGAATGAAAGCATGCTGCAAAAAGGGAAAAGAAACTGAAAATATCCTAGAATTGAGGGGGGGTCAATAGACAACATAAAGCACAAAAGCTTATGCTCAGATAATATTCTGTCTTTATTAACTACGGGCATGCAAATATTTATATATTCACATTTGGATATATAAAGGGAAAACATAGTAAGACAATCAAACAAGAGTGAAGTGACAATGAACAAAGCAGAAAGCCACACAATAAAAAGGATCAGATCTAGTGTTCATTACCTTTATCTCATAACCCCGGAGCCGTCTCATGGTCAAGTTCTGTGCGGAAATCTGCTTACAGAAAGATTCAATGAGCAAACTTGTAAGTCGCATATCCAATAGACAAGTTAACTGATCTCACAATCCAAGATAGCATGGCTTTTGATAGACATGATATGTTATAGACATGATCAGCACAACATATCTACATTGGCTTCTAAGCATGTTACTGGAACATGGAAGATAGAGAGACACAGTATAAATTATGGACAAGAGAACCCAAAAAGACAAATGCCTAATGTGCTAGAATGATACGTGACAGTAGAATTTCCCGTATCAGCATACTGTTTATTGGCTTATGCATTTTATACCAAATCAATAAACAAATTATCAAGCTAAACATGATTGTGGATATTCCTGGAATGAGTTGTAGAGGCAGCTAAACATGCAAATACCATAGAAATTTACAAATTTTTTTTCTCATCTAGAATTTCATTTACATACTATGCATGATTTATTATAGTAGCATGAAATTATAGATTAGTTTCAATTAATATTCTATTCTCCACATTCATTCATCCCCAACTTAGGTACAATGTTAAATTGATTATTACCAAAACTTTAATTTGTAGTGAATCTTAAGCAGAAGTAATGACGGTCAAAAAGATCACTGCAAGTAAACCACCAGCTCCTTGTTTGGCATGAAGAAGAATTTTTTCATGGGCTTGAAGTATAATTTTTACAAACAAGTGTGACAGCCCCATCCCCCCACAACTGTCCCCTGTCCCCTGTCCCCCTCCCCCTACATGCACAAAAAGAGAAATAATACTTGAAAAGACCAGATCAACCTTTTTGCGCTCTTGACGGATATTTTTCCTCTTACTTTGCCTCATATCCATCAAAAAATCATCAAAACTGCAGCCAAAAAGGGGTCCTCTCAGATAATATTATTGACAAATAAAACTGAGGAATGCATCTAAAAACATGAAGCTTCAGGGATTTACTACAAAAACTTGCACTAATTATGCAATGGTTAGATTCATGCTGATAGTTAATGGTGGAAAGTAATTCTTAAAATAACATGGCCCTTCTGTGTTCAGGAATTCTTTTGGAAAAAATAAAAAAAATAAAATCGTCATTGACCTTGAGGACAGAAATACATGGCAGGATCAGAAACTGGAACGGATGAATTACCCACAAAAAGTATTGTAAAACAATGACAATAAATTAATAAACAAAAAATCAGTTTTTGGTAGGTATGCCTACAAAAATCCAGTCAAAAACAATGGGCTGGAAGCCTTTAAGAAAATGAAAACATGGTACAAGCATATATGTAATATGTATTTATGAGTATCATGAATACTCGTCTATTGACTGATTCATCACGCTTATTAGTAAGTCCAAGTCATATGGTCAGGAGAAAAATGGCCCAGGAAGCATGAGCTTCCACAATGTTGTTAATTTTGGACTCAACTGATACAAGCAAGCTTTGGACTTAAAATCATTAAATTCTCAACACTTCATTTGCATACTACACTGAAATGTCAGTCATCTGATAATCCTTGCGGGATGTGCAAGATGTGGCAATCAAATATAATATAAAAATTATAAAAATAATAGATGAATGAAGATCAATGTTTTTGTAAACCAATTACCATATTAGTGATGTCATGTCACCATGATCATAAAATGTTTTAGAATCACTCACTTATTATAGTTACGATTTTTCCAGTGGTACTGCATTCCAATCCTCTGCAGAAAACCTTTCTCCTTCAGTTTTTGCCACTCATTCTCAGACGGGAAGGTGATATGCAGTGATGAAAGCTGGGACTGGAAAGAAAGAGTAACCTTACGTAACCATTGGAATCACAACTCAAAGCAAGCAATTCATGAGTGGATCATAAACAAAATACAGAAACACCATAGAAAGTACTATTCACTTATTTAAATATCAAAGCAAATGGAAAGTAATCCATTAAATACAAGAAAACAAATCATCAAAAATCATATCAAAATTGTGAGTGAATAGTGAATTAGCTTAAAGCATTAGTGACACTTTCTTGCTTTTTTCTCTCCTCAGAAAAGTAAACAAACCACAGCAGAGGAAAGATAAAGAGAATTTTTATATTAATTTTGTCTTTGTGTATCTGTAATTTGAACAAACATGACACCAGTCAATAACTCTTTATTGAATTAATATTTTAAACAGCCAAATTATCACATTACATATCTTCCAAAGGTTTATCACGGAACCAGACTTTGCAACAATTTTTTGCTGTTGTATTTTTAACACTAATCCAGAAAAGGAAAGGAAATGATAAATGTGGTTTACACACAAAACAGTGTGCCATTTCAGCTGTCCTAGATTGCTAGAAGTCGAGGAATTTTTCAGTTGCCCTTACAATAATGCATATCTCACTGTTTCTTACATTTACTGAACCAATGACTTTAGCCAGCATAATTTTGCAATAGATGGAGAGAGAACTATAAGCAGAAGGTAATATAACATATGTTAGCATGAAGGAAGCGATGTATGGAAATAAAGAACCATCTCATACATCTAATACCTTGTCTGTCAGATCCTTCAGAGCGGAGACCATAATATCAAAAACCTGATCTTTGAAAGAGGTATTACGAATTAAGATTCTTGGACCAGTTACTGGAGTAAAAGGTACACAACATTGCAACTTTGGATAATATCTTGCTCCAAAACTATAGTATGCATCGGCCCAAGAATGGTCAAAAATAAATTCACCATAGGAATGGCTGCACATACAAATTGAAGCAGATTGTCAACAGGATAGGGGGATAAAAGAAGGAACTTGAGGCCACAGTGATAAAAATTTGCTGTGATGGAAAAAATAGCAGGTGCCAAACCTTTTAAGGTAGAGTGGAACAACCCCTAGAACATTATCGCATTCATCTTTTGCAATTATATGGCGTGGCAACCATCCTGTTTCCTGAAACAAAATTCAAGCTCATAATTGATACGACAGCCAAATCTCAGGTTCATTCCACTAACCATATCATGAAAAATAGCAAGATATTTACCTTGATAATTGAATGACAATCGGTTCAATTTTTTTTTTTTTTTTTAAAAAAAAGGTTACAATCTTTCAAAAAGAAAATAAAGTTTTGGCACTTTTTTCCCGACAAATAATGCAAAAGATGGTATCAGCAACCCTAAAGAATAATGGTATCAGCAACCACACAACACAGAAATATTAAACTACGCTCATAGCTGAAATAACAGTCAAATCTTCATGCTCATCCACATCAACAATATGGCTAAAAAAAAAATTTAAAAAAAAAAAAAAAGGAATAAAAGAAAAAGGGACTCTGATATCTCAAGGAGTTTTAGTTCAGAATGGTTTCCAAAAAATTATTACTAACGATATTTCAATGCAAAAAGAAGGTTATGGTACTATTCTCCCCACAAATAAAGAAAAACCTGCGCATATCCAAAGAAACATGAACAAGGAGGAAGCAAAACTGCCACAACAAACAACGGTATCAGCAAAAACACACACCCGAATAAACTACTGACCATTTTACTTTAGCATGTAAGTCTCAGAGACGAGAATATTCATTTCTAGGGCTACGCAAGCTAAAAAACGCGCTAGTGAAATGGCCCCTAAGGTAAATAAGTACCATTTCAACTTGAAGAGGTGTGGTATAAAGCAACGATTCCTAACCTTCACCGCAGAGCCAGACTCCTCTAAGCTTGAGAGAAAACCATGGGTAAGAAATGGATTAAATTTTTCAGGACCTGTGGCATCCAAGCTGCATGCATCCCACTCACTAGGAGAAACATCAAAGATTGAAGCGACAACAGAGAGTGATATCTTTTTAGGTTTCACCTCATTCGCCAAAATGTCCTGAAAAAAAATCAGTTAATTCCAATTAGCTACAGAAACTACAAAAGAATGAACAGATAAATAAGTAGCGACCAATTCCAAAGAACCACCAAAAGAAGACACCTCGGGGGCTGACCCTGTCAAAGTAAAATCCCCTAGTGACAAGTCCACTTCTTGTTGTGCCACAGACCTCTTAGATCCCCAGAACAACGCACTAATTCGAGGTATCTGAGCTGAAGTCCCTGTTATTTGTCTGCATCGTGATCTGCCCTACAAGTAAACGATAAAAATTCCAGTTTTCACTTCTTCTATCAGTGAAGATTCAGTCGCTGAAAGGCAAACATAGTGTGGAACAAATTTCGATTCTCTTGTATTCATGGCACCGACTAAACCTCTACACAACAGTCAAAAAGTAAGGATAGCATCTTTCTTTCCCAGGAAGATTTCTAGTTCATCGTATTGAAATAAATTTTGCCAGCTAGCAAATCAAAAACAGAAGAAATGAACAATTTTGTCTAGACACAAACATGCATGCATATAAACTGCTTCATATCAAATAAATTAAGAAATTTGAAAGTGCATTCCAAATCCTCCAATACATTGGATGTATTTGTGAAACCATCCCTATATTAGCCACTTATACTACAACCAGGCAAAGCATTCTTACCATCACAAAACAGGGTTTTATCCAGTTCATCTAACAAATAAATATCAATTTTCAGACTCCGAGTATAACTCTGCACTATGCTAAAGATTCCACACCCTCAACCCCCAAGAAAATGATACATAGCAAGCGAGCAAACAAAAGGAAAAATAAAAATAAAAATGTTTAGACAAAAGATTGATGCCGATAATAAATGCTCATAATCGAAATTGCTTACAAAAAACTTCGAGATGTCATGCGAACCAACAATCCCTTCAAATAACAGTACAACCTTAGATGCCGCATACCAAAGTGACGGCAACGACGTCAAAACTCACAGAGAGAGACAGAGAGAAAGAGGGAGGGAGGGAGGGGGAGAGAGATAGAGAGACTTACGAAGTGAGATGGAAATCGTCCAAGGAACGGAGAAGGCTTGCAGTAGCTCACTGCTACTGCCATGGCGTCCAAGCTCAGTTTCCTCTCTCCTCCTCTCCCTGTGTGTGAAGTTGAATAACTACGAGCAAACGGCAAGCGACGTGGCAGACTCTAATGCCAGATAGATGAGATATTGTACCACCACTTACTGTCGTTGAAACTTTTGGTAACGAACTAAACCCGTCTCGTCACTAAAATTATTTGTTACGGCGACCACTGCAGCTATCAAGTCGACTACGTCCCCAGCAAGTTCTGGAGAATTTTGATTACCTTTATAAGGTGATAGTTTTTCCAATTCAATGTAATTCTTTTTGAGATCTACAAGCATGAAAATAGAAATTAAATATCTGTGAGATATTAAGATGAGTAAACCATGGTTCCAATTTGAAAACATTTCTACCTTACTCATATTAAAAAATAGAACTCAAGAATAATTGATAATCCTTCTATGTATAAGACTAGATAAAACTTATATTTTAAAGTTCTCATCTTGGACATTACATATTGTGATAATTTAAAACTATCAATTTAGTCTTGAAAAAATATATACCAGTTTATAAAGATGTGTTATTCAGCAAGATTAAAGAATTTGTGCATTTAATTTATCTTAATTGCATTAAAATATGATTTTCAAATGGTGATATTGTTATTTAGCAACTCATGCTCCTTTTGAAAAAACTAATTTCCCAATGAGATCCCATGATCTTATTCAAACAAGGTTAGTTCATATAAATGTCCTTAAGAGTTAAGTTAAATTAATTAAATGATTGAAATTGTTTTGTAAACCCTTATGATTGATTGTCAATAAAAAGAATTATAATCCACTTTCAAAGCATAGCAAAACCTATAAAAAAAAATTCTTGACATGGAAAGTTTAATTTGTTCTAATCTTGTTATGCTTCCATTTATTGCAGTACTTTTGTTAGATAACAAAATCGAACACATCAACTATATAACTTTGTCTTTTGAATGCATAAAAACCAAGTCAATAATAATGGTATGATAACTTTGTCTTTTGAATGCATAAAAAACTAATAATAATGGTATGATAAATCTCAATAATAATGGTATGATATACTTGCGGTCCTCCCTCTTTAGCCAAGTAAATACAAACTCTGCGTAGTTCCAACCCGCTTCTCAATTTAAAGAGAAAAAGAAAATCAAATTCTTTTTTCAGCCTTTTATTTTTCTTTTGAGTGTCAGGCAACCAAAAAAATTGTAAATAATTTTGAATTGTGATCAATAGAACTGCTTAACAACTAACGTTAATAGATTAAGCTAATACAAAACCAATTTACGGGCTTTAGAATCCAATTTTGATTGATTCTAATTGATCACCCTTTTAGACTAACTCTAGACACCTTTGAGTAGATAAAGAAGTAGATGGTCCATTTAGATACTTTTCAGTCAAGAAGTTTAAAGCTTCTTTTGCTCTCTCTATCTGCAACATCATGAACAATTAGACGATTCTAATCATCATACCTTCCTAATGGCAATACTCGAATTCTGCTGCAAAAGACAAATCACATGTATTACATTTGCCTAGAAAGAATACATACTAACTCGCCAAGTTTCTAAGAGTCAGATGTCAAAATGGACATGGAGAGAAAACTCTGGCTTGATTGGTCCAAAGCTTCTTTTCTGATGGTATCCATGCAAATCAACGGTAGTGTGATTGGGTGGCTATGTTTAATCAAACGGTGAGAGATGCACCATTATCAGCTGCAGTTAGATTAAGTATCATTGTGGCTGCCTTCAAAGCCCTGATGAGATTCCATCCAAAACAAAAACATCAATAAAAAATCATCACATCTTCCTTCTTTTTCTTTTTCTTTTTATATTCTTGAGCATTTCTTAACTTCTTTCAATTCTTATCGAAGTAACATATGATACTAAGCCAATAAAAATGCTATGACCATTAGTCAAAACTGGACATGTTCAAATCTATTTTCGCATGTACTAGACCTGGGTATATGATTTATGCATATGGCATTTTGCCTTCCATGTTCAACTGCAAATTTAAAGGATTATGTACATTAGGCAATATCAACTACAAGAGACTCAAAATTCACTTTGCAAGACATTTTCTTTCATAAGAAAAATAATAATGCAGTTGCAATCATTATAGACAAACAAAGGAAATAAAAAGGATGGGGAGAAGTTGGGAGTCACTAGTGCTTTGGGAGAATCAGAACTACAAGATCAAAAGTAGAAACAAATATTGTGATAGTTGTTTGTGAGTGAATAAATTTGGAGGAGTTCAAGTCTTCATAAAAGGACTCATTCATGTTTAATCGTTACTCTGTTGAGGAAGATAACCTAAGAATGCTTCTCAATATGAACGGCAGAGATAAATGGTTTCAATGAAGAGAATGCCTATTGGGGGCACTGAAGGCAGATAGCACAGGCCAATGCAAAGGGAAACTGATAGGAATAACATAATAATAAGGTAAGCACAAAAGAATTCTCTAGATCAGAACATGTCACAACAGTTGACACACAATTCATAAATCCGCAACAAATACCAGCGAGAAAGCATAAGAGTTCTTATTGGTGAAAATTCATACCATGCTTCAGGTGCCTGGTACATGGAAGCTGAAGTGCCGAAGCATGATGCAAGCATGTCGGTATTTATCACACCAGGATTAAGTGCAACAATTGCCATTCCATCAGGCAACTCCTTTGCCACCGATCTAGTCAAACCTTCAACTGCCCATTTTGACGCACAATAGGGTGCAACCTATTAAAATGTGATCAGATATTAGTCAAACATCTGAATATTCATAAAGGAATCCCCTAGATGCCAATATCACCTTGAAACAGAGGAGTGAAAAAAGATAAGGCTGTCCCAAAATTCTTAGATAGCTTTCCTCGAAGTGGAATTTCTTCTATTTTTGTCTTTGTTTCGGTCCACTAAATCTTAGCTGTTTAAGATAGATTACTTGGAATCTTCTCCATTATTTTGATTTTGCCAAACATTATTAAGTTTAGATTGCAGCTTGTTGCCTCTGCAAAGCATCCTCACATTGTCTTGGGCAAATATAACGAGACTTACGCATATGATCTCAGAAAAATTTCCCTAGTTTACTGCTAGAAGTAGGAAAAAAAAAAAGGAATCTTGCATCCACCTAATCAAGATCAAAAGAAAGGATTGCATCTGCAAAGTATCATATCAATTTACCAGAGCGGCACCAGATCTCCCCCACCCAGAAGACATATTGACAATAATTCCTTGCTTCCTTGTAATCATCAGAGGGATGAAGTGACGCAACATGTTTGCTATGCCCTTTACATTTGTATCTATAACAGTATCAAACTCTTCTTCCGGAACCTCCCATATCTTGTTGTTTCTATTGATGGTACCTGCATTATTTACTGGAAATACATTTGTTTTAGTCCTACATATATACATATTTAAAAACCAGGAAACAGCCCAAAAGGAAAAATAGGATAACCACACATCAAGATGTGATGACTACTATGAACCAAAAGGGCAATAAGCATTATAGTCGTTTAAAATGGTATAAAACCCTTTTTACTTCGCATGGTCATAAACCCTTACAGCCCCAAGTGCACAAATCTCTCTAAAAGAGCCGGATGATTAAGCATATGAAGGGAAACATAAATTCTTTCGCTCTTATAATTTTGATTACCACATTTAGGCAGATTTTAATGATATACACTCATCACCAAAACATAGAAAAAACAAAAATCAAATGATACATGCAAAATGGGGATTTCAGATGTTAAATGCACTGTCAAGAACATGTATAGAATGTTTTCATTTGCCTCGTGGCATTTTCTGTGCACCCCTCATTGATTCTTCTTTTTTAAATAATACATTATGTTCACAGAGGTAGCTACAGTACTAGTTGGGTACCAATAATCATCTTCAGTACAATTATAACAAAATAAGGCAAAACCTTCTATTAGTCCTAACCTTCTGAATGTGGTTTTTCAGAGTCTTTAAGTAATTCCAGGTTTAATACCTAATGTGTATCTAGCATTTTTTTCCAAAAAAAGGGTCAAGTTTAAGGGCAATCAAGCAAGAAAATAACAAGCATGATTCCAAGCAATAAGGTACGTATGCACCTATGATGTCTGGAACACCCTTTTTCTCCATCACAACTCGCGCCAGCTCTTCAACGCTGCTGTTAGATCTCTACAAACACAGAACTCATTCTTTTGCTTAAGTATCTAAAACTTCCCCGAGAAAAGAACATGTAAGAAGCAATATAAAAGACACATGAGAGTACTAGAAGTTATTCTGAAACCCAAGAAAATTTTCTCAAAACGCAAAGAAAACCTTGTAAGTCCAATTATTGCTCTACACCAACTTCTATAAGGAAACATCAGATGACTGACAAAGGTAATGGATTTTATTCTTCTTCTTCTTTTCAAACTTTTAACTATTCAGTACCCAATCACTACAACCGAAGCTAACACGTCAAATTGGGCATGTGGAGTCCATAAAATAGCTTCAAGTATCATTCTCCAAGCCGTAAAAACAAATTTTCCGGCCTGTGGCTATAGATACCAAATGGGTAATCAAAATTACCAAAAATTACTGTTTTTACACATCCATCGAAGGCCATATATTTCAAATTCTGTCACATTCTCAAACCCTAACTAACAAGATGAAATTCAATTTAATTCCAAGTATGAGACAAGCATAAATGCTCAAATGCGTGGTCACACAAGTGCTATGGAAGTATGGAAGAAAGGGACTTGCCACATCTGCGTTGAGGAACAAGTGGTTGTCTGGGGAGGAGAGCTCCGATTGGAGGGAGGCAATCTTATCCTGGGTGCGAGAGCAGCCGATGACGGAGTGTCCCCTCTTGGCGAGCTCCAGGGCCAGCGCTCTCCCGAGCCCTTTTCCCACACCGGTAATGAGCACGGTCCGCGACGTCGTTCCCCCCACTCCGTTCATCACGTCGTACGACGTTGTCATACACCCACAGACACCCCGGCTCAGTCTTTGTCTCTGTCCTTCGCCCCCCGGACCTCAGAGAAAGGAAGCTGCTGGCTAAGATAGCGCATTTGGAATCTGTGTCAAGCGAGAGGAGGCGGTAATATGTACGCGTGCTCGGGATGAGGTGGCCACGTGGCAAACGCAATGCCAGTGTTCTCGCGCTCTCTTTTGGTTTAGTTGGGAAGCTCTTTTCGTGCTTATTTGGTATATTGCTTATATTTTTTAGGGACATGCTTTTATTTTTTAAAAATGAACTTATTGTGCCTTCTTAAAAAGTTTTGATTCAAGTGAGATATCCGTTTATGTTTTTTTCTCTTAAATTTTTTTTTATTATAATACATACATTCAACTCATCCAACTTATTCATACATGATATTGAAGCCTAAATCTCATAGTCGGAATCTGTGTAACTGTAACACTTGTAATATTTATTCATGGTATATACTTGTATTTATAAGTATAAAGATAGTTTAAGTTAAAAAGATAAAAATAAAATAAAAATTAAGCCTTATTAGAGATAAATTTTATTTCATAATTTCTTAATAAAATTTTTATATTTTACTTAATAAGAACTAAAAAATTTTATTAATTAAGATAGTTCTCTTCAGAAGTTTTAAACCTTTTAAAAGAATAAACAATAAGGACTACCAACTAAGATTCGGATTTAAAATAACAAGTACCATGGCTATTATTTAGAAATAACAAGCTACTAATTTTATTATTTCTCAATCTACTCCACCCAATGGGTACTTTAGTTAGATTTTCATAATTTTTAACTGATTTGTTATATTCTTATCCCCTTAGTTTCACCTTCATGTGATTTCTATAATCTACTAACTTTGTAAATATAAATGTTTTTTTTCTTCTATTAATGATTGATTTTAAGAAATGATTAAACATTCCAACAATATTGGGAGTTTCGAATTAAGTGTTAAATGTTTGTTGTTACTTTTGATTTTTTTTTACCGGCCTTTTTTGTGAACTAAAACAATTAAAGGGAATGACTACTTATTTTTATCAACAAATTACTTTTTTTTTTTAAATAACTAAGTGCTCATAATAGATTCAATAAGACTTGCTTACAATTGGTATTATCAATGCAAAGTGTAAAATATATCTGTTTATACAACAAACTACGTAAAAATCAAATAAAAGAGAAAGTATTCTTCATGAAGTATATTAATCATTATAAGTTTTCCTATTCATTCATAGTAACCCAATATGAATCTTAGTGAAACTGTCAAAAGCCAAAACCAAATAACATTTAGAACATATTAATAGGAATAAAACCCTACAATTATTGATCAATCAACTAATTTTTTTTTTTAGCCCTCTGATTTTATTTGGCGAAGAAACTGCTACTTTAATTAGCGGTCTCAGTAACTAACACTTTCTCTAGAACCGCGAAAAGCGCAAGAGCTCCTCTTGTCCGTGTAGCGTGTCTTCAAGATTTGACCAACGGATACACGTTGTGGTAGGCTGCGTTTCTATGGATAGTGCAATCCTACGCCAGCTCTCTCCCAGGTTTCCGAGATCAAGCTGAAGAAGAAAGAACAGCAGCAGAAGAAGGGCTCAAAGGATCAGAGCTCGTAAGGGTTTTTACACGGTAATGTCCCAAAATGCCAGAACTCTGTATGCGTTCCAGGCTCTATAGATTGCTGTCGTGTTTTTCCTCTGACGCCAATTGTTTCTTGTTTTGTCTGAATAAAGTCAACAGATTTTGATCTTTTTATGTGTTTCTGTTAATTTGATTAAGTTCAAATGGGTCAACAGTTAAAAGCTTCAAAATCTAGTTTTAGTTTCGTATTCTGTCGTGAGAACCACAAGGTGTGTAAATACACGACAGCCAAGAAGCTAGAGAAGTAAACGGACATTTGAGAAGAAGGAAAATAAGTCAAATGGGTGTCACAACAGTATTGATTATTGGACATATCATAACTGCAATTCTTAATTGGAATGGAAAAGTAGACATTTTGTAAGAGTTACATCGGATCAACCAGGATACGTATAAATCATAACTTGCAGCTGTTTAGAAATGTCATCAATTTCTTGATCTTAGTTTGGGTGAATTGTTCTTTATTGATCTGATTTCTCTTTTCTTTTGTTCTCTCAGCTGGGAATTATAATTTGCTTGTGTTAGATTAGTGGACGGTAGGTAGATGGCTAGACAGGGTGTGACACTAATGTGTTATTGGAATGGGAGGATAACGAATGGACCACATGGCATTTCTTATGAAGGTGCTGCACCGAAGCCCATTAGAGTCAGCTATGGAATAACACACAAAGAGTTGCTGGAAAAGATATATTGGGCCACAGGGTTTGACAAACACCGGTTTAAGCTGAAGATCACTTGCAGATATCCAGCATGTAGGGAGTACATACCTGTGCCAATAGATGATGATGAGTCTATTGATATCATGTTTGATGTGGCACGGCAACCTGGGACAAATTGTATGGAGTTGTATGTGGAAAGAGATTCTATATGCGTTGAAAATCAAAGAAATGTCATTGTATCAGACTGCACTAATAAGCAGGCAAGTTTTAGCAATTTCTTTGGTTTTAATTTCATCTACTTTACTGGCTTCTCTCTCTTCCTCCATGGAACTTTAGTATCTTGCTTGTCATCTGAACTTGTCTACAGAGTTTACATTCTTTGTTGTAGACGCCAGTAGTAAAAGCCACTCAAGGTGCCCAAGTTGACAGCTTCCTGGATCCTGGCCCCGTTGACGATACAGTGCTTGTGCTGCAAGACCAGCACAGGTCTGGAGCTATATGGGCAGGAGAGGTTTACCAATTTAATCTACATATCTCTTGCCTATAAAAGTTGCATCCTTTGTGGTACAATAAAGTTCTAATTCATGGCTTCTTCCTTTTTCCTTTTTTCAGGATCCTGGTGTTTTGACATGTAGACAAAGGTTGGCCACGATGATGAGGGAGTGGCAATTGGATTCACGTGTTCGTCGATTTGTTATCCAGTCTGGCTTTTATGGGGTTTACAGGATTGGATTCATACAGCTTGATTGGCCCTTAATCACTGCATTGGTTGAAAGATGGCGACAGGAGACCCACACCTTCCATTTTACTGTGGGTGAGAGTACAATTACACTGCAGGATGTAGCAGTGTTATTAGGTCTTCAAATAGATGGTCATCCAGTGACCGGTAATGCTGATCTCCAGTGGGATGATCTCTGTGAGGAGCTACTAGGAGTGAGACCAGATCGTGGTGTTCTTCATGGTTCAGCACTCAAGCTTAGTTGGTTACGATCTCATTTTCAGAAGCCTCCACCAGACGCAGATGATATAATGCTGCAGCAATATGCTAGGGCATATATCTTAGGGTTGATGGGCGGTGTTCTGTTTACAGATAAATCTGGAGCAGATGTTCAGTTGATATTCCTACCCCTCTTGAGGGATTTTGTATATACTGTGCAATTAAGTTGGGGCAGCGCTGTACTAGCAAACTTGTATCGTGAGCTTTGTCGAGCCAGTAATGCAGGAGCTAATGAGATAGCTGGACCTCTTATACTGTTGCAGGTATGCACATTACTTATAGTCTATCACATGTATCCTTCAACAATTATGTGTTTGTGACTTTTTCTGCTCTTACTTCTGCAATTTGCTTTTGCTACAGTTGTGGGCATGGGAGCGGTTGCAAATTGGTCGGCCTGAGAAACTTGCCAACCGTGTACAGGATCCAGTTATACCATATAGTGAGGATGGAGGGGATGCAACATTGGTTATAGGACTCGAAAAAATAGATGAAGAGCAATTGCCTGCTGACCCATTAGGATGCAGGTATATGTTAAGATATTTAAATATATGTTACTTGCCATTCATTTAGTCTCATTTCTACTCATTTTGTCTCCTATTAGGTGGAGGGCTCCTGTAATCCGCAGAGACAATCCTCTTAGGGCATTAATATTTTACAGGGACCAGCTTGATCAGCAGACAGATGATGAGGTTTGTTTATTAAGCATAAAAATCTGGGAAACATTACAGACTTTCACATGAATTTGCAGGTTCATGTGGGTTGCCTGTGTCCGTCGCTTTGATTTATCATATTTTCAAATGTAGATGGTATGGCAGCCATACACCCCCGAGCGACTTGCATTGCTACCAGATGTATGTGTCAGAGACCAGCGTCTGTGGCGGGCAGTTGTTCCAGTCATTTGCTTTGACATTGTTGAGTGGCATCGTCCTGATCGAGTTCTGCGTCAATTTGGTCTCTGTCAAGAAGTTCCAGAGCCTTGTGATACAGAGGTAAAACTCCATTCAATCGATAGGCGGGGAAGACATCACTATCATTGGCGGGCATACCATGGACAATACATTCAGCTATGGGAAGCTCGTGAAGAGAGTATAGCAGCCGGGGAGCTGGAGGGGCACCCAATGCATTATCATGATCCATACTTGGAGTGGTACCGCAGAATTACACGTCGTTTAATAACTCCTCTCACTCAAAGACCACATATGCGATTTCAGCCTTCAAGTGGAACAACATATCTATTAGTATGAGTTGGTCATAACTACTGTCTTCATTGGTTTTTTCGTTTGGATAAAAATTGGTGAGGTATCAATATTTGAAATTGGCAGGTCCAGAGCTTGACTGCAATCCATAATCAGTGCAGGACAACACTAGGTGCTTTTACTAGTGACAGTGCAATGCAGGCAATGAAGGATATCCAAACAATGTGCATCCGTGTCTTACAAATGATCGGTGAGACCCGGCACCTTGAGACAAGACCGGCACTGACACCAGCAAGCCCAATCGGGGTGGCGGCAACATCATCTCCCTCATGTACAACTGACATGGGCGGGCTATTTTCACCTCCACCAGCAACACAGCAAATCACAAGTAAAGCTCCATCCGTTAGAGGACGCGGCAGAGGCAAAGGCCAACGTAGAGGGTGCGGCAGACCACGGAAGAGCACACCTGGGATAGCTGCAGCAATGCCACATTCATTTCTACCTCCGGAGTTAGCAGTACTAACAGTTCCACCAAACGATGATGATGATTTAGAAGGAGCGTCCTTCCTGAATCAGGAGGAGGCAGCACTTGCAGAGTCAATCTTCATCTTGGAGGGTGAAAGGGAGGCAGGGACAGCAACACAACTACCTTCAGAACCAATGCTGCTGGCCCAGTACGAGAAAGAGGTGGAAAAAGCACCACCACCACCATCAGAGTCCATGCCTGTGATAGAGGGCGAGAGAGAGGTAGACACATCGGCATTACCGTTTCCAGAATCAACACACCTTTTGCAAAGCGAGAAAGAGGAGGATCCAGCAGCTCCACTGCAACAAGAAAGCTCAAAGGACAGGTTATTAGAACTCACAGAGGAGGTGCCAACACACGGGACTAGACCCAAGAAGAAGAAGAAGTCGAAGCACCCTTGATTTTATGTTCTATGTGATGAAGGAGCCTAAACTCATTTTGGTTACTATTAGTGCCAGGATTTAATAATTGGTGCATTTTGGGCGCTTACTGTATTATAATCATTAGGAAGCTTGTGCAGAATGTACATTTTTCTTCAATAATCTTAATCTTAAATTCTCCTTTATATTTAGCTTTTTTTTGTCACATTATTTGTTGGAATGTCCCAGATTACTTGTAATTTATTATGGAATGTTTTATCTATGTTATATAAATAATGAACACCTATCTAAGTTTGTTTTCTCTTTTAAAATTTGATTTTTAAGAATAAAATAAATTATTAATATGATATCAGAGTCCATAATTCAAGTAAATAAGATTATGTTGGAGGATATAATTAAATTATAAATTTTCTTTCATGTTATGGACATTTTAACATCATTCTTCCTAAATTTTCACACAAATTTCAATGGATAACTAATAAACTTATAATTAATTCTCATATGTAATTTTTCATTTGTGCCTTAAGTTTGAGGGTGCAAGAGTCAATTAAATTTTGTATTTGTATCTTCTTCCTTAACTCTTGCATTTTCATGACTTTATTTAAAAAATTTAACTCAATAAATTCCACCATAGACATTTTCTTTAAGCACTCCTAGAAATAAAATAAAAAATAAGACAGGAAAAATGGTTCGTGTTTACATGGAAGACCAAAACGGTGCGCTTAAGCCTGCCAAACGCTGAAAACTTCAGCCATCGTTGGGGGTTCCTTGAGATGTTCAGTTTGGTTCGAGGGAAACTTTTTTCCCTCGTAATTTTCTCGAGAGAATTTCTGAGTAGAGGGATTCTGTAGTAGTTTGAACTCATGGCAGAACCAATAGAGGAGAAAGAAGGTGAGGAAGAAGAAGAAGAAAAAGAAGAAGCAGAGAGTACAACTAGAATGGAGTGTTCGGCAGAGAGAATGAGCCGGAAGGAGAAGAGGAAGGCGAAGAAGAAGATGAAGAGGAAGCAGATAAGGAAGGAGATTGCGGAGAGGGAGAGGGAGGAAGAGGAGGCGAGGCTGAAGGATCCGGAGGAGCAGAGGAAGCTGAGGATGATGGAGGAGGAGGAGAAGGAGAGAGCAGAAAGGGCGAGGAGGGAGTTCGAGGAGCGAGAGAGGGCCTGGATTGAAGCCATGGAGAGGAATCAGAAGGAAGAGGAAGAAGAGGAGGAGCGAAGGAAAGCTTTGGAAGAAGAAGAAAAGTTGAAGAGAGCGCAGGTTCTTGGAATTTTTTTGTTCCGATGAATTCTATTTGGCAGCCGTGAAAGTTTGGGAAAGAAAAATAAATTTAGTTTCTTAAGGTTCTAACTTCTTCTTGTTCCATTTTTTCTGCATAAAATGGCAGGTTGAGAATAAAAATGAGCTCGGTGAAGGTGACGATTGGGAATATGTAGAAGAGGGGCCTGCCGAGATTATCTGGCAAGGAAATGAGATAATTGTCAGGAAGAAAAGGGTAAGGGTTCCAAAGAAGGTCGCCAACCAACAAACTGGAAAAGAGGTATAGCTGCAAGAATCACAAACTCGATTTTGCATAATTATCTTTGTGCTGGTGGTTGTTTAGGATACCTCTCTTTTCAATTGGAGATGTTAACTTTTGCTTTGCAGAATGCCGATCGGCCTACATCAAATCCTCTTCCCCCGCAGTCTGAAGCTTTTGCTAATTATAAGAATGCTGCCGTAGTATCGGCGGAACAGACCATCGAGAATGTCGGTCAGCAAGTTTCAAATTTTGGAACTGAGCAGGTTACATATAAATTATTTTCACATATAAGAATGTTCGCACATTTAAATTATTTGCTTCTGTGTGATAACTCATATATGTCATAATAGTCCTGAATTCTTGTGTTTTATGTGTTCATATTCTTTATTAGCAACCATAGGTTCAAAAATTTTAAGTTGGGCACTTGTTTATGTGGCAGGATAAAGCTCATTGTCCTTTCCATTTAAAAACTGGAACTTGTCGGTTTGGTCTGCGTTGTAGCAGAGTCCATTTCTACCCTGATAAATCATGCACGCTGCTTATCAGAAACATGTACAATGGTCCTGGCCTTGTGTGGGAGCAAGATGAGGGGCTTGAGGTCTGTAAATGATGCCTTCATATTATTCTTGTATCCTGATAATAACACTGTTGTGGAACAGTGGGACTAAACAGAAGACTTTGATTATTTGGGTTCTCAGAAACAACTTTGAAAGTGTTAATTATAGTACTTAGCTGAGTTTATATATTACGAGTTAACTGATCCTTTTGTTGTTATTGTTATATGCAGCATATAAATAATGTTTGGAATTTCATTTGACAATCCTTTGCACATCTATCTTGGTCATTTTTATCTTGTGTTTGTATTTTGAATTGGTGCATTATCAGCATGATACTGGGTCATCGATTCCATGCCAGACACCTCAAAATAGTTTCCAGCAGCTCCCTTTGATTGTCTTCATTAAACGTGCTATAGTTCTTAGAGATTTTTCTCCTATAAAATCGAATGCAGAAAGATATCATTTGTTTAGCATAATTAGTGTTACCCCCTGTACTTTTACATTCATGTCAATCTTTTTCTGATTGATTTCATGTCTGTGTCACAAATGATTTGAATTTACTTTGTTTCACAATTAGAGTTATTATTGCTCTTCTTTGACTTCAAATCAGAAGTTCATCTCAAGATTCACTGCGATGAAGGTTCATTGTTTTGCCCTTGGTTGGTTGGCGTAAAAGAAATTAACAATTATGTATCCTACTTGCTGGTTTCTCAAAGATGGTTATCTTGAAATATTTCTCGTTTTTATTTCTTTCTTTTTAGCTTAATTTACCAGTTCATTCTTTATTTCTTTCTTTTTGCTTTTCTCCCTTGGATCTTGTGATATACATGTAATTGCAATGCCTATGATGCACCGTAGTCATTGTTATGGTGGAAAGATATATTTATTTCTTACAATTCTTTATTTATTTGTTTCCCATATAGATTTCCATAAACACAGTCATAAAATTTCACATTTTAGATTTCTTGTGTTCGGAAACTTTTAATAGTTCTTTTACTTCATGAGTTGTCCTCCAAGTCCTTGTTCCTTAACAAGAAATAGTTTTTGTATCCTGGGAGAATTGGAGCACTCTGCTGATAATGGTCATTACCTTGGAAGGTTTGTGAATGCAGGCAACAATGTACGTGGATACATTTGGCTCTTTTTTCTTTAGTTATTTAAAGATGAAAAGAAGGAAAACAAAAATGTAAATAGTCCTTAATACATACTTTTGTGTCTTAAGTTTGATAGAAAGCTAATGGTTCTGAACATGGCAAATCCTGTTATGCTTTGCATTTGCTTTAGGAGTGGAGACTCTAAAGGCCTCCCCAACGAAAGCTCTTTGAGTTGACTAATATAATTCCAGTAGAACGCCACTTAATTGTGTCAGATGGTACTTTTGACTGTTGCAATTGTTGCTTTTCGTTCCTGTTTTGGCCTTGACATCCTAATCACCAAGGAGTTCAGGAGTCAACAACTCCAGGTTGAAGCTTGATCTTCTAACTAGCAGAGGCAGTTGCCAATATGAATAAATCGGCAATGTACAACCTCTTGGTCCAAGTCCCTCACATTGTTGCATGAAGATGTAACATTCTTTAGTTTGCTATTTCTTTGAGATGTTCACGCACACAACTCAGTTGGAGGGAAAGGGAGAGAGATGGAGGGAGTGGGTGACTCTTTAGTTTGCTAATTGAAGGTGAAGTATATTGTGACCCAAATTTTAAATGTCATGATTCCTGAACACACAAAAATCTTTGGATAGCTGGGGATCTGAGCACTCTAGCATTTTTTCTTGCCAAACTTTGAATTCGATGTTGTGCTCTCAAAGGGTGACTTATTATGATCAAATTCCATAGCAGCTCAATTTAGGGTGGCTCCATGGCTGTACAATTTGTATTTTATCCAATAGTCATGAATAGTGGCAGGAGTTAAAAACAAAAGCATGATGTGTGGAGCCTGCAGACACATCTCTATAACATCTTTTATCGTATACTTATCTGATGCATATATTTCTGAAGTGTCATTCTGGTTTGATTTGTTTCCTTTTCTTTCTTCTCCCCCCCACCCAAATTTCAGTACACAGATGAAGAGGTTGAACGCAGTTACGAAGAATTTTACGAGGATGTGCACACTGAGTTCTTAAAGTTTGGAGAAATTGTGAATTTTAAGGTTGTTGACTGCCCCTATGAGTTATTTTAGCTAGATGTGTCCATAATTCTCATCGTGTATTTTGTGTTTTTAAACCATTGAATTATATAACAAATACAATAACTGTTGACAATTTTTAGTCTATTATTTGTCAATAATTACAATGAATAAAGTGTGAGTTTCTTCTTGTCGTTAATATGCAGACACTTATTTTTATTTTATTTTTTTGCGTTAGAAAGTTGGATATGGAGAAAGTGTCCTGACAAAACTATCGGCAACTTTTTTATCCATGTATGATGGTTGGCGCTAATTCTGGATCTTGGAAGTTGTGTTCACTTTGCCACTTAATATGTCCCTACTCCTTGCTCTGTCTGTCAACTAAATATTCTTCTATCCATGAGAATTCCTGTGTGCTAAAACTTGTAACTTTATCCTCACTCCATCTGTAGATGTGTTATCTATGGAGTCCCTGGAAAAGACAAGAAAACTGTTTTGAGATGTCTACGCTTCTTAATCAATTTTGAGTATGTTTGACCAATTTCCTCTGTAAATTAGTGTATTGAAGGAGAAAGAGAAAGCATTTTTTGTGGAACAATAGCGTCGAGCCTGGATCTTAAATTTTCCAATGTTTTTGTCTCCGCATTTAGGTTAACCAATATTTGTCTTTGTCAGGTGTGTAGAAACGGCTCATTCCACTTGCGGGGCAATGTTTATGTACAGTACAAGTCACTGGATTCAGCTGTCCTTGCTTATCACTCAATTAATGGTCGGTACTTTGCTGGCAAACAGGTATTATAATTAACTCAACCATGGAAGTCTCTTCAATAATTTCTTTTATGAGCAGTTAGGTTCATCTGAAGATGATATACCTTATACATATTTCAGAGTGATAACTTTTTTTCATTTTAGAACTTGGTATATGTTATGGTTTGCCCACTCGAATTTGCAATAAGATTTTGTCCTTTTAGCAAGTGGTAGCCAGCTCTTGAGAATACGAATGATTTCTTGCTTCTATGCCACTGTTCTTGTTGGCTTTTTACTCCCGGGAAGGTTTCACCTATAGTTTTTACTGTGTTTCTTGTGGATAGATTGTTCATTTTTGTATTGTTTTTGGCAGGTCGGTTGTGAATATGTGAACATCACCAGATGGAAGGTTGCCATATGTGGGGAGTATATGAAGTCGAGGTACAAGGTATAACAATCCCCCACTTTGGTATTCTCATTTTTTTATTTTTATTTTAAATGTTGAACCAGGGATGTTTCAAAATTTTGTTTTTGGATGCTATAAGGGCATTGGTCTCTGGTCACTTCATGATAATCTTGAGTCCAGCCTTAATTCTTGTTGATGACCTTTCTTGTTGCATCTCTGCAGACATGTTCTCATGGAACTGCTTGTAATTTTATCCACTGCTTTCGTAATCCTGGTGGAGACTATGAATGGGCTGATTTCGATAAACCACCACCAAAGTATTGGGTGAAAAAGATGGTTGCTTTATTTGGTTATTCTGATGAAGCTGGGTACGAGAAACAGGTGGAGCAAGAAAAAGTGGGGCTGCCAAGGTCCTCTAGCAAGATGAGTATTGATGACAGGTGTGCTGTAGTTCAGCATTAGATGCTGTTTAATCGCCTCTTATTTGTGAAATCTCTCTTTTCTTTTCTTTTTGAGATTATGTTAGTGATTAAATAGTTTATTCCACTCCTCAAACTTAAACAGACTAGAGTAAGTTGTCTTTTAAATATTTTCGTTGAACTCCTTTTGAGTAATAGAAAATTTCTTCTTCCCCAACTTTCTCATCTCAAGCTAAATGTGATCTGGGATAGAACCTTCACACACTGTCAGACCACTGAATTGATTTACAAGGCCTTTCATCAGGAGAGAATGAGCTCTAGCTCGCATCACACCCCCTTCCTTATAAGGACAAATAGGGAGTCAAAGTAGTGCTTTGAAGGCCTCCAGGTGCAGGTTTCAATGTTACTGATATGAGAAAAGACTGGAGAAGGGGACTGAAGGGGATATATACCTGAGAGATTGTTGTTATTATATCTAGAACAAATACCTTGCAGAAGGCTGCCATGTTCGTTTGTTAGTTTGTATCAAGTTCCCAAGTGATGTTTAGAAATTCCCAAACTATGAGCAGAGCAATTTATGTATATTAAGGCAGGTAATGGAACGGTTTGGTATAAAAAAGCAGCTGAGGGCAATGTTAATTTTTGTAATTCTGCTGGAGAAGTTACCTTTCCTGGTTTTTGGGTAGCTGTTTCTGAATTTGGTCTATGGACAGTCTATGTCATGGTTTTGTTGAACAGTAAAATGAAATCCAAGTCTTTTTAGTTAACGATCAACTTCAACTTTTTAGTAGTAGTTTTGTTAACTGTGCTTAGTTTCAAGTACGAAAGTTTTCCTTTGAACCGTATGTTGCTCCATATCATCTACATCTTTGTTATTCTTAGTATTGCAAATCACCCAACCTCTTGATAAGAAGGAAGAATTTGTTTAATATTTTCTAGTGTATTTTGTTCCTCTTGCGCTCTAGTTTGGGTTCTTTATGTCTTACAATAGTTTCCTGAATATCTATGGCAGAAGTCACTCACGAAGATCTAAATCCAAAGAGATGGACTACTTTAATACTGGTGGTTCTAGTTCAAGAAATTACACTGAGAATGATGTCCAAAAGAGCCAACAACGTAGGAGGCATGCCATTGATGACAGAAAGCAAATCGAAGTAATTGATGAGGACATGTATGAAGAGAACAAAAGCGTAAAAGACCGTTACTACAGAAAGAGTGGAAGTCATGATAGAGACTCCAATGGTGAACTGCTGGATAAGGATGGAGGCAGAGACAGATACAAAGATTCACACCATCCTGGGTCAAGGAAAAGCTCAAGACACCAGAAGGGTGGCAAGCACCGAATGCGTGAAGTTGAATATGAAGGGGATTGGATGGATGAGAATGAAGATAGAGAAACTCACCATCGTAGGAAAAGCTCAAAACAAAGCAAAAAAGCTGAATCTCTTGACCAAGAAAAATTCAGTAAAGATTGGTCAGATAGAGAAGGCGACAAAGAAACAGGCCATGCTCACATGACCAAAGTTTTAAAACACCAGAGAACAGTGGGACATCCAGATGATCATGGGAACAGCAGGAACGGAACTCGTGATAGTGATGGAGAGCGGTCAGATAGAGATGGGGACCAGGGAGACCACCATCATAAGAGGAGAACAAGTTCAAGACACCGGAGGGAAAGAGAAGATGATCATGATAACAGCAAGAACAGGAGTCATAATCTGGGAGGAGAGGTTTCAGACAAGGACATTTACAGTAATAGACGCCATAAACACCATAGTAGACGGAGAAAAAGCTCAGGAGAAGACACAAAAGTTTCTGAATCTTCAGATAGTCGTGGCATTAGAAAAGACCAGGCTGATGATACCGATGTTAGTTATGATTGGTCAGGCAGCGATGGAGAAAAACGCCATAGTCACAAACGGAAACACAATACATACTGGAATGAAGTGTCAAATTTCTCAGATGATGAGGAGGAGCTAGCAAAAAAGTTGAAAGGCAGATTTCACAATAGGGAATCCAGCATTGATCAATCTTATCTAGAAAGAGATTCAGTGCGTAGTCACTCAAGAAGAAGGCACCATTTAAGCAGAAATGAGAGTTTGAAATCAGATGAGAGTCAAGAGTCCAGCAGCTGAGGTCAATTTATGGGTAGACTCAAACCACAAAATCTTGATTCAGGACACAAAGTCTGGCGAATATGTTGACGATCAGGATCGTTGGGAACCTGATTAATGGTCACTCTTGAGTGTTCCATACAATTTTCCAATGGTTTTGTAATCTGTTTATAGCAGCTTCCAGTGTTGAGAGCCCTTTTGAGTTCTAATATTGTGGTGCTTATCAAGCAGCATTTGCTCCCTGGCGTGCATCTTCCGTTCAGATCTCCTGTCTAAGAAATTCGGCTTCTTCCCATGAGTAGAGAAACTCGCAAAAGCATGTATGAACTGTCCATTTTGGTCTTTGATAGCCTTGTTCTTTCAATTCCAGTAGCATGTAAATACCCTTTGGAGAACAGAGATGAGTTTTCTGAATAATGCACGAAATAACTAGTTGAATTGGTATACATACTGTTGAGGTGCAAACACAAAAGAACCGAAGATCTTTTGTGACTTTGGTGCACAAACCAACTATTTGGGTTGTTTGCATGTCAAAGAAGCCATCATAGAATCTTTCTCGTTTCATAGCTTTCTAGCTTATCGAATAATTTAGCATTTATATGATCTTTTATGGCTTCAAACATAGAAATAATTTTATTTAGGTGAAGGGGGAATTAACTGATTCTGATAACCTTGTTACTAAATTATTGATTTCGGTTCACAAAGAAGAAAATTAGATCAATAAAATTATCTAATTTTATTCTTACCTTAGATTTTGATTCTGAAACATGTCAGGATTACAAAGCAGGTGTTCCCACAACTGACAAACCTTCCCAATAACAACGAAGCTTGTCATCTAAAGTTCCCCGAACGTGATCAGTCGGGTCCTGCCTTTGTCGTCGACAGAACTCCGGCCACATCATGGGTGTTATTGGAAGCATTAATTTAAATGATGTACTAAGTAACAGGCATGTATAATTACGCCAGAGAGGAATGTGATCTGGATAGCAGATGAGTAAATCCTTCGGCCTATTACGTATAATTAGCAGCATGCATTACACTTAGATATGTACAACAAAACAAAGACTACAAGTTTCTCAAGCATCAACAGTAGCATGTATCAGAAAATAAGATATTCTATCAAATTGAACAAGACATCTTCATATTATTGTTTTCATCTCCCGCCTACACTTCATCCTGTTGGTCCGATGGATGAAAGTAATTTGGTAGTAAAACACTTTATGAGAGAGGGGCTCTAGTTTTTTTCTTGAAGGCGTGTGGAACAACCAAGATCTGCAGAGAACTAGATATTATAAGGGACTAGCGAACTTCTCGAATGTGAAAACATGGACAGAAGCAGCGGATCAGATGAATGCCGAAGTCCACTACACATCCAAAAAACCCTCCGGTTCCCTCCCTTCTAGGAGGCTGCACAACGGGCACACCATAAACAGGATTTGAAGCCATGTACTGCTGATAAGATGGGGTAGTATCAGGCAATGCTGGGTACATCAGCGGAGTCGTTTCCAGGACTATCTCCTCCGCAGATACATGAGTTTGATTTTGAAAGGGTGGATCAGGGACGGGCTGGACTGCTGGTGCCGGAACTGCTGGTTGGGTCTGCTCAAAGTCGAGCCATGGCGGCAATGGCGGAGCCGAGGGCTGAGTTGAGTAGCAGGGGTGACAACAATGGCATGGTGGGGGAGGGTAGTAGGCTTCAAGTGTCTTCTTTTTTCTCTTCTTTCTTGACCAGAACTTGAGCTTCTTCATGGCTTTCATCATCTTCATGGAGCTCGTGAAAGATGAAGAAACTCCTGTTGGGTTTGGGAATTGGGCGAGAGATCTGGGTATGATGGGAGATGATTATGATAGATGGATATGATCTTCAGGAGCATTGATATGGAATCTCTGAACAGAGAGCACCGTGGGTCTTGTCTTTGGATACCATTTGAGACTTCTTCATTCAAGCTTTGTGACCGTTGCCAACCCACCAGACGGTGGTGGCCCTACCTAACATGCAATCATTCGGCCGCGTCGGCAGGGTTGTCAAAGGGGAAAAGGTGTCCTTCTTTGTTTAATTAAAAATAATAATTTCCCCCCATGATTAATTTCTACTTTAACATTTATTATATGTTTTAAGTATTTTTCTTTTTAGACACCTAATTTTTTTAAAATAAAAAATTCCTTTAACATAAAATTAAAATTAAAATTAAAATTTTCATCACTTAACAAATTTCATTATATCATGTTATAAGGGCAAACAAAATAATCTAATCATATAAAAAAACTTAACTACTCCTTTCATTAGGTTAATCTTTTAAAATAAAACCTAAACTCATAACGAAAGGTATTAGAGCTAGATTGCAACTCCACCTAGTGGCTTGCAAAGGTATGGAACAGGCAATGGCACTTGAAACTACCATCCTGTAAAATCTTATAATCTTACATGTTAAAAGGCTACAATGCCTTCAATCCAAATAAAGCACGTACACTTGATCACTCATGATATAGGTTCAAATTAGTTGGATCCACCATCAAAAAACCAAAAACAAGAGAAATTGTCACCGCCATTACCACCCTTCACCCTTCACCCTTCACCTCCACTAGTGCCCGTAATTTAACCATAAAATAAACCAGGAAGCCTCTTTCAAGTATTCAAGGAAAGCAATATATATTTTATATACAAAATATAGGTGTATTCTGTGAGAAACAGAGAACCTTAGGTAGAAGAGATCAGGAAAAGCATATACTTTAAAGGAAGAGTGTATATCCCTTTCATTCTTGGTAGACAAACTTGCGGCCTACTCCAAGTCTTAACAAGCAAAAGCATTAACGAGATACATTTGGCAAAACTACACTATAAATAGTGACCAAAACAGCAGATCACAAAGAGACACTCTCCGGCTTACCAGGGGTAACAAGGATAGTCTTTCAATATCACCATGTGTCCTGGCCATTCCACTGGGAATATATTGTTGTAGAGGATAGCCCGAGAAAACCTTTACACAAAACCTTCAAACGGTCAAGCATCTCTTCACCCGTAACGTGCTTTTTTAGGTCTCGATTATGGCGTTCATGGTTTAGTATAGTAGGTTTTTGAGCCAAACCAGGCATGGGGGCATCAGCACCCAGGTCCCACGACCGATGACTGGTCCTCTGTATTTACAGCCACTTCAGCATCCTGTTTGCCGGTTTTGGTCTCTAAAGGACCTACAAGTTTTGTTTTCGCGGACAACTTCTTGACTTCCTCTGTTGTGTAGATGAAAATTTTCCTCACCATGTTGCAAAACTCACTGCAATAAATAGATATAAAGAACAGGTCTAATTATGGCAACATAAAGTAAAACAAGTAGGTCTCTCTATAAACCCAAAAGCAGTTTTTTTCTCCACTGTCCACCTCAACAACCCATACATCAAAAGGCCAACTTCAGTGCAAAAAAAAAAGAATTTCACTTTCCCTTTTTTTTTATTTCAAAATATCAGTAATATTCTAAATGTCTTGAGAAATAAAGGAAATGAAAATTCAAAACCCCTTAGATACCACACTTAACAAATATGACCGCTGAAACTCAAAACAATGTAGAGACAATAATCTAGGTATGAGCCCAGACTATCTAATTTTACATAATTACTATGGTATGCAGGACAAACAAAAATAGACGATCTACAAAACATTTTCATGCTTTCTGGTCAAACACACCAGCCACAACAATCATGTCTAATCCAACAAATTGTCAGTTGCAACTCGGTTGAGTATGACAGAACCAAACAACTTAAGTTAAAATCCTACCCTTCAAATTGAAAGAATAATAATACATACACCTAGATCCATGAAGAGGACTTGGCACCAGAAAGGAAGGAGAGAGAGAGAAAGAGAGAGCCAAGACAGTGACTACAAAAATCAAAAAGAAAGTGGACAAGTATACGTACTGCCATGGGTCATCTCCAACCATCATCATGTCATCTTCATCATCGGTGTAGACAACCTGCCATTTCTTTGTAGATCCACAAAGCTCACCTTCAATGTCAAACATCTCCTCCAGTTTCCTGAGCAGATCCTCATATCGGTCAAACCGTGTCAAATCAACAGCCCTCCCAACAGCAATCCCTTGCATGAGCACCTGGAGAAAGACAATTGCTATCAGATTATCCAACTAGACCCAACAAGTCCAGATGAACACAAGGGATATGTCTTTATTCCATGATCCAAATGTCCAATTCCTGAAGGTAAAAAGACTATAAGGCATTTTTCAGCACACACAAAGAAGCGAGTGAGAAGCATAATTGGTCCAAACTCAAGACAATTAGGGTCTCTTTGTACAAGACAAGAAATCCAGGACAGAAGTTTGTGTTAAAGCTCTAAATTTCCTAGAGAAACTACTAAAAATACAAATAAACGCCAAAGTCTCATTCCCTCGTGGTATTGATCACCTAGACATATTGCATCTATCAGCCTGCCTAGGGCCATGACTCAGACTGCAGATTCTGGAGTCAAAACTGAACAGATAGATCTATGACCCCACTACTTTACAAAACCAAAAAACTGAACCTAATCTTATTAATGGAAAAAGTTATTTAACTAGAGGAAAAGTAGAAAACAAGAGGAGCTAAACTACCTTTGTGCAACTCCGAATTTGCCTGCTTTGTGACTCTTGAGGTGATCTCAAGCACGATTTCTCAGCCTCGCAACTAACAGAAGGAACATCAGATCGATTTGGTTCAGAGTGCTGGTCAGAGTCTGCATCCAAATATTGAACTGGCAATTCATCCGGTGCTGTTCTGGACATAGTAACAGCCGGTGAAGTTTCTTCTGCATTAGCATTGTCCAGTAGCTGGATTCCAAATATCCTGCACCCATTTCCAGTTCCTTGTCTCTTTTCACCTGATTCTTTGTTAACAACTGTTGGAAAAGATTCAGTTGCAGGCTCTATTCGGCCAGACCAATACATTGAATTGCTGGAAACAGCAACAGAGTTGTTACCACCAAAACTGAAAGAGTTTCCTTTTGCAGCAGAGTTGAATTTGGGGGATGGATAAAAGTCTCGTCCACGTTGTGATTCACAATATGAAAAACCTGAAGGAGAATCAACAGGGGATTTCCAGGCACCTGATGCAAATCATGGAACTTTTATTCAGAATCAGCAAGAAGAATTGGTATGAACACTAATATAAAAAACTTCCCTACCAAGTACAGATACATCAGGTGTTGATGAAGGCAAAACAGGTGGTCTTGCCCGCTTGTTCCTTTGGGTAGGTTGGGAGCTAGGAGGAGCGTTTGCAACAAGGGGCTCCAGTTCCCAAGGTGAAACTCTATCTGGTCGCAGAATTGATGAAGGTTCATCCCACTGAACCTGAAACAATTTAGCATCTGCATTAAGATAACTCACTTCAAAAATGAAAATTAAGAGTACACCCAATCTAAATTTAAAAAGGTTCATTAGAGCAGCATTACAAAGTTTATCTGCAGTACCAGCACATGATAGTAACATACAGTTTACATCTTACACCTACAGCGGTGTGTGGTTTGGTGTTATGGCTGGGATCTGTGGTGTGCTTTCAGGAATCTGCTTTTTATTGGGACATTTAGGAGCTCACTGTCACTAGCCGACAAGAGACCCTGGAACCAAACCTAACTACCCCAGGAATTGAAACAGTTGGGAGAACAGAATTAGACCAAAAGGCCAACATAATTTCTGGGAACTGTTCTAAAAAATGCTTTTGAAGATGTTAGAGCCAAACTAGAAAATTATATATACTATTTATGGGAAGAAAGACTAAGAACTAGTTCAAATAAACATTTAAAATATTTTTGCAACGATTTTCTTAAAACATAGAAGAAGAAAGGAAAAGAAAGAAAGAAAAAAAAAAAAAGAACTGGTTGAGCCTATTCTCCGTAAATGGTAGCTATCACAAGACCAACCCTCTTCTCCTTTTTTCTTTTGAACTTCTACCATTTTCCTAAAAACTAAAACTTCAAACCTAAAAAAATCGAATATTTTATCAATACCACTAAGAGACATACTAAAAACCTGTTCCTGAGATATTGAATATTGGATAAAAACTACCTTTTCGAATAGAAACAACTGAAAACTTGATTGCATGGTAATATTTATATGTGCATTTTGCTTTCAAGAATAGAAAACTTTGAAAACAGTTCGCAAACAAGCTGCTAAGTTCCAATTTTTATTCTTTCATGCTTTTGGCTTTCACAAATTTGGCCTTGCACTTGTTTAGAGCATATCATCAAGAAAATTGAACTTATACAGACCCACACATGGAAGGCTTCAGATCAAACCAACCTTACTTTGAGGAAGTGAAAGCTTAGCTGCAGGGAGAAAAAGTAAAAGAAGGCACATCTGGCAACAAAATACGTATGGAGGCTTTATAGCAAATCACTCAAAAGTAGCCTTGTAATCCTTCAAAGGATCTAATCGGATAGAATGCAGAATAAAACTGTTCCCACATGTTTCGTGTAAGATTTGAAGCCACAAATCAATCTGATTTCAAATGTTTAACAAATTACATTCATGCTTATACCAAGGAGTTAGGCTAGCATTAATTCATTCTTGATCAAACACAAAATAATAGTATTTTTTGACAAAAGAAATAAATTAACCTTTAGTGATCGCCACTCAGAGTCAGCCCAGCCAGATGATTTACTATCTTCAACACCAACAATTGTTCCACTGAACCTGAAAATTGAAAGAAACAGGTGAAGCATCATAAACCACCTATGAGAACAGTGTATACTAAGCAAGGGATACACTATACCTTCTTTCAGGAACTTCCTCACCCTCAAATCTCATCCTAAACCTCATTCCAACAGACAGCTTGTGGTTCCGTGCTTCAAGGTACTTGTTGAGACTTACAATAAACTCTGACCGACTTGTTCTGACAAAAGCCATTATTCAGTAAATTTATTTTTCTCAACAAAGAGAAACCAAATAACCATATTCATTAATGAAATAACCTTTTCTGCCTTTTGAGACATGTAAGCAAAGTTTCAAAAATCCTAAGAATGTTAGCTTATTGCACTTCACTTTTAAACTGCATAAGTAAAGCCCATTCTAAAAAGAAGAAAACCACTTTCTAATGCCCAAATCAATTTCATAAAAATCTTACCTCTCCCCTTTTGTTATGTCATGTTCATTTTATTGGAGATTCATGCTAGCATTCAAAATTGTACAGTAAGCATTTCATAAAAAGGAGTTCAAGCTATAAAGGGATAACTTACTCCTAGACAATAATGTCACTAGAGAGTCTTCACTCTCCAAAAGAAAGGCAATGACAGCATTTAAAAAGCAACACTAGATTATAAATAAACACGAGTTCAAGATGCCTTGACTCACTTGGAACCAAGGCAGCCTGGGACCTCTTACCAAAGAGGTCCCAGGTTCAAGACACCATAATCCCCCATCCCACCTTTGCCTACCAAAATAGAAAAAAGTAATTAAGAACCACAAGCTAAATCTCTTCAACATAAAGAGTGCCCACACTGCTACAGAGCTATAAGTCCTTAAATGGATAATGGGAAACTGGCCCATCAAGAATCAAGAGTGATAATCTGCACCTACAGCTAAAAGATACTCCAAAGTCCAAGATATTCTAAACAAATCTAGAAACCATGGAGGACATCTTCCAAATTTAGGTTGGGTAGTTGAACCTATTGATTAAAATTTAAAAAACGAAGAATCCCATATGATGCGTGAAGAGCATATTCAAGAATTTCTATGATGAGGGGCATGTATAGGGTATTTCACATTCTTTATCACTCATATAGGAGACTTTTAGCCTGGAGAATTGTTTAAATTGTCACAAAAACCCAAAATTTTCATGGGAAAATGGACGAGATCCAATTAATCTAATAGAGTGGAACCCACTATAGATCATCTATACCAACAAAATTAGCATTTTATGTAATATAGTTTCTTCCACTATATTCTCAGTTCCCAGAAACATTAAAAAGTAACCTTAAACCATAGAGGCAACACAAACCTTGGCTTGTAAAAGACAGAAAAGAGTGTTTTAGTCGAAATAGCGTGCGATGCTGTAGCTAGAACCCCAAGATGCATGCTGTGACTAGATATAACAGAAGATGGCATATTGTTCAATTGTCTCATGAGTCTCCTCACTCCAACACGCAGCTCTCCATTTTCACCCCTGGAAACAGCAAGTCAGCTAATAAGTGGCACAATTACTGCTGCAGTAAAGTAACGACAGTGCATGCACTTCTGTTACCACAAATTTTACATGTAGAACACAACTTGCCTCAGGAATATAAATGCATCACCGGCTACTAATTTTTTGGAACTAACAAAGACACTCCATCCAGTTGTGAGCAAGTGGCGCCTTGGTTGTCCTGGAGTCAAATGTTTTTGGTCAATATCCTAGTAATTAGAAGTTTCATAGCAATGGAGACTGAAAATGAAAACTACAAAAAAATCAGGGCAACAGAGTATGTCAGAATCCTTATATCCCTCTCAGAAGGACAAGGATATGAAATAAATCTCCCTGAACATATATGTGCAAAACCATTCAAAGTAGAACTTCAAAACAAAATCTGTTCAACACCAAAACCTTGTAAAAGCAATCACTTAAGGCCAACAAGCTGTATCACGAAGCTACTATAAAGAAATACCAAAAAAAGAATCCAGCAAACAGCAAACGAATTATTTTTACGTACTCACTTGGTTTTCCTTTTTCCCTCTTTTCTTTTTGTTGTATGTGTGTTGGGGTGGTTGTGGGGAAGGGGGGGGGGGAGGAGGAGGGAGTAGAAAATCATGATAAGCTACCTGAAATGGCGAGAAAGTAAAGGTACCTATATATACTACATTATTTTCCAGCTCCTTCATTTATATTTCCACTTTGTACAGGACTGGGTATAGTACTTGCTTCTAAAAGAAATATAGAAGTATTAATATCCTTTGAAACAAAATATGTACCGAAGGATCAACTTTCTAGCAATGTTACAGGAAATTGCATGCACCAATAACCACTAAAACTTTGCATGGTCTCCAAAGTAGTAACAATACAGAGAAAGCTTAATAAAAATAACCATACATATAGCCTTGTAGCATATAGTAATCACTGAATATATATTCCAGCCTAAGCAATTATTGAAAAATCTGAAGTGACGACCAAGGCTATTAATTGTCATAAAGATTCAACATATAAGTCTTCAAACCTCGAAAAATGTGTCGGAAATGCCACTCATTTCCATGCAAATCAGTGGCAACCAATTCCTGCCATGGGGGCTGCTGGGACATATCCTGAAAAGACAATATTGAAAATTAGGCATGGGTGACATGACCAATTAAAGATAGTTGTCACTTTTCTTATAATTAGAGTTTTGAAGCTAACCAGAGGTGGCAGACAATCATCTGCATGTCTCCGAAGAACAGAGAATCCACCGTGAGTGCTTGTGTCAGAAGCAGTAAGTGTCTTGCAGAATGAATGGACTGTACACCTAGGAGGATCTGGTACGGGAGGATCTGGGCTTGTAACCTCACTTTGCTGTTCCAGGGGGGTACACATATTTAAGGCAGGCACAGAAAAAGATAAAAAGAAAAAACTGTAGCATAGGACAAAAATTTTGCGGTCGAATGAAAAAAGAATCAAGGAAAGCTCACATCTGCTTCAGGTAACAAAGTAATGTGTGCATAGACCTCATCTGTCTCAGGTTCAGCCTACAATCCAAGGACAAAGTAACAATTAATGACAACCATAGGAAATATTCCAATTCCCCAAATGCCCAGCAAACAAAAACAGAAAAGTAAGATCAAATACAATGTAGGTAATGGTGATTATGACAAACTCACCCGAAGCTGGATATTAACAACTTTACATAGGATTTTAGATGGCAAGTCAAACGAAGGCATTTGCTGCTCTGACCCCTGATGTAGAGATGCTTCAAGCTACAACAGAGGAAGACAAGGGTCAGAAAGACAAATAGCACATAAAAACATTCAGACAAATACAAGAAGGCCACCATTGAGAAGATACTGGTTTGTGATATAGTTTAAAGAGTTTGTAAATCAAGAATGGAAGGATCAACAGCAAAAAAAATTATCTTAAGTGTGTATCACAAGGAATGCCATTAACCTTTTTTTTCCCCTTTTCCTCTCAGGATTGCATCACTGAATACTTAACAATATGTTTAAACTTTACAGATATTTAACCAACATTCCTACCAAAACAGACAAGAAGAACACAACCAGCCAACCTCTAAATACCCTACAGGAGGGGCCTTTGTTGGCTGTCAACACAGTTTAACCAATAACCAGTACCCAAAAAGTCTAGATATATCTTTCTTTCTACCAAACATATATCAAACCGCATATCTCTGACATACCTGTTCCATATGACCTTGTGGAAAGTAGTAAACTCGCTCCCCTTGACGTGGAAGTGTGACAAGAGGACCAGCACAAGCATGCCATAATTCCTTGTATAAAGCATCGTTTGGAACCCCTAAAGAACCAAGATTGTAAGTTCCATTAACAAGAAAAACATAAAAAAAAATTACATGTGCTTTGTAAATCAGATGTAAGAAAAGCTAGCAAATTAGAAACAGAAGTATGAAAAATTTTAGAGCACCATTGGAGAACAAACTGAGAGACAACAAAGCACCATGGTGTTTACGATAGCTTGCACCAGATTTACACAATTATCATCATATGAAGTTATCAAATAATACTAAAATACTTAGGGAATTAAGCTAAGTTGGTTGTGCCAAAAATCCTAAAAAAAGTGAAGCAATTTTTGTACCATTAGATGCCTACAAGAGGGCACATACAAGAAATTAGAAGCTCATTAAGCTCCACCAGTGAATACTACACATGATCCTTTTGATAAGTGAATATATGTTAGATGACACTATGACGTCATACTTCAGGATTTATTAATCCTTTTAGACGGGAAGAATAATTTTGCCATAAAAAATTAATTACGTTCTAAAATCTTTCATATTCCATGCTATATTTCATTGAAGACAAGCATGTACTGGTGCATTTTTGTTGATGTGTTTCAAATGTTAAGATGATCTACCGATTTCCATTAGTTTGGTAACACAGACATGTAGCCCCAATCTGCTTCTTAGCTGTAGTTAATGTTTGGCTTAGTGAAAGATGATAAACATGAAATATAAATCATATGCTATATTGTAAGCATCATCTAAACTCAAAGAAGTGCGCAAAACCCCCCAAAAGAGATGTCTGGACTAAAAAACATTTCAGGTTTACTAAAGAAAACATTTATAGTCAATCACATGGAGATCACAAGGAAAAAGACAAAAAAGGAAGGAAAAGGGATATTAAAAGCCATAATAACAAGAATAAGCAAGATTGACCAGAAAACCTAGTAACTTTTCTTTTGCCCACTCAGATATATAATCTTCAACTCCGCACTCCCCCCCCCCCCCCTAAAAAAAAAAAACAAAAACAAAAAACACAACAACCAACAAAAAAAAGGAAATATTAGTTCCGTTCAGAGCACTGAGAGATAGACAATTCCAGTTATTTTGGTAACATTTTACTTGACAAGAAAGAATCATTTTATAAATTTGAACGGCACAAATTACATCAACAACACCCTCTTACGTTAATCAACAGATCCATGTAATCATAATTCTGCAGAAAATCATTCACGATTAACACTAACTGGAAGAAACAACTCAAACCTGCACAGGCTCTGCCTGAGGAATGATTCGATGCTACAAATGCCATTAGAATATCGCTCAGATCTTCAGCACAGAGTGAGCACTATATCTACAAAACCATGAATTAAAAGATTGTTGCATTAAACAAGACAGTATGATGAGAATCTAGAAACAAATAATTTTCTAATCAAATTAGCAATCACATTCCTAATATTACTGTCAGCCACAATTAACGGCTTCAGATTCAACTTGTAAAATCCTAATTACTCAACTCTGCCAGTCTAGCTCTGCTTCGTGCCTTAAAAAGAAACCACCTATATAAATACACAAAGTTGGATCCTCAACATGAAACGCCATTTCTCCCTAAAACCAGAAACGCACTCAAAACTTTCACGTGTCCGGTACCTTCGAAACTTTTTCTAAAGCAAAAGCGGCAAATTCTCGTGATTTAAAGTCATCAAAACCTCCGTTCCCAGAAAAATCACCCGTAATTTCTGCACCCATCACATTCCATAAGTTTTCACTCTCATGCAAAATAATAAATACGTCAACCAGTAATTATTTAGTGCCTTCTTGGTAGGCGGAAAAAAAACAAGGAAAATCAGCTACCAAGTGTGTCTCCAAAATTCCGTGACAATTCCCGATCCGAGAAAAATGAACAACTACCCCGACCCACGTTTACTCTCACTCTTGAATTCCATTTCCGTTTTCAGAGAAGCAAAGTACAACAAAGGAGACACCAATTTCAGAAAAAATCTCACTTTTCTCTCGCTTTACACTAACTCCACCAACCAAACACCCCCACAAAGCCCGATCTCCCAGATTCCCAACATCATCACACAGAAAACCCTCACTGCACGCACGGATGATACACAAACCAAACGTATGTCCACAAATTACCAAACAACGGAACCGTAGAGAGATTGTGTGTGTGAGAATGCACATGCTACTACCTCAGATAGTTCCCTTCTCCTTCTTCTTGTCCGCCGGCAACAATCGACGGAATCGGAGGCTAATTGATTAGGGTTTGGATTCAGACAGAGAAGCGAAATGGATGAGATGAAATGCTAGAGCGGTCGACAAGGTCGTGTTTGGTTGAAGCCGACAGGACCCTCTTCTATGCCTCTCTCTCTCTCTCTCTCTCTCTCTCTCTCTCTCTCTCTCTCTCTCTCTCTCTCTCTGGTTTTTCTCTTTCTTCTTTGTTTTATTATCTAAAATATTCTTTAATTTCTTTGTCTACGTCTCTCCCCCTCCTGTGACTTGGACTGGCTCCAAGACATCGAGAAAAGGCATGGGATTAAGCATCTTTTCCTTCCCACCATACCTCCTTTAATAAAAATATGTATATATCACCATCTACATGTTCTAAAAAATAATAAAACTTCCTATCAGAAAATCTTCATTGGTTAACTTAAGATCATTAGAAATTGACCTAAAAGCTTAATTTAAAAGCTAACTAATATATTCAAAAGTCTTTTTATTTAATTTTACCATTTTATCTTATACAACGAAATTAAACAAAATTAATTTAGACTTTAATATTATTTTATAAACTCAAAAATTAAATGATTTTATTTTAAAAATCTTACCATATTATGCGAGACTCTTATTATGTAGATCAAGATAATCATTTCGTTGGTTTTGTCAATTCTGGTTAAAAATGGCTTAAGTTTCATATTATTTAAATTTTATATGAGAATCATCTTAATAAAGAAATTTTTTAAAATACTAGCATAGTTTTTAAACTATTTAAATAAGATCTTCTCACGAGAAAAAAAGACTTAAATTTTATTGAATTGACTTTCCTAATTTTAGGTTCACCCTAATGGAGTTATGATATAATTAATGAACATAATTATTACTCGATGGGTGCGTGGAGTGCACGCACTTTCTCTTTTCGTATATATTGGAAAAGGAGCGAACAGCGATTCAATGCGTGCCCCGGTTACCCTACAGGCTACAGCGGCTGTCCCGTAGTCCACGCGCAGTAACAAAATTATTATTTTATTTACTTTCTTTTTGTATTGACAAAACCATTATGCTCAAGCGTTAATTAATCTTGGTTTTTCTACTAATCAAGCGGTAAAGAATAATTAATCACGAGAGGGTAATCATTTCTGGTTTGGAATGGAAGTTACCGATTTGTGCTCAAGTCCTTGTGCTTATTACGACTATTAATTCGACCTTGGATTTTATAATAGTTTGAAGGGTAGGTTTCTTGGGTATCCTCTGGATCGAAATGGAATATCCATCTACAGTATTGAATTGGTTGTTTCCTTAATTTTTTAGCAAATAAACGAAGCATGATAGTATTCAAAGTCAGTGTAGCTTCCAGGTCCATTTTCAGCATATTTTAAAGGGTTAGTATTGAAGCATATTAGTCATAAATTCTTAGTACATATGAACTGAACAAGGAATATTATATACCAAAAAAAGGCCTGCTTTCCACACACATGCACTGAAAAATCTGCCTTTTTAATAATAATTCACTTAAAATTATAATATACGCTAGAATGTCTTATATTACAAAATGTTTTATACATGAAAAAATCTCTATTAATAAATAATTAATTTTTTTTATGTAATATTAACGTACATGATTTAGGTAGTATAGGTGTAAACCTCTTTCATAATATTATATACCAAACCTGCAACATCACCAAATAAGTATAGGTGAAAAATTGAAATATTCTACATCTCTTATTAGAAAGTTTAAAAATCTAACTTAAAAAATAATATAAAAATTAAAAAATATTTCTTTTATTTAAATTTTACCTCAAAAACCATATTTTTCATTGTTTGACTCTCATTCTATATATTTTTTTTTACACTTTGGTATTATCAGGTCTAAAGTTACATAACATCGAACAAAATTAATATAAAATTTGATATTATATTAGAAGATTTTTTTCATTTATTTTTACTTTAAGAATTTTATCTTCTAATTATTTCTTTTAAGAAACCTATCTCCAATTATTTTATCTCGCTTTCTCTTTGCCCTTTCAATTGACAAGACATCAAATCATGATATAGATCATATTCTGTATAATTATTGAATTGTACGTATCTCTTTGCTAAAATTGAACAGTATGAGAAAAATTGTCATGTCGCACTTGAACAAGGTGGGGTGCTTGGAGGAGTATTTTCCACAGTGGGCTCCAATTCCAACGGTGAAACTCTTTCTGGAAGCAACATTGATGGAGATTCGACCCGCTGAACCTGAGATATGCTACCATTTGCAAAGAGATAAATTGCTTCAAATATGAAGTTGGAAAGGTGCGTAATTAGAAACCAAACCAGCTCGTTATAGCTCCATTAATATTCCAGGTAGCTTCCACGACTCTACACCTTTCATATGACGTAACATGAAACATGTAAGTTGCATCTAGAGCATCATATTTAGATGGATGATGGGTCCATTGGAGACAAATCTCCAGAAGAGCTGGATTAATTTTCTTAAAAAATAAGCCCTTGACAAAAATGAGGTGTAGAAATAAAAATAACCCTAAAAAATAAATTCCACTTGACCAATTAAAAATATGAAAATCAACGGAAATCCCCAAGGAAACTAAATCTAAAAGCCTGTCTACTTGAGAACCATTGGGACAAGAGAATTTGAATCTGTCATAAGGCTTTCTTAGATATCTCATATAGTTTCTACCATGTAAAACGGCTGATATAACCCAAGAAGCAATGATATTCATGGATTTTCTGTTTGCTGTCAATTAAGGTTGGTTGATGGCATGCATCCAAGCCATCGGCACCTACTAGTTATCTTCTTGTCAGTTTCTTAGATACCCTCAAAGAGTTTCTGCCATGTACAACTCTTTTTTTTTTTTTAAACAAGATTTAGGCAATTTAGACTTTATTATATCATTTTTAACATATTCCTTGTATCCAACGTGAGTTACAAATTTTGAGTTATGGTATAACTCCCCCACAATTACTTTGAAATGAGAGTTTTGTATCTAAAAAGTGTCATATTTTGAATTCAAGCATTGATATCATATTAATATTTTATTTTATTTAAAATAAAAATAAAAATAATTTATATTTTGTCACACTACATTTAACATATTCCTAATGTCCAACATGTGCTACAATTTTGTGTTGGGATACACATTTACTTTCAAACTACTTGGAAATGCAAGTTTTACATACAAAAAGTATCATACTCTAAATCTATAGTTAAATATTCATTACAGAGTTTATTTCAATTTAAAAATTAACTTAAAAGTTAAGAATTCTTTTCTCTTCATAAATAAAATTTTAAGAAAAATGTAGATAATATCACATTTTTATCGTACCAATACTAATAGTTGTCATTGAACTTGATTGATGACATGCATGCAAGCCTTTTGCTCAAAACAAACATATTTAAATACAAGGATGTCAGACTTTGAGGATGCTAAGACAAAGCTGCAGACGAGCACGAAGAAAAGGTAGACACATCTGAAAACAAAATGCATATGAAGAATTGCCAATAAATCATCTTATCCTAGAAGAAAGGAGCCTGATTTAAGATGTTCAATCAATTTCTTCCAAAGATTTGCAGCACTTAACATTCTTGGACGTACGCAATTTAACGAGGAGATGATGTTTCATCCTCAAATCTAACAATTGTGCCATTGAAATTGAAACTTGACAGTGAGAATGATGCATCATAACCTTCATGGAATAAGAGGTGTCAAGCAAGGGACGCAGTGTAGCTTTCTTCAAGGACGACTTCACTAGCAAATCTCGTCCCAATCTCATCCCAACAAATAGCTGGTGGCTTTTAGGTTCAAGGTATTTGTTGAGACTTCCAATGAACTCCACCTGACCTGTTCTGACATAAAACCAACAGTGTGGGTTGAGTATTTGCTAATTTGGAATTTTTTCTTTTTTTTATTGCCAATTTTAAGTAAAAAATTAAACATTTTCTAGCATGAATGTATCATTTCTCATGGATTAAGTATTCATATAACTTGTATTAGATGCTTGATGTGATCAGAAATATTAAATACGATGTGAGTCAAACATCTTACACTAGAAATATTTGGGTTTAGAACCCTTCTTATATCTTTTGTTTTTTGCTACTGAAGGACAAGGGATAGACAAACTGCGACATGTCACTGATATTCCATCTTCAAAGACCATATGTATGTCAGTAATGACTAATATAGGGTTAACATTTATCCTTCCAAGACACTTCCAAGAAAGTATAACCAACACATTTTCAATAACATTCACTACTCACATGGAAATGCATCTCTTTTAACCATCAATTTTAATGGAACTTTTCTAGCGTAGCATAGAATATGTGTTTAAATGTAACACCTTATTGGTTGTGGATTAAGTGCCACTTGGGAATATGAAGAAAAGTAGCTATTTTACATGCTAATATCTTTACTTTGAAATCATTGTTATATATGAAGGTATTCATTTCTCTTAATAGTCGATTTCAATGAAATAAAGGAAGCCTTTTCTAATATACCAAATGATTGAAATCAAGTAAAATATTGCATCGGATTGTTCCATGTATACCATACATCGTTCTTCTACATATAAGTTTAGGTTCTATTAGAAATTGAAAGGCCCAACTAAAATACAGAACTGTGCAATAGTGAGTTGCTAACGGAAGCTTATAAGGCCAAACTCTTTTGTCGCCTTACCCAATGTGAGACTAGATATTTTAATCTCCAACACTCCCCTGCAATCTCACGTTTGACGCGGTGAGAGATGAGATCAGTCTAGAGGGACCACACCAAGGTAGGCAGGACACAGGGTCGACTCTGATACCATATTAGAAATTGAAAAGCCCAACTAAAATACAGAACTATACAATAGTAAGTTGCTAGCAGAAGCTTATAAGGCCAAACTCTCCTGTCACATTACTCAATATGGGACTGAATATTTTAATCCTCCGACAAGCTCCTTTCCATATTCTTAAAGATAACGTGAGGCCCCACGAAGATGTTAACAATGCAATAGAGGTACGAAGAAATCATAAACCTTGGCTTGAAGACGACAGAGAGGCATGCACAAGTGCCTCTGGAGACATCGAGTACTAAGCAAAGTACGCAAGAATTATTAGCAGGTATGCAAATGCATCACGGGCTGCTAGCTTTTTGGAACCATCCAGATGTGTACAGGTAACGCGCTCTTGCCCAGCAGTCATTGTCTTGGATCGGCAGGGGCTTCACGGCGATGGAGACTTGACACGAAAACTACTGAAAATCAACAGCAAAGTACAACAGAATCCTCACGTTCTTATTACACGAGGATGACGTAAAAACATAACTAAACAGTGTAAAAGATGCAGGCCTATTTTTAGTGATTGCTTAAGTCTATAAGTGTTATTTTTACTAATGTAAAGTTCTTTGCTTAAACCCCCGGCCCAAGTTCAATCTTTGACGAATAATTTGCATATTTTGAATTAGGTTAAATTACAATGAAGAATAATTGGTTCTGATATCATATAAAAAATTTGTGACTAAAATAATCCAAACTATCTTGGTTCTAACTAAGACAAGACATCTTGATTATTGAAATTTTCATAAATTACTTATAATTATAAATTTTTGGGAACTTTTATCATGTATTGCGTCGTTTGATAAGTTATTAATATGAGAATTATAAAAGAGAAAATAATAAATTATTATTATTTGGAGAATGATGATTTAGAGAAATATTCTTACCTATAATGGAATTTAACATGACATTAAAAGATGAAATAAAAAGACAAAAATGTTAAAAATTTTAAAATATCTTTCTTAATTTTCATTTATTGTACATGAACTAAATGAAATAGAAAATGTTTTCAAAGAAAAATACCTACTATTTCTATTCTTTTAATGAAAGTAAAAAAAAAATGAGAAAGATTTTTTTTAATTTAAAAATATAAAATTCTTCTAAAGAAATGTCATTTTGAATAAGATTTAAAAATTTTTAACTTCTATCTTCTTATGGATATAATGACTTTTATAATATTTAAGTATATTTTTGTACTTTTATATTTTAATATATATTGATATAATTTATTTTTCTACCAAAAAATAAAAATAAATTACTATTTTATAAATATAAGAATTATTTATCAAAATTATATAAACATTTATATTCTTTAATATTTGTCTTATACACTGTTTATTATATGATCAACATAATCTTCCAACAATTATACGAAACTCCCATATTCTAAAACTTTTTGTAGGGTTTTGGTGAGTAGTAAACCTAACCAAGAGAACTCATTGTAAAGATCGAGACATATGCCTTGGAGCATACATCCTAAAGACAAATGTAAGATTCCAGCCCGAGCATACTCCAAAATCTGCAGCAATGACCAAGGTTATTCATTGTCATAAAGACTAGATAGGCCTATCTTCAACCTCGATAAACGTGCCCAAAATGCATTATTTCCATTCAAATCTGTGGCAACCAGTTCCCGGCTCATCCTGAACAGACAACTGAGAAGTCTAAATTGACACATCCAGTGTCTCATAAAGTACCATATACTAGTCAGAGCTATGGACCTAGCCAAGCCATGGATACTTGTGTCAACAGGAGTAGGCATCTTGGAAATCGAGGGGACAGTGCCGGAAAGTCTGGGAACGAGGAATTGTTAAGAATATGAAAGTTTAGAGGGGTAAACAACCTCAACAAACCAAACCTTGTAACTTGGAGAAAAACTCTGCTTAGTAGAATCCCAAAGTATCATAATTAGCTTTATTATTTCAGGAAAACACTAAAATGAAAATTTCCAATTGAAGAAAAAGGAAAACCTCGAAGAATATTTTTTACTCTAAAACTTCAATTGAGTTGGATACCCATCACATAATCCAATCCATTTATTTTGTTTTAATTTTTGTTCACATTACTTAAATCTTATCTTTATATACACTTTATATGAAAAAATAACCATTTTTCTTTCAATTCAATCTTAGAGGAAAAAAATGACTATTTTTTGTTAACCAAAACCTATTAATTATACTATAACGTTATGATTTAGATTTCACTGCTCAACGTTATGCTCGTGAATACAAAATTACCACGATGTCCCATGTCCAAGGCATATTAAATATAGTATGTGCTTTATATCATTTAAATTTTATTGAAAAAATGACCTTTGTTCTTAGAAATCAATGTAAAAAAAAGATTAATTCAAACTCGATTAATCCAACCCATAAATTATAACATCCTACAGAACAAGAAAGCCAAGAAAACTCCCATGTGCTTTGTTTAACAAATCGAGTTTTGCACAGACTTCATCTATCTTGGGCGTAGCCTACAAGCCAAGGCAGAACTACAAACGAATGGAAATCATTCAAGATGCAAAAAACCTAACTATGGATTCTCCATGGAATAGCTCAAAATAAGATGCTACGGATGGTCTAAAAAAATAGTGTATGGATAATGTTAACTTCATATCAAAAAATAAGATATTTGAGATAAAGTTTTAAACTTTTTAACAAGTTTTTGACTTAAACCTTTAAATTTCTAATGTGATATTATAGTTTAGATAGGACAAAAGTCCCATATATTAACTAATTTTAAGGAAAAATCTCTAAGATAAAATTTAATAATAAAAAAGACCTCTAAACTTTAAGTTAATTTTTAGATTAGGCATTTAAACCTTCTAACTAACTCTAAGACCATATGTTTATAATATTCTAACATCTCTTTCAACTATGACGATAATGATGATAATGGCGTAACCTACTAGAAGCAGAAAGTTTACAAGTTTACAAAGAATTAGACGGCAGATTAAATTAAGGCATTGGTTGTTCCGACTCCACGAGCATAGAAGCTTCAAGCTGCAAAGAAAACACGCACAAAAAAACATAAAACTATGTGCAAAGTACTTACTTATCCAACGTCAATAATGTTTCCTTGTTATTGTCTGTAGTTAACAAGAAAACAAGTTTTAATAATGGCTGGATACCATAAATTGGTCACCAACCATGAAATTCTTACAGTATTACAAAAATTAGTCGTCGATCATTTTTTTATTCATAATTTATCACAGCACGAGCCAAACAGTGCAGGTATATGTTGCTTTCTGCCGACCAATATGACCAACATCCGAACTTCAAGATACCTGTTTTACATGACCTTCTGGTAAGCATGTAACAAGGGGAACGGCACAGTCATGCCACAATTTCTCGAATAAAGCATCACTTGCCCCCTCTAGAAACCACAAGAACATAAGCTCTTTTTGGCAGCTTTTGGATCGTGGTTAAGTAGTCATTTCATTCATTTCATTTCATTTTAATTATTACTTTTGGATGGAATTATTATACACACTATTTTGTAATTCGCTGCAAGACATTTTATATATAAAGAAATTATGTATTCTTTATAGGATGCTTTTAAAGGAAAAAATGAATTCTCTAATAAAATATAAAATTTACAATTTAGGTAAATAATCTTATTATAGTCTATAATTTAGATAGAGGCTTTTTCTGTGATGTCACTCACGAAACTAATAATTTTACTTTACGGTAATTGTGCATATGATATTAGAATGTTTTATATTATTTAAAATGTATTATGAAAATTTTATAGTTTTAAAAAAGAAAGTTGCCCCCTTTCTAATATCACATTAGGATACAAGTTTTGGTGTACTATTGCATCACGAACTTAATTTATGTTGTCTTCACCTTATTGCTTAATCCCATTACTCACAAACTTGCCCATGTTTAAGATGAAATAATATGTTAAATAGTAATATCCTATTATCATTAATATATATTTTTTTTAGGTAAAGAGGAGGTGTGAAGAAATTAGGTATCGAAATTGAAATCTCTTTGGTTCCAATAGAGTCAAATATTTATTAACAATTAATATAATCCTGTAGTTACAAATAAAGGATGAAATCTTTGGAAAAGAAGGGATTCTCCCGTATGTTCTTGGATTTTCACAAAATATCTACAATTATCGGTTTCTCTACTTGTTGGGGCACTCATTTGTATTTACATCTATCCCTAGCCTCTTTATTCCTCCACGAAACACGCATGGGATTCATTGAGTCTTGGTCTTTGATGAATTGATGTCCTTAGACTACCTTTATGGACTTATTGAGCCTATATAAACTATTGAGCACCGTTATTTTTACGTATGAAACTTGACTGACTCAAAGCACCTAGAACGTCGGGAGACTTCTTTGGCTTGTCTCTTACCATCACTTTTTATGATAATCAGTCTCTTTCTTTGTTGCCAAACAAATCCCTTCTAACAAAATCATTGTAATTATGTTTTATCAAGTTTTAACGACTGTTTGTGCTTCTAGTGTCGGTCACCATGGCCATGGCAAGGCTTCTCCGCCCATTGCCGTCGAGAAGGCTAGGCGGACGTCCCATCTAGCCACCACGATGGCTTGCTGAGAAGGAAGGCAAGATCGGCAACTAGGACGTAACGTGTCAAGCATGCATGGGCGTAGGATTTTGTTGGGTGTAATAATGGTTCTGTACTCAATAGTCTATGTAGTAGGTTATGATATGACTTTTGTTTTTAATTTGTGAACCATGTGTAGGGAAGTGTGCAGGACTGCCTGTAGTTAGGCATTGGGTAGCAGAAACGATACTTAGACAATCATTTTTGTTGGGAAGGAGAGAGATAAACTTAAGCCTTGGGCGTAAACCAAAAGCATAATCCGACCCACATAACAAATATTTAACAAGTAAACGTATTTACACTTCAACAATATCATCCATTATGAAATAGAAGAGTCTTTTAAGTAATGAAGTACTTAGCTTTTGTAAACCTAAAGAAATTTACAAGGTCTTTTTCTTGATAAAAACAAAGACTGTTTTATTCTTTTAATGAAAATAAACATATTATTTCTCTACGATGAAACAAATCCCTAAATCCAAAATCATTACTCTTCTTTCAAATACTTAGTCTTTAGAATCCCTTGCATGATCTGATTATTATCGGGCATGTAACAATGGGCTTGGAAATGGTCTCGGTGAGTCTGGCGTACTCGAGGACCGCTAATGGAAGCATGATCAACCAAAACACAGTGGCTGGCATTTGATGGGCTGAAGGACTGCTCGTGTACAGCGGCGGTGGGCCGAGAGCTTGTATATTGCAAAATCAGAAGACAATGGCCAGCGTTTGTGTTTTGGTGCCTTGTCTTTGTAAAAACTCTTCATTTTTCCATAATGAATTTAGATGTTTTTTTTTCTGGAAATCTATGTGCTTTTCTGTACAGCATGTTTCAATTCGCATATAAAACATTAACAAAAAAACATCATAACTTTTCACAAACTTAAATGAACCACTTTAGGTGATGGATTTTGTCTTTTTTTTTTTTTTTAGAAAGTAAAGAGAGACTTGAGTTGACTTATATAATATATCATGTTAAAAATATATGAATAAGTATTTTATATATTATTAATATTTGTTATATATGACATTATCTCATCTCCCTAACAAATAAATTTAGGAGAAGCAGTGAACTTTTTTAACGTAGTATTATATTTTGATTTTAAGTGCAAAACATTTCATTATTTATAAACTATAATTGGTAGACAGATTTATTAAAAATAACATAAGTAAATACTCTATATTATTAAAATATTATTTTGAATGTTTTTTAATATTTTAACTATCAATTTTAATTTAATGAAGAAAATCTATGTCTTAATTCAAAGACCATTTTTAAATAAAGATTAAATAATGTTAGTAAATGTTTAATTACACTTTCCTGGATTAAAGCTTTGCTGCTGGCCATTGCTGCATAGAAGGCATCCTTTTGAAAAGTGGCGGTCGTCCATTTTGTTTCGAAAAGACGAATCCGAGAGGGAGAGAGTGAGAGGATGATACTGAGGACTCCGCCACCGAAGAAGCAGAGGTCCGAGACCGGGGCGCCGGAGAGCCCGCCGGGGGCCAGGTCGGATCAGCGCCTCGTTATCTACGAGGATCCTCCGTCTGCAGCGCCTTCCCAGCCCTCCGAGTCGGAGCAC